>JAUNZO010003989.1:0-510135 GCA_031894775.1 Chloris gayana | reverse complement strand
CGCCCACCGGTCTTCTCGGATGCGGGTGAACCATTGGAGGCTGACCATTGGCTCCGCACCATTGAGTCAAAGCTGGAGTTGTTCCCATGCACGGATCATCGGAAGACTCTCTTCGCTTCCCAGCAACTACAGGGGTTTGTCTGGAGCTTGGTGGGCCAATTATAAAGCGATGTTTACTCCAGGACATCAGATTTCTTGGGCCGAGTTTACTAATGCCTTCGGGGAGCACCACATTCCGGAAGGTTTGATGAATCAGAAGAGAAAGGAATTTCTGTCATTGAAGCAAGGCAACATGATCTGTGCATACCTATTCTAAGGTATTCAACCGTCTTTCTCAATATGCACCCGAGCATGTGGACACCGATGCAAAGAAGAAAAATTTATTCAAGGAAGGGCTGAGTACCAAGCTGCGATCACGGCTTGTGCTTGAACAAGACAGATAGCTTCAATGACTTTGTAAGTGATGCTATCTCGTTGGAAGATTATATCCGCCTTCATCAAGCGGAAAAGAGTAAGAAGAGGCCGGCCGCTAGACAAGGAAGTGGCGGACCGTCAAAGTACAGGCTGGTCTACACCGCACCATCAGGTCAGCGATACCAGCATACGCCTTCTCGTCCGAATTATTATCGGCAGCCTCAGCAACCACAACAATCTCAGCAGCAGCGGTCGAATCAATATCGTCCGCCCTATCAGCAACAGAATGCTTAGAATCCACGACCGGTGAATCCGGCACCTCTGCAGAATGGACCGCCATGTTTCAATTGTGGTCGTCCAGGACATTTCTACCGCAGTTGTCCATATCCACGAAAGCTTCTTATGCACCCCGACCGCAAGGACAACGCGAGAATCAGCCAAGGACGCAGGCCAAGAATACACAAGTGAAAACGGCCGTGCAAACTCTCCCACGGCTGAGGAATTACCCGAAGGAGGACAAATCTTAGCGGGTATGTTTTCTATCTCTCGAT
Organism: Chloris gayana; assembly: GCA_031894775.1. Lineage (NCBI taxonomy): Eukaryota > Viridiplantae > Streptophyta > Magnoliopsida > Poales > Poaceae > Chloris > Chloris gayana. The sequence goes on along the minus strand of JAUNZO010003989.1, from coordinate 509,170 downwards.
CATCCTGCTATGGTTTTATTTGATTCAGGAGCCACGCATAATTTCATCAACAAGTCATATGTTGCAAAGCATCGCATCATGCCATCCAAGTTGCTATGTGCAAATCTTATTTCAACACCTGGGGGTAAATTTCTTACAAATGAAGCAGCTGCCAATATGCCATTAAAATTGGGTAGCAAGATTTATTCCACTTCATTAATCATATTGGATGGGCAAGGGTTAGATGCAATTATTGGCATGCAATGGATGAATTTCCATAAGGCAGCGACTGGATATGGCATCTCAAGCCGTATATCCGAACTCTCCTGTTCTTGGTCGAGATTGCTTACTTTTAACTCTTCCCCGGACTATTTTGCCAATGGTTAATAAGGTTATAAGTAAAAGTCCGGAGGATATACCAATAGTCCGTGAGTACCCGGATGTCTTTCCGGATGACTTACCGGGACTACCGCCACATCGAGCGGTAGAGTTTAAGATAGAGTTACACCCTGGAACAGCACCAATATCAAGGAGACCATATCGGATGCCACCAAATGAGCTAGCGAGTTAAAGGTGCAATTAAAGGAGTTATTGGACAAGGGATATATTCACCCAAGTTCGTCACCATGGGGATGCCCAGCCTTGTTCGTAAAGAAAAAGGACAAAACATTAATTAAGGCTATGTGTGGACTATAGGCCTTTGAATTCAGTTACCATTAAGAACAAGTACCCTCTTTGGAGGATTGACATCTTGTTTGATCAATTGATGGGAGCCAAGGTCTTCTCTAAGATAGATCTTCGCTCGAGATAGCATCAGATTAAGATCGGAGTCGAAGATATACCGAAGACCACATTTTCCACCGAGATATGGACTTTATGAATACTTGGTGATGTCTTTTGGATTGACCAATGCACCAGCACACTTCATGTACCTCATGAACTCAGTATTCATGCCGGAGCTGGACAAGTTTGTCGTGGTATTCATTGACGACATCTTGATCTATTCCAAGTCGGAAAAGGAACATGCCAATCATTTAAGGATTGTGTTGCAACGTCTAAGGGATCATCAGCTATATGCCAAGTTTAGCAAGTGTGAGTTTTGGTTAAAGGAAGTGCCGTTCCTAGGGCATGTAATATCAGCCGAAGGAGTGGCCGTCGACCCAAGAAAAGTCCAAGAAGTGTTGGATTGGAAGCCACCGAAGTCGGTCTCACAAATCGGGAGTTTCTTAGGACTGGCTGGTTACTACGGAAGATTTATCCCAAACTTCTCTAAGATTGCCAAGCCAATGACTAAATTGTTGGAAAAAGATGAGAGGTATGAATGGAGCGAGGATTGCGAGGAAGCTTTCCGGACATTGAAGAAGTTGTTGACAACAGCACCAGTACTCGCTCGACCGGATCCGACGAAGCCTTTCGATGTGTACTTGTGATGCATCGGGAACAGGACTCGGCTGTGTTCTAATGCGGGAAGGCCGAGTGATTGCCTATGCCTCTCGACAACTTAGGCGTCATGAAGAACATTATCCCACACATGACCTGGAACTAGCAGCAGTAGTTCTCCCATTGAAGAGCTGGAGGCACTACCTCTTGGGAAATTTGGTATATTTATACACCGACCACAAGAGTCTTAAGTACATCTTCACCCAAGCAGATCTGAATATGCGTCAACGAAGATGGCTAGAGTTAATAAAGGATTATGAGCTTGAGATTCACTATCACCCAGGCAAAGTGGTAGGCTGATGCTTTGAGTCGCAAGGTTCATTGCAATAACCTCACGGCTCAACTCTTAATTCAAGAACCTCCACGAGAATGTGGTGAGCCGAATCTTCGGATTCTTACGTATGGAGCTTTGACTAATTTGGCTCTTATCCCTACCATTCGTGAAGAAGTGGTAGCAGCTCGACGGAAAAGTGCTGGCATAGAACATATTAGAAGACGACTCAAGAAAGGTGAAGTTAAATGTTTCGAGAGAAGATGATGAAGGAGTTATTTGGTTCAAGAATCGACTAGTAGTACCTAAAAACCCGGAACTTCGCAAGAGGACAATGGATGAAGCTCATACATCTAAGTACTCAATTCACCCTGGAACCAACAAGATGTATCAAGATCTGAAGCAAAGATTTTGGTGGACACGCATGAAGAGGGAAATAGCCAAGTATGTTAATGAGTGAGATGTACTGTCGACGAGTCAAAGCATAGCACTTGAAGCAAGCAGGTCCATTGCAACCCTTGAGTATTCCTGAATGGAAGTGGGAGGACATCAGCATGGATTTCATCGTTGGGTTACCGTTAAGCCCATGAAAACACGATTCCATCCGGGTTATTGTAGACAGATTGACTAAGTCAGCTCACTTCATACCGGTACATACTCGGTACACCGCCGAGAAATATGCGGAGCTATACATCGCTCGCATTCTCTGTCTGCATGGAGTGCCGAAGACTATTACCTCCGATCGAGGAACGGAGTTTGTCTCCAGATTTTGGGAACAATTACAGGAGACGTTGGGAACGAGATTGATTCGAAGCTCGGCTTATCATCCTCAAACGGATGGGCGGACGGAAAGAATCAATCAATATCTCGAGGATATGCTTCGAGCATGTGTCTTCACATATGGGAAGGATTGGGAGAAATGTTTACCGCTGGCAGAATTCTCATACAACAACAGCTATCAAGAGAGTGTCGGAATGTCACCATTCCAAGCTCTATATGGACGTAGTTGTCACACACCTCCGAATTGGTCCGAAAGTGGAGAAAGAGCAATATTCGGACCTGACTTGGTAAAAGATGCGAGAGGAACAAGTACGTCTCATTCAACAGAATCTCAAGAGAGCTAAATCTTGACGAGATCAGCTATGCCGATAAAAGACGTCGAGAGTTGGTATTCAAGGTTGGAGATCAAGTTTATCTCCGAGTACATCCAACCAAAGGTGTTCAACGATTTGGAATTAAGGGCAAGTTAGCACCAAGATACATCGGACCTTTTCCAATCCAAGAAAGATGTGGAGCCGTGGCATATCGTTTGGAATTGCCAGCACATTTATCGGGAATCTACAATGTGTTTCACGTGTCTCAACTGAAGAAGTGTCCGAAACCACCAGTGGACATACCGACAGACCGATGTGGAACCGTTACGACCGGATTTGACATATGACGAACATCCGATCAAAGTTCTCGACACCAAGGATCGAGCGACTCGACATCGAACCCTCAAGTTCTACAAGATTCAATGGAGTAATCACTCGGAAGCTGAAGCTACTTGGGAGCAAGATGAGTTTCTTCGATCCAATTACCTCGAATTCTTTAGCACCATCGTCTAGTGGTCTCGATCGTGAATCTCGGGCGAGATTCCTGTAAGGGGGAGGGATGTAACAACCCTAAAATAAAAGTGCATTTCATATCATTATTCATCATGCCATCATGTTGCATTTAGGAAAACTATTTAATTTTGTGTTAAGAATGCACATGAAATATCAATTTAACCTAAGTTAAATTAAGTCCTTAAAAAGAATTTAAATAAAAGTAAACTATGGTGTTTAACATTTTCTATTGATTAAACATAACAATAAAAGAATTATGAAGTTGCTCTGAAATTATTTTGCTTTGTAAAAATATCTACAAGAAATAATTAAAGCTTTCCTTTTTAATTTAAACATGAATTTTTCATCCGAAAAATATTTGGAATTTGAACTTGGACTTAAAAGGAAAAGTGTTTGAAATAATTTCGTTAGCCACCCTGAATTTTTATAAAATTTTCTGAGCATGGGAAAGTGGTTTTTCAATTACGCAAAAGCAGGAGGGTCTTTTTGCAAATTTGCCGAGGCTAGGCCCGGCGCCGGCCTCTCCCTCTCTCTCTCTCTCCCGCGCTCGCTCTCTCGGCGCCGCCGCCGCCATGCAGGCCAGCTGCCGGCCGCGCATCCCGCGCCCCGCGAGCCACGCAGCTAGCTGCGGCTCTCCCTCGCCGGAATAACGCCCGCTCGGTCCTATCCTTTCCTCTCTCTCTCTCCCATTCTCCCACACCGCCACCACCAGCTCCGCAGCGACTCCGTGAAGCTTCTCCAAGTCTTCAATCAAGTTGAGCAGCAATGTTCCGTCAAGGCGTGGTCATCTTCCCCAGCGGTACCTCACCGTCGATCCTCCGCCACATCTCCGAATCGGTGAGCTGTGGTGAGCCGTTCTTGCTCTTTCTTTCTCTAGTTGATGCGCAACTAGATGCTCTTCATTCCTGGCAACTCACCCTCGAGTTCCCTCCTCGAGTCCGGCAAGAATTGGCCGTTTGTGTCGGAGCTTCATCACCGCCGCCGCACCACTCACGGTGAGCACCCCTCTGCGATCATCTTCAAGGACGCGCAACTACTCGCCGCCCTTGCTCATGTGTCGTAGCTGCTTGTCACACCGGTTTCCCCAATTTTTGGACACCACGGCGAGCTCCGCACCGTGCCGGAGTCGCCGCCACGCTCGCATCTCGCCGCCGGCACACTTCCGGCGAGAACACTCGCGAGTTCATCCACACTATCACGTTCGCCTCATCGCGTAGAGTAGTTAGGTGGTCTCACGGCGAGCTTTGGGCCATCGACGGCCAACTTCGGTGGCCGCGCCGCCGTCTCCGGCCGCCGCGGTGGCACCACACCGCGGGCCACACGCGCGGGATCGCGTGTGGCCACGTGGGGATTTCTGCGGCCCACTCTGTGGCCTCGTGTGGCACAGAACCCTTTTTGAATTTCAAAAAATCCTAGAAATTAAATAAAATTCGAAAAAATGTGAAACCAAGTTTGTTAGATTAAGAAAAATATTCTCTATCTAATTATGAAATAAAATATCTATTTTGAGTATTTTTATTTCATAAGTATTAAATAATTACATTCTTTGATTAATAAAAGTTATTCTTTTATGCTAATTAAATCTTTAATTTAAGAAAATAATTTATTTAAATGAAGGAGATACTACGAGACGAAAGTAATTATGAAAAATGTTTTCCAAAATTAAACATAAACACCGTCATTTGATGTGACCAATTTATTACTTTATGTATTATTGTATATCATTAATTAATTATTAATTATTAATTAATGAACGTGTCGATAAGAATCATTGCACATCATAACATGTACATTCATGCATGCATGGTTGTGATTCGCGACGTATTGTTGGTCGACCTAGGTCCTGACGTGATCGAGGTTCCGTCCGAGGTCGAGACAGGAGACAGGAACATCGACGTCGACCCGAACACCGAGGAAGCTAACACCAACGTGAATCAAGGCAAGCCCCGGTGCATCCTACCTATATTTTAAATTATTTATTTTATCACAGTAGTTAAGTTAGGTTTGTGCATTAGGTGTTAGGGAATGATTGACACCCTAGATGTATGAGGTAGGTTCCTTTATATTCTTGCTATCTTGGTACGGGTAGCTCAATAGAAGCTAGGCTTAATTCATAGTCGCAACGAGTAGATGTTTTAGGGATCTTAATGCATGGAGGCTTTATGTATTTGATGTTGTAACAACCCTAACAAATCAAAGTGCATTTCATGTCACTCATAAGCATGTCATCATGTTGCATGTGAAAATATTTAATTTTTGTTAAGAAATACGCATGAAATGTCAATTTAACCTCGAGATAATTAAGTTCTTAAAAATAAATTAAATACAAGTAAATTATGGTGTTTAACATTTTCTGTTGATTAAACACAAAAATAAAAGATTTCTGAAGTTGCTATGAAATTATTTTATTTTGTAAAAATGTCTACAGGAAATAATGAAAGCTTCTCTTTTTAATTAAACTTGAATTTTTAATCCGAAATTTATTTAGAATTTGAACTTCGGCCAATAAGGAAAAAGATTTAAAATGTTTTCATTTACATCCTGAATTTTCACGAAAATTTTAGAGGTCCGGAAAGAGTTTTTCTAAATAGTTCGTTTGTCGGCGGCGTTTTTGTAAAATGGCCGAAGCCCCACCTGTCATTCTCTTTCCTCTTCCTCTCTCTCACGGAACCGCCTCACCACCGCCGTTCGGGAGAGCCCCGGCCGCGTGTCCAGCGCCGAGCATGCCGCGCAGCTTGCACCACGCAGCTGCTTGCGTGCCTCTCTCCGAAACCGGATAAAGGCCGGGAGCAATTCGGTCTCTCTCTCTCTCTCTCTCAATCATTCTCTCCGGGAAGAACCGCCATGGTCGCCCTTTGAAGCTCCGGACCAACTCTCCGCTTCGCTCTATCCCCGCCATGTCCGAGCCGTCCCGGGGCTGCGCTAGGACTCCTTCCATCTCGCCCCACCGCGGATTCCTCAAATCCCCACGCCCTAGCCGCGAATCCGACGATTTTCCCCAATTTTCGCCACCGTGGCCGCCGTGCTCAAATCCTCGAAATTCTCCCTCGCCGGTGAACCAACTCACGTGCTTCTTCCTCCCATAGGTGCGTAATCTTCCTCTTAATCATACCACAAGCTCGCCCTCGAGTTCTCTTCACCGGTTTTCATAAATTTACCCGATTTTCCATAGCTCGATGTGCCGCCGCCTCCGCCATCACGGTGCGCACCGGGTTCCGGCCACCCCGACCTTCAAGAACTCGATGCCGGTCTTCGTCATGATCTTGTGGAGCTCAAGCAACAAACCGTTCGTCTTTTGGTTGAGCGTGGTGGGCTGTGGACGCCGCCGAAGGCCTCTCCTGCTCGCCTCTCGCCGCCGGCGTCCTTTCCGGCCACTCCTCGCCATCGTGGACCCCGCTCCTAGATTGCCCGTGTCACGTGGAGTCTCCGGGGCCAGGAAACCAGCCTCCTCACCCCCTCCCGCACTTCTCCGGCGACCCGCCATCGTGCTCCGACCGCCTGCCACCATGGCTGGCTAGTTCGAGCTCGAGTGGGCCGCGCGCGCGTCATGGGCCGGCTGCCCATGGGCCCGATCAGATTTGGCCCAAGTGAGTTCCACTGTTTTTCGAATATATTTGATTTCAAATTTTATTCAAACTTCATAAATTCATAGAAAATTCCACAAAAATCAGAAAAATGCCAAACAAAGTTCATTAGATTCATAAAATTATTTCCTATTTGATTATGTTTTCAAATGCCTATTTTGAGAAATTATAATTCCATAGTTCAATTAATTACCTTTCTTTGATTAAGATAATCTAATATTTTATGCTATTTATTATTTAATTTTGAAAAATAAATTTCTTTAAATATTAGAGATACTGCATGACGAAAGTGTTTGTGAAAACTGTTTTCCAAAATTCAACGTAAACACCGTCATTTCATGTGAACCCAATTTAGTACTCTATATATCATTGATTAATGATTATTTATGAATTGTTAATTAATGAACATGATTAATTGTTAATTAATGAACATGAGTAATTGTTAATTAATAACCAAGATTAATTATTAATTAATGACCATGATTAAGTATTAATTAACGAGCATGATTAATTGTTAATTCTTGATTAAGGAACCTGATTAATTATAAATTGTTAATTAATAAACAGGATGAATCATTAATTGTTAATTGTTAGTTGTTAATTACTGAACATAATTAATCAGTAATTGTTAGTTGATGAACGTATTTAAGGAAACCCTTGCATAATCATATCATGTACATTCATGCATGCATGATTGTAATTCGCGACGCATTGTTGGTCGACCTAGGTCATGGCGTGATCGAAGTCCCGTCCGAGCCCAAGACAGGAGGCGGAAACTTTGAAGTCGACCAACACACGAGAAAGCTGACTCCGACTCGAATCAAGGCAAACCCGGTGCATCCCACCTATGATTTTAAAGTCTTTTCTTTTATCACGAGTAATGAGTCGTGATTCTGCATTAGGTTATAGGAGTTGCTTGATACCCTAGATGCATGAGATAGGTTTCCATTTGTTTATGCTATACTGGTACGGGTAGCTCAATAGAGTTCGATAAGCTGCTAAGCTTAAGTCTTAGGGAATCGGTAGAAGTCGGGTGGTGTCCTACACTACTCGCGAGACATAGGATAATGACTGGTTCAATGTTATGCTAAGAAGAATGATAAGAGAAAGATGAGAGTGGAAATGAAGATGTTAATAAGCTGAGACCGGATGGCCCCCGTAGGAGAAAGGGCAAGATGGATATGAGGTCTTGCAAGATGGTAGCCCCGTCCGAGTCGGCCATGGACCGTACCGTTGTCGGCTTAGTTGAACAAGTTTTCGGGACCCGAGTCGTACTTCCACGACTTGGACGGTAGCTACCCGGAAGATGGAGCGAGTGTCCCGAGGGTAGTTCCGTCCAATGGGAATGGATCCCGATACCGTGAAGGAGAAGGACCGTGGTGTACGACGGGTTCGAGTACATCACGTTAGACGATCTAGTGGTCTTTTGTTGTAAAGAGAATAAGTTTCGCTGCAAGAATCGTAGTTTTCTAACTTCGGTAATGTTTATGCTTCTGCTGTCGGATGTTTGTATTTCGAAAACCTGGTTGTATTATACCATGATGTATATATTCGGCTTGTATGAAATGATGCACCTGTTGTAACTCGCTTCGTCGAGTGTCCCCCGCACCGATTTACGGGTGTCCTGGAGGGGATGTCACGGATGTGCTGTTGTTAGTTTTAAAGGAGGGTGTTAATGAAGTTGAGACCGGACGGGCCCCGTAGGAGAAAGGGCAAGACGGAGTTGAGGTTTTGCAAGGTGGTAGCCCCGTCTCGTGTCGGTCAAGGACCGTACCGTTGTCGGCTTAGTTGAACAAGTTTGAACGTACCGTACTACATGCTGGTGTCATGGGCCCAGCAAGGCGATGTATCCTACCGCCCCGAGAGATGTAACGTAGCCAACTCTCTTTTGCTGGCTGTTAGTGAGAGGTGAGTCTCACGGGAGGGAAATGGGTCGGCCACGAAGGAAGTCGTGGAGTCGCCATATTTCCGGGGAGTTTGGAAACGGCTAGTCTTCCGCCAGGTGCTAGCGGGAAAGTTGTCGTATACGACCCGTGTGGTGCGTATACGTCGTGTAGTCGGGTTTTGCCAGCTGGTATAAATCGATTCGAATCACCGTCCCTCGCAGTAATGAGTACCGCTTGTTTAGCACGTCACATCGTAGTTAATCAACTGGAAGATGAGGATGAGAGATGAAAGAAATGTGGTCTAATCTGATCTTTTCTTGCAAACTTGATTGCAATAGTGGTAGACTACAAACATGGATTCTCATAAACTTAATGTTGAGTTAAAACATTGAAAGTAAGGATCAACCATTAGTGCTGTTTTTCGCAAGAGAGTCAACTCCACGACCGAGAAAGCCTTTGCATACTAGGCGTCGGCCTTAGCGTGCCCGATGACGGGTCGGTCTTGCTGAGTATTAGAGTACTCGGGGTTTGTCCGTTATGTTTCGGGACATGAGTCGTACTTCCACGACTTATACGGTAGCTTTCCGGAAGAGGAGCAATGTCCCGAGGGAGGTTCCCTCCAATGGAAACGTATCCCGACGCCGTGAAGGAGAAGGACCGTGGTGTACGTCGGGCCCGAGTACGTCACGATAAACCTTTTAGTCGTATTTTGTTGTACAAAGACTAAGTTCCGCTGCAAGACTCGTAATGTTTTAAACTTCAATAATGTTTATGCTTCCGTTGTACGATGTTTGTATTTCGAAAACCTGGTTGTATTATACCATGATGTATATATTCTGGCTTGTATGAGATGATAACCTGTCGTAACTCGCTTCGTCGAGTGTCCCCCTATACCGACTCCGGGTGTCCCGGAAGGGACGTCACACCTTGGCAATGGCATTGAAAGATCTACCATCAAGAGGGAAGCAAAGCAGCAAAAGCCGGACCTCTCTGTCTATGTCTAGGGTGCTGGCATTCCTATCTTCATCACGCTTCGGAAGTGCACATGGTAATCACCAAAGGGAATAGGCGGCAGATTAAGGAAGTGTTGTCTCTCAAGGGGGAAGAGAAGCAAACAAACGCATCACCTATTGCCGAAGGCTGGATCTCCACATTAGGCGCATTGCAACGGATCCGCAACTCTCTAGAGAGTTCCCTACGAAGGATCCCAAAATCCATCTTGTGCACCTGGTAGGTGGAAGGATGCAATGGCGACATGCTCAAAGTTGGTTTCTCGGCGAGCTCCAAGGAAAGCTCGAGTACGAACAGGTGGCCCTATGAAGTTGACATCAACGAGGTCAAAACCACGAGGGATAAAGGGGCGAGGATCCACGGGAAAATTTGCCATGGCGGCCGCCGGCTTGGGCGGCGAGGGTTCCGAGGGTTTTGCTCCCGAAGATTCGGGTGAGAGGTTGGAAGGCAAAGGGTCACGAAGGGGAATCAGCTCGAGAGGAGGACGAAGCTAATAAAGTCCTGGTGCCAGATACTTGATGGGCCTCCAGGGAAGGCTTCACAGATGGGCCGGGTAAAGACAATTTGGGCACATAAACCAGTTTCGATTTTCCATTTTTATCGCCTGGGAATTACGACAATTAATGCTAATATGGCCATTGTCAAAACATTTACGGCATCTTAAATCATTTTTGCATGTGGAGATTTTATGGCCAGAAGCTAGACAACGGAAACATCTGACCTAGGAGGGATCCTGCCGAAGATAACGCTGCTCAAAAATTGAAATTTGAAATTTGCTTCGCGAAGAACCCGGAGAATTACGAGTACCATGATCTTGAGCTCGTGAAGCTTTAGGCCTCTGATCAGCCACCAATGGTGGTCGGTCAGGATATTCTGAGGAAAAATTCAGCCTGAAGTAATCACTGGGATATTGCAAGCGAGAAAAAACTGATGAGAAAAATGCGGACCTCCATTACACCACAGAGAAAAATGCAATTTGAACAATTTGCAGTCAACACATTTGATACGGGAAATCATGAATCCCACGTACTTTGAGGACACTGAAAACCGAAAGCACCAATCTTTAAGCCATAACACTTGGAAATCTTCTGCTTTGCCTCCAACACAAGACTGAAGTATGAGGGCCACTGACTCTTGGTTGATCCGTAACGAAGAACGGCTAAACGAGACCACCAGGAAAAAACCAAATGAGGCAGAGATTGGCGAGACCGAAGATCCAAAACGAGAGATTTCCGTTTGCACATCGCTTGGATCAGCCCTTGGTAACTTCCGGTAATGCAGTGTCACGTCACGCCACCTTAATTACTACTAGACTACACTGTCACTGTGACTAAAATAGGATGCTTACCGCATTGATTAGGTTTTGCCTGCAGTATTGTTACAAGGTCAGTGCCTGCATCAACTATTGTTACTACTTGATTACCCCGCGCGTTGCAGCGGGACTAAAAGATATTAATTTTAGAATTATAATTTCAAACTTAATTAATAAGTAGTTAAGTGATTAAGAAAAACATAATCATATGCGTCAAAGTAAGAATTCACGTTTATGTCTCACTTAAGTGTTGAATCTTCTATATTCAATTGTTCGTTGGAAAGTAAAATGCAAAGGAATATCTAATAGTTGTAATGTATCCATATAAGGAAAGGATAGGGAAAAACAATTTTGTGTTAATGATAGAACACAAAAACTCTGTATAAAAGTGAATCAGATCAAAATCTCAAACACACCCGTGATAGCGGCGTTATTAAGCTATTTTAAGTTTCAACATAACCCAAATAAATTTGATGGATAATAGAATGATGCATCTGGACGGACCTTGACATAAAGCCAAATCGTTTCATTGTCCCATGACCTTAAAGAGTTTTGAGAGAAAGTGCATCAATAAAACATTATAAAACCAAGCATTGTGTAAGAAAACATGTTGTGCTATGTGCTCCAACACAACACAAAAATAATTTGTAATTGGTTCTGCTAGGTAAGATGATGATCGTGTGGCTATAACTAGCCAAGCAAACCATAGAAATGGTATTAATCACTAAGACCCATATTTTATCTAATGGTTGAAATTAATTGGGATGATGTGGCGCAACGTGGATTGAGAGAAATAGTCATTAAAGCCTCCTAGTGGGTTGCTTCTTTTATATATAAGTAGATATGGACCAAGCAACCTTATACAGGTCTAAGGATCAGACATGAATGTCATTAAAATTTGGAAATCGTCTTCTTCAACTCCATTAAAGGTATAAAATATACTTATATAACTGTGAGATTGGAAGGTGGGGAAAGTTTTGTTACTATCTTAGTCCTATTTAAATCTTAATATTTAGACAGATATTGTTATCGATCACTATCTAATTTTATACAAAGGAAAAACAAGAATGCTAATGCTACCTCAAAATTTGTCCACCAAAATTCCAGTTTTAACTAGCCAAAAGCTGATTTTGACTATGACCTTTGTTGGCAGCCAAAAGGGTTGGGCCACCGATGACACCCTCAGACCTTGGGCGATGGCCCAACCTGCCGGAATGCTTGCTCAGTGGGAGGAAGGACCACCGATGACCACGTCCAGTCAGGAACTAATGGTTTCAAGACTAAAGAATTTCAGCCATATCTACAATTTGTTATACAATTATTTTTGCGCGCATGGGGTCTCACAATATGTATGTAGCTGTTACAATATCATGTATGGCAATTCAGTGGGTTAACATAATGAATACAATTAAGTTCAGTATAGAGCTTCATAAGTTCTACTCTCTTAAATTAAATTTTCCGTAGGCATCATGCCATTTGTGACTTCAAAAGGTTTACTGCAGCACCTTCTTATTGTTCATAGCTAAAAATTTACAGTAACAAACTTGGTCAGGCAAAGCACGGTAGATGTATCTTGCATGGCAGACCTTGCAACCTTACCATTTACCAACCCAATCCAATTAACCTATTGAACTCAATGAGCGCGCACAAATGGCGCGCTCTTTTTCTACTGCTTCCTGAAAAAATGACCAAACAAACATTCATTAAGCCAACAGATTGTCACCTCATCTTGTCATGTCTAAAAAGGATGTATTTATTGTCTGAAAATTAACAAACCTATCTATAGTTCACAAATCTGTTCACAAAGCTAATTAAGTTAGTATATGGGTTGATGATGAGCTTGTAAAATAATATTCAGAATAACAATCTATCCTAAATCATATCTATACTTACTGTTTGCTTAGCTAGACTAGTTGATATATGAATGGTTCTATATCGTCATGAAGATGTTCAAAAAGATCCATCATCCTCCATATCCCCTCTACCATCTAAACCACAAGCTAGGTCCCTAATAAATTCAGATATGTCATCATCCGCGGTAGCCTGTTCCATAACCTCATCAACATTACCATTGTTTCCCTACATGCAGTTTCTATGTTAAATCTCATGATAGCTGCAAACAATACTTTTAGTTATTCGGAAATAATTTGGTTTACCTAGCCTCAATATCAATCCATGATCGACCCATGCACCTTAATTCACCTTAAGGCTAGTCTCAGTGGAGAGTGTCATCGCATAGTTACCAAGAAGAGATTCTTAAGAACCGTGCCCGTGGAGGGTCATGGTGATGACACTCATCTCTCATCTCATGACACTTCCTGTCTTCTCTCTCATGCTATGTCAGCAAATTTAATGCTCATGACACTACCATGACACTCCCATTGAGATTGAACTAATACGGGATACCAAACAACATTCGGAATGGAATGCAAGAAACATATAATAACCATCCAAAAATAACACACATATTTCAGTAATTTCCATGTGCACACATAAACAAAGGATATTAAGTAACACACATGTGGTCATGAGAACGAAATGAATAGATGCAAGATAACCTAACATTCACTTGAGCTTTCACGAGCTTGAATCCTTTCTTGCAACTCTCACAGAAACAAGTTTCTTGCTTTGAATGTCTCCCACTCACTTGATAAATCTTGCATTAATAGATTAAGTTTAACAGACTATTTCTCATTATTATTGATGGCACAAAAGCTATGAAAAATGCAACAAGAAATTACTCAGACAGCAGTCCATGGTCAAAGATCCATTCATATGCACTACAACACATTCGGAAAAAAAAGTCAAAAGGCCGAGCGGCAACTCATAATCACTGATTGAGAGAGGAGGGAGCTTGCAGAGCTTACGGGTAGTGGCGAGTTCCAAGTGCAATTGTGCAGTCCAGCAGGCTGGGCACCGTGCGGGGCTGCCCCGGCGCGAGCACTCACTGCCGCGTGTGGCAGCGCCGGTCGGCAGGCCGGGCATCGTGCATGCCTGCGCTGGCGGCCTGGCCGGGCACCACGCGTCACTCCTGCGGCAAGCGGGCCGGGCAGGTGCCGAGCGAGCCTAGGCTGGGGCGCGGCAGCGGCGGGGAGGCGGGCCGGGGCGCGGCAGTGGTGGCGGTGGCACGGCGCTTGGCAGCGTGCGGTCTGAGAGATAGAGGTGTGAGAGCAGAGAGAGGATGTGGATTTGGACCTCAACTGCAACTCGCCCCGCACCTCTCCCCTAGGATTCCAGCGCCGCCGCCGCCGCCGGCCCCCCCCTCCTCTCCGTCCGGCGGCGAAAGGAGAGGGAAGCCCCCACGTAAGTAGCCTAGTTTCCTTTTTGCTTCGTTTCGGTTCTGTTCTTGCTTTGGGCTTATATGCCGCCTCGCGCTCTTCCCCCGCAGGCCGCCATGGCTGTCGGCTTCGAGCTCCTTATGCTTGTCGCCGACGGTCTGTGCGTGCTCTCCGGGTTGGAAGGGAGCCCAAATAATGTAGATGTAGGACTCCCCTCCCCTCCGCCGCACCTTCCCTTCCGCTTCGTCTTCCATGCCGGTGCCGCCGCCCACCCCAACGCCCTCCTCCCCATCCCACCGCCGCACCCGGCTCCATCCAACGCCGGCGCCTACCCGCTTCCACCAGATCCGGGCTCCTCGGACCCAGATCCTTAGCCCGCTGCTCGCCAGATCCTCGACTTGCTGCTCCCCGGGCCTAGATCCTAGTTCGTGCCTCCGCCCTCCGGGGCTTTAGTGGCTCAAGCTGGGCCGTTGTCAGGGTCCTCGCGCCGTCATCCGGACCTTCGGCTCTCGCCAAAGTCCCTGGCGCCGCCACGGGAGACCCCCTCACGAGGCCAGTAGCCATCGGCCCCCGGGCTCGCTCCGTCATGCAGCCAGCCCTCCAAGCTGGCGCATCCGACGCTGCCACGGAAGGCCCCCACGCTTGGCCGGAGACTTGCCTCGAGTCTGGGTCGTCGACAAGCATTGTTTCACACGGTTGAATTACTTTGATGCTCTGCGGAAAGACGCAAAGGTACTTCATTTGTTTGTTCTTCTACAGGAATGGTATTACAGTTGTGGCGATGTTGTTATCCGTGTTTGGGTTACTCGCGAGAGGCTCCCTCTTCCCCGGCCGTGGTCGCTGAGGCTCAGGTTCGACATGGATACACATGCGGCCACAAGCTTGAGTCCGGTGAAGGTTAATTCAGATTTATGACTCCAAGCAATCAATCCTCAAGTGACAAATCCGGTCAGCCAGATGCAGGGAACGCCATGTGTTCTATCGGTGTTCACAAAGAAGGACCCCAGGTGTTGTCGTCGTGGTTATTCAGCAGTCACGGGCGCGGAGACCCAGCGTTCTCGACGGCAGCACCACCTGTATGCCACCTTTGTAGAGTACGGACCCAATCCACTCAGGGTTTGCTTCTTCCGTTGGTTTGGTTCGACATCCAAAGCGGTTAAATGTAATCATGTAGCAGTAATGTGGCTGCAATTATCAAATTTGAGATTTCAATCTCAAATCCTTGTAATGTGCTCTATTTAATATAATATGTCAGTTATCAAAAAAAAAAGAGGATGTGGATTTGGACACAAGCGCCCGTGGCTACGGATAAGGAAAAGAAGGTGCGCTGTGAAACGAAAATTTTTTGGATTCGGCGCGTTTGTTGGTTTTTGTGACTAGATTTTCCCTGTCTTTTCTTTCGCGATCGATACTCGGACATCGTTCAGGACCTTTAGCGACCCCTGGTGTATCGGTAAAAGTTTCAACAATTAGCGATCGATTGTGCGACTGAGATAATAATATTAAAATTCAGTTGTTGTATATTCCGAATTCTCTAATCCACTACCTTTAGATATTCTGTTGGGAAAGACGTGTGAATTGTCCGTCATTAATCAATGTTGCTTGCAGTTACCAATTCCCGATAAAGTAAACTGTACAGCATATACTATCTGTTTGAACGATCTAAATTACCTTTAGATAGCTGGACAGAATTGATTCAAGGACGTGTCGTCCACTACTGGTTCGACGGAAAATATATACTAGTATATCAGAGGTGCTTTGACGACTACGAGGTATTTGACATTGATCCAGGGGCTATATATTGACTGAAGCTTGGGAAACGCTTTTATTTTTCTGTTGGATGGACTGGCCACTGATAGTAAAGGTAACATTTGACAAATAACCCATAGCAGGAAAGGCTGGAGAGCTCACCTCTTGTTCTTCGCTTGGGTGCGATACTAGAGTTTGAACCCCAGTGAATCAGCAGCTTGAGACAACCGAGCTACCACTGAAATGTCACTTTGTTTGCTATGAAAGGAACAACGTTAGCTCTGGTTTCGTCACAAGTACTGAAGTGAACACAGGAGTTAGGATCAAAAGCTGATAGAAAAACGTCATGTCAATCATAAATAGTACCTTGAAATAACTGTGGACTTGTCTATTTTAAATTAGACCGGGACCCATTACCTCTTGGGTTACTACAAATTTTTTTTAGCTTTTTAGTAAATGCATTATTAATAATAGGTAGGTTATATTCTAATGTTGTTAGGATTTTACATGAAAAATGATTTTTTTTTGCCTCGGGAAAAAATAATGTTGTTGGTGGAACCTGAGACTAGACCGTATTATGTATCACTACAAGAAATGCGGCCTTCTGTGACATTTGATTGGTGTCACAGACCATAAGATATTTGTCGTTACGAATATGTTGTGACAGAGACATGACATACTGTCTGTTGTCATAGAAAGTGCGTCACTACTGGATCTCTGACGTTCCTTAACCATGTCGTCATAACCTCGGCAATAACGAAATCCAATATGTCACAGAATAGTGACGACGTCATAGTGTCACAAACTAACGTAAAACGTCATAAATGACTCCCGCGGCCTTTTTATCATCCAGGCCTGTATAGTATCATGGGTCACGTTGACAAGCCCGAGTTACTTGCAAAAACGAATTGGACTAAGGCCCGTTAGAAATTTCCACGTTTCGACCTGCCTATACAAATGGGCTTCAAACTCAAAATAATAGTGTTCTGCAAACATTTCAGCCCATTACCGTAAATGACATTAATTCACAATTTTTACTTGCAAAAACGGCCCAATGTGTTTTGGGAAAGCCCATTTCTAACATTTACCGGACCACCAAAACTAATTAATCCATAACAAATATTAATTTAGATCAAACAAAGAAAATTACGAAATATAACATTATCCACCTCTAATATGTTTATCGAACAAGTACCAAAAATTACTAAAAATACGGCCATACAACTACACATGTACTACAAACGAACCATCCCACTCTCATCTGTCGAGCCCGACGACGAAAAGAGGATATGAGTGCTAGAAGAAACGAACATGCAGCGCCAATCGTGCGTGCAGAGGTGGATGATACCGGCAGGAACACGGAGGCGGTGCACTTAAACTTGCAAACATTATGGTAAAAAGTAACCTAAATGAGCAATTGTATAACATGTCCTGTTTGAGACTAATTCTGACAATGGGACTGCTTTTGGCTTCGGTGCAAGCCGGTCATGTTTCACTGCAAACTAGTTTTGCAACGAATTTTGCAGTCAAACTAAAAACAGAACCATTTCAGAATTATAACCCAAAACAAAATCTGATTTACAATTATCCCCTACCATTACATTACATGCAGTTTTACACTGGCTTTTCGAATACTCGACGGAAGAAACGATTCATTTCTTTTTGTGCCTTCTTAAGGCATTCAATCTCCTCTGCTTGCTTGTTCCTACAATTGTTTGCTTCCTCTGGCTTCCTTAAGTCTTCCGGCGCATCTTCCTGACGGATACTTTCTCTTCAAGTGCTGATGACCTTTGTCTCTCCATCTCAAGTTCAGCTTCAAACAACGATGCTTGTTCACAGACTCTCCTACTCTTTGAAGAACATGAGATGCCAATGTTCTCCAGAAATGATGAAGTCGGTAGAACTTTAGCAAGTGTAGCAGTAGGAGAAACTGGTTCTTCTCCCTCCTCTACCGGTTCAGCCATGATAGCCTCCAATTTAGCCTATTGTGATGTCAATATTATGATACAACAATGGTCTATAACACACTGCAATTGCTAATAACAAATGAATGCCAGGTACTCATCACTATATAGAATAATATTCCACAATGAATATAAAATTGAGGCACCATAAGAACGGTAACTCATGCTTCGAAATAAACAGATTGCTTCTAGTAAGCAAACCACCAGTTTCTCAGCTTATCACAATTAACTAATGAACTCTTTTACACATGGGCCATTCGGCTATCAATCGTTGAGGATCAAGTGGTAACTAATAACCATTGTTTCTATGCCACCAATGCAATATACGGAGATAAATCCATTAAAATTGTGTAACATCACCAACAAAACCGAGATAGTACTTACAATAACATCCTTCACTGGCTCAGTAAAACCTTTCCTCTTTCTGCAATGGCAATCTTTGAAAAGATCAATTGCAGTGGGCTCAACATCTTTATATTTATCTGATATCTGAGACATATGAAGACAATGTGATGGTGTCAGTACTCTTATGGCATCAAAGACAGATAAACCATGACTAGTAAATGTGGCATTAATCGTTCAGTACCAAGGCATGGAAATGCGCAATGTACGATAGAGAGCCTGTACGCTGCTGATACTTTACTTTTGCACGATTCAGTCTGTTAAACTCACACTTCTCCGACAACAAGACATATTTGCATGATACCAGTGTACGATATGGCCGTTAATGATTACAGCGGCATGAACTTGCTTACCTTATGTTTAGGATCGGACCACATCTCCACCAATGCTAAGGTCTCACAAGTTTACAAGACTTTGATTGGGCACTTTCCAATAGATCCAGCTTTTAAATGGCTTTGGAGATCACCATGTAAGCCTAAGCATAAAGTTATCTTTTGGCTTCTTCTGCACAACAGAGTGAACTCAAGAGGGACCTGAAGAAGAAGGCACATGATCCTTGACTCATATACTTGTGAGCAATGTATATGACAGAAGGAAGAAACAACAAGGTATCTCTTCATACGTGCAATTTTGCTAAAAACTGTTGGTCTCTTGTAGACACTAATATTCTGGGCAGCTCTAATGCTAAAAGGCTTAGAAGTTGGGTAAAGAGGAAGCTAAACCTTCCCTTCGCAATGGAAATAGTAATAATCATGACTTGGAGTATTTGGACAGCAAGGACCAAATGGATTTTTTGATAACATTGTGCCAACAATACAGGGGTCAGAGCTTGTTTTCTTGCAGAAATGAAGCTACTGCTGCACAGAATTAGAAATAGGCATAAAGAAAAGCTTGAACAATGGCGTGCTTCCTTTCTTTTTCTGTTCTATTGGTTCAACTTTGAAAGTTATGAATAAAGTACTGTAGGGGCTTGCCCCTCCAGTTTTCTTCAAAAAAAAAAAAAAAAGAAAAGTGTGTTGCAGTACACTGCCATATAATCTGATGCATTATATCTTTCGAGACCAACTGTTGTAGTCACACAGGACAAGTAGTAAAACTCATGGAGCCTTTAGATTTCACATTAAATGAAGGGATGCATTTGGATGACTTAGGACCGACATGTTTGCCACCGTCAGTAGAAGCAGTTGAGCAGCAAATACGAGCAAGACACGTACTTTCCACGTAAAATTATAAATGGTTATACCATTGGCAGCCTCAACTGTACTCATCATATGTAGCATAATGATTAGGCATCATCTTGTGAAATGTAACCAACGTCCATTTTTTGTCTACTGCTGAAAAGAAAGAATCGAAACTAGCTAGTGGAATGTTGCAAAGGGGGAATATGCACACCTGGATAAACATACGTAATTGTGAGTGTGTTTGGCTACAAAATAAGGAGAAATTTGTATACCATGCAAAGTCCTTACTTCGCTGCATCTTAATTATCATTGTATATAATTGCACAAACAACAATATGCGGAAGTAGAAGTAGTACGAAGGTTTTTTCACAGCTTAAATTCAAATTCTCTTGTGATGTGAAACCATTCTAAATAATGGCATGGCATGTTTGGAAAATACGTAATTAATTAAGCAATGGATTTTTGAATGGAAGTATCGTGATATATATGTACAAGATTACTAAGTGGGAAAGGTCAAGGAAGAATTTGACTTAATTAGTTTTCTCCTAAGATTGAAGTTACATGACAGTAACATCAGATACAATCGCTACAAATGTTCACAAAAACTCTTTTCTTGTTTCCATTCCCCGGGTGCTATTTAATTCATGGTTTCCGGCCGCTTGGCTATCGTTTGTTTAGCAAAGCGCAGCCACTCTAGCTCGCAAAAGCAACGTATAAGTTGTACTGCAGTTCCATGTTAATGATGCCAGAGCTTGCGATGGATTTGATACGAACAATGGCATGGGCGCGACACTGGATTCACAAGGTGTTTAATTAGGTGGCTCGCACGACTGGGAGTTGTACCAGCAACTAATAAAATCAATTAACAGAATGATATATAGTATACAGGCGCATCAGGACACAATACCTTCAGCGAAGGCTCTGCAGTTTCCTTGAGGTCGCTGCCGACTGACTACTAGGGAAGAGCACAGAAGGCGATGAGCTTCCAGTTGCTGCTCGGAATGAAGATGACAAGGAGGTACTTAAGATCTAATCGAATCCAGCGCTATCCTCTCCATTTCTGTGCCAGAGCAGAGGAACGGATGGTAGCCGATGCCAGCGGATGAACTGACGCTGGGTTTAGAGTATCAAATCGGGCGTGGGGAAAAGACTGGTACCGCTCTAGTTTTTGGTCCGCGCGCCCGCGGCGGCACTACAATTTTCAATAAAAACAATGGCGACACCTCAGAAGAATGGCCGTAGCTCCAATTTCTACTTGATGCAGTTTTTGCTTGGACATGGACTCCTATAGGCCTAAGGCGACGAGGTTTTCAGCCCAGTTGGGTCACCCAACACAGCCGTGGCCTTTCCAAAACATTCCAGACCGTGACTAAAAAAAAATCATTCCTTGGCCGTCTGTGGTAACCTATGAAAACGACCCATTTAGAAGCAGTCCATTCAATAGCCCATATAGTACAGCTGTGGCCTTTCGCTGCATAGCACATTTGACAGAGCCGATATTTTTCATTTGTGACAACTTGTTTCATCACCAAGCCATGTGCTTCTTGCGACAGTTATGAATGTCACAAACTATTCATCATTAAATACGAATCATCTAATTGTGACGATGTCTAAATGGTTTTTATGACGCCACTGTCGAATCTCGTCATAAACTATATATACGTGCAGAGTTACGTCATAAAAAGCACAACCTTGTGACATAAAAGTGTTTTGTCGTTAGAATTACGACACAGAAGCTCGCATATGTTGTACTGTATTTTTCAATGAAAAGTTTTCTGTGGGCTATGCATTCAATGAACACTTTTTATTGACACTAGCCTTTTTTGGAATTATTGGGACAAAGCTATAATTCCTGGAAAATCTCAAAGGTCCATATAGGGTGCTCGATCGAGGTTGCAACCTCGCTGTGACGTATTGCGTTGAGGCGGGTTTAATCTGCTCGAGCGGCAGTCTTGCTACCACGTTCATGCCCTGGCAGGGCCGGGCTCTTCGATTTGAGCGGACTCCCATCAGGATGCCAGCGTAGCGGCTTAGGTGGCTGCCCGGCGAGTCCTTCATGGATATTGGGTCACGCACGGGCAGGCGGTCGTGCTCGAGGATTCCATGGCGCGCTCCCGAGGGGTAGGCTCTTTTTCCATCCCTTCGCGAGGCCAATACTTTTTAGCTGGAATGCGGTGCTAAGCTTCTCTTTGCTTTGCAGGATACGAAGTCGGCCAAGGAGAGCTCTGAGGCGGAGGGAGAGGAAGAAGAGGAAGACGCGGCGGAGGAAGCGGAGGCGAAGGAAATGGAAGACCCTACTCCGCCGGTGGTGGACGGTCGTGGAGCAGAGCCTTCGCCTACGAAGGCCGGATCCGACCGAGAGGTCTAGGAGCAAATAGAAAGGCTCTTCGCCCCTAGTTTTTATTTTGTTTTTTGGGGCTTCCCGCTTTATTGCACCGAAACAATTTTTGTAAATGAATATTTTAAACTGTGCAACTTCCATGGGAAGGGCATGTGTAGGAGTCCGAAAGCACTGCTTCCAAATTAATTTTGGAATTGGGAGTTTCCAGCGACTCCTTGCGGAGTGACAGCGCGGCCTCGATCTCCAAGGCCGACTTAGATTATTTTGATGCGTTGGACAATGCGAGTGACGAAGCGGGTGAAGCGGTGAGAGACGAAGTCAATTCTAGGTCTACGACGGGTGAAGCAGGCCCTTCTGCAAGCGCCCCTTCGCCTCAGGCTGTGTCCAGGCGAAGCATTCCTCGCCCCCTCGTCAAGTAGGTTCAAGAGATTTAGAAGTTAGTGGCGATGTTGATAGGAGTAGTCCTGCCAGTTCTTCGCTTCAGCCCCCTTCGATTGGCCGCGGCTATCGCCCCCAATCTTTTGGGCGAGACGAGTGGGAGATTGTGAAACCAGCATTTTTTTAGTCTTATGTTGTTATAAAAGAAGAGCTGCCATAGTTTCTCATGGAGTTGTGCTGTGCTTTGCTTTGTAGGATTTGGCCCCGACGACGGATGAGTTCTTGCCTGGCTCTTTTGTAGACGCCACTCCCCTTGCATGGGAGCGAGGTCATCTGAGAGTTACGCAGGGCTGTTATGATCGTTACCTTGCTGAGTACCCTCGAGGCGACTTGGCCCATTTTTTGGAGTGTTGTTATCATTCGATTTGTCAAAGGCTAGTGGCTGACGAAGTTTTTTAAAGACCATTTGATGACTTCGCCAGCTGCCCCTGCAGAGAACGCCGGTGTTAAGTTTGAGGTTGCATAATGTGTCTGGGCAGATATGTTTTTGGCCTACAATACTCCGCGCCGTGAGGGGGATAAAAGAGGATCGGTCGTAGAGATTTTTTAGCTTACTTTGCGACCCGGCTTCACCTTCCTGTTTTCTTAGCTCGATGCGCTTGGGCCGTGCTACTTCGTTGTTTTCTTAATTGAGTTACGCTGGTGTCCAGATGTAAGCTCCATTTGGCATTGAAATCTTGTAAACATGCTTTCTTGCGAGGACTCGCCTTCCCCTGTAATGTTTAAAAGAGGCAAAGCTTGTTGTTTGCTTTCGTAAGTAAGCACGCGCTATCTTCTCTGCTTTGCACATCGTTTTGTTTAAATAAAACGCCACTCCCCTCCCCCTCACTTAGTCATTTAGGGGCGAAGTGAAAATTGCTTCGAACGAGAACGCGAGCCCTTTGCGGCTTTACGCATCGTTTTGTTTCAATACAACGCCACTCCCCCACTTAGTTGTTTAGGGACGAAGTGGAAATTACTTCGAATGAGAACGCGAGCCCTTTGCGGCTTTACACATCGTTCTGTTTAAATAAAACGCCACTACCCCCCCCCACTTAGTCGTTTAGGGGCGAAGTAAAATTGCTTCCAATGAGAACGCGAGCCCCTTTGCGGCTTTACGCATTGTTTTATTTAAATAAAAGGCCACCCCCCCCCCTCCACTTAGTCGTTTAGGGGCAAAGTGAAAATTGCTTCGAACGAGAACGTGAGCCCCTTTGCGGTTTTACGCATCGTTTTGTTTAAATAAAACGCCACCCCCCCTCACTTAGTCATTAGGGGCGAAGTGAAAATTGCTTCGAACAAAAACGCGAGCCCCTTTCCAGCTTTACGCATCGTTTTGTTTAAATAAAACGCCACTCCCCCTCCCCCCCCCCTTAGTTGTTTAGGGGCGAAGTGCAAATTGCTTTGAACAAAAACGTGAGCCCCTTTGCGGCTTTACGCATCGTTTTGTTTAAATAGAACGCCACTCCCCCCACTTAGTTGTTTAGGGGCGAAGTGAAAATAGTTTCGAACGAGAATGCGAGCCCCTTTGCGGCTTTGCGCATTGTTTTGTTTAAATAAAACGCCACTCCCCCCCCACTTAGTTGTTTAGGGGCGAAGTAAAAATTGTTTCGAACGAGAATGCGAATGCGAGCCGCATCGCGGCTTTACGCATCGTTTTGTTTAAATAGAACGCCACTCCCCCCACTTAGTCGTTTAGGGGCGAAGTGAAAATTACTTTGAACAAGAACGTGAGCCCCTTTGCGGCTTTATGTATCGTTTTGTTTAAAAAAACGCCACTCCACTCCCCCTACTTAGCCGTTTAGGGGCGAAGTGAAAATTGCTTCGAACGAAAACGCGAGCCTCTTTACGGTTTTTACGCATCGTTGTGTTTAAATAAACCTCCCCCCCCCCTCGCGTCCACTTAGTTGTTTAGGGGCGAAGTAAAAATTGCTTCGAACGAAAACACCAGCCTCTTTGCGGATTTACGCATCATTTTGTTTAAATAAAACGTCACCCCCCCAGCCAACTTAGTTGTTTAGGGGTGAAGTGAAAATTGTTTCGAACAAGAACGTGAGCCCCGTTGCGGCTTTTCACATCGTTTTGTTTAAATAAAACGCCGCTCTCCCTCACTTAGTCGGTTAGGGGCGAAGTGAAAATTGCTTCGAACGAAAACGCGAGCCCCTTTCCGGCTTTACGCATCGTTTAGCTTCGTCGTTCGGGGTTTTTGTTTTTCACCCGGTCAGATACGACGCTCAGCCTCTTTGCGAATTTACGCATCGTTTTGTTTAAATAAAACGTCACCCCCCACCCAACTTAGTTGTTTAGGGGCGAAGTGAAAGTTGTTTCGAACACGAACGCGAGCCCCGTTGCGGCTTTTCACATCGTTTTGTTTAAATAAAACGCCGCTCTCCCTCACTTAGTCGGTTAGGGGCGAAGTGAAAATTGCTTCGAACGAAAACGCGAGCCCCTTTCCGGCTTTACGCATCGTTTAGCTTCGTCGTTCGGGGTTTTTGTTTTTCACCCGGTGACGCTTTGTTTTGTGGCTTGTGCTCCGGGGTATGTTGCTTTTGCCCAGCGGAGTGATTGTTTTGCTAGCCGGTTCTCCGGGGTACTAGCTAGAAGTTTTCTAGCTAGTACTCCGGGGTATATTGCTTCTGGCCGGCCGAGTACAGCTATCTGTTGAGGCATTGCCTCGTTGTCAAATATTCAGACTTCCATTATTTTTAGAGGTCGTTTTGACTGTTTTGCTTCACTTTCGGGAATGCAGCTTTGTATTGATTGTAGCTGCTATTACACATGCCGCCTCATTCGGGGCTTCTCCTGCGAGGAAAAAAGTACGATCTTTTGCGGAATATTCAAAGAATTTTTTTTCTAAATTCTACTACAGCTCCCATGCTTATAACTCGCGAAGGGGCTGTTTTACAATGTTTTGTTCATGATTGGTGTAGTTCTTTCGCTCCTTTGCGAAGGTCTTGCTTTCCTTTGATTAAGTCCCTCTTTCCTGTCTTGTCTTGTGCTGCTGCGTGGTCTTCATTTATTTGGTGCCAGATGGTTACCTCTGCTTCGTCTGCTGTTTCGACGCTTGATGGGTCGAGGCTGTAGATTCTGGTTTTCTTGCTGTGCTTTGCTCTGAACTGTTCCTTAAACCTCTGGATGCTGTGAATGTTTGCTATTCATTGTGTCAACCCTTTTTCTATATTTCTTGTCAACTGCTAGTCTCCTTTTACAGTTATGACACCTTTAGCCGCCGGGATTTTCATGCGAAGGTACGCATTGTGGATTGCCACTTCGAATGTGTTGATTGTTGGTCTTCCCAGGATAGCGAAGTAAGGGTAGTTGAGCCTTACTACATCGAAAGTGACGAATTCCGTTCTTGGGTTGGAGGTGTCTCCGAAAGTTACAGGCAGCTTTATTTTTTCGGCTGGTTCGACTCTCTTTCCACCGAAGTCATATAATAGCATGTTCGATGGTTCAAGGTCTTGATCTGTGTAGCCCATCCATAGGAGTGTCCCGTGGAATATTATATTTGCCTGGCTGTCGTTGTCAATGAGTACTTCATCGATTCTCCACTTGTCAATGTGTGCTTCGGTTACGAAGGAGTCTGAGTGTGGGTAGCTTTTTAGATCGAGATCGGCTTCGGTGAAGGTGATTGGGATGTTAGACCATTGTAAAGAAAAACAGAAAACTTGGAGTAAATATTTTGGTTTATTCTTATGGTAAAGTTTGAATGAATAGTAATAAATATAAAAAAATGTAAAGAGTTAGATATAAGAAAAAAGCATCGGCCACCATATAGAATCTCAAAATTCAGATAAATAAGTTGACTAACAGTGTACATATTGTTTGATTAATATTGTTCAAAATTATTTACTTCCGATCCGGTTTTACTTGTCATTCTAATATTCTCCTGTTTGCTATAAGATAAAAAGTTGGCTAGCAACTTCCCTTTTCTATCCTATTTTACTTCTCATCCTAGCTTCCTCTTGTTTTCACAAATTACTTGTCATTTCCATCTCTCAATTCACTTTAATACATCTCTATATGTATCTTGCCGTTTTTATTAGTAAATGGTGGAGATTATGACTATAATGTAAACTACACGAGCTTTAAGTTAATGATATTAAACCAGGTATATATTCTAGAGCATATATGCATTCAATAAATGAGGAACACATATTGGTCTATACCATCTCACATACAAGATAGAATCTCCGGTGTATAGTGCGAACCATAAGCCAAGGTATTTAAAAATAACTAGAACAAACACAACTAATGTGTAAAGCATTCAAGTTATAAGTAAACCACATATACTTTTATATTATGAAAATTATATAGGCTCAAGGAACATGATGCTACGACTAGCCGACATAGCTATGTAATTTCTACTTGTAAACAAGAATGGCGCAGGTTATCTGGAATTAGCCACATGGACCATGTATTTCGAATTGCCACAAGGATGCTAAGGACTGATTCATCGTGTCCACCCTCTAAAGTTGGAAGCTATGGGCCTGCGTCGTACACGTACAAAAGGCCAGACTCCATCGTTTTCACTAAGTATTTGAAACAAATTCATCTAACCATGGAGCCATTGGTTAGATATTACGTTTGCAATTCTTGTCTTGCTTCTAGATGTTGAATATTTCTATGCATCCTCTTCAGTGATGCATAATCATTTACACCCTTCTTAGTGTTTGAACAACAAAATATAACAAAGTTGTATAATTATGTTGGGTATGTGGGTTTTTACTGCCATCCTTATCTATTTGTTGTATGTTTTTTTGCTCTGTGGTGTTAGACGAAAGAAGTCGCTGATGCCTTCTATTGCTATAGCTACTAAGGTTTGGGGTATATTCAGGTCACTGTTAGCTACATCATCATAGTCAACACGTCAGGTTCGTCCAGCGCTCTACACACAACGATCCATCCACATGGAGTGCATATACTCTTAGCCGAGTACCTGACAAAGGGAGCAGATATGTTGAACATGAACCAAGATGTGCTGTCAGTTATTCTATGGACATGATTATCGTTCACCTGGAATATCTTGTCTCCCCTCGCATGGCCACGCTTTGTCGTGCATGCGCAGGAGAGCATATAGATAGACATGTAATGGCCAGCTATATGTGAACATGCAAACTTTTGAATTGGCCAGCTCATACCCAATCAAATTTTATATAACAAAACTGATACGCTGTGAAACTGAGGGATTTATTTAATATATAAATCTCTTCATTCAGTCTTACTCACCAAGTACCAGCCAACACCCTCCTATCAACCAATAGATGGGATCAATGATGGCACCAATATCGACTCCTTGAAGACATTGTTGGTCAGGTAGTATCCATATCTCCACCCAATACATTCAATTCACGAAGAACCGAGGCAATACATGCCCCGTCGGAGATTAGGGAATACAAACTTCCACACCAAATATAGGACTCCACGTAAAATATTGATGCGTGGCTGGAAATGAAATGTCCACTCCACACATTCGTTATTTACAAGCATGAATGAAACTAAAAGATGAGCGACGTCGAGACCAATACTCCACCTCCACGCTTTGCACTCATGAGTCCACGTGCCTGATTGTTTCTTGCTGGATTGATTTGAAACTGGCCAGCAATAGGAGGAGCCATCAAAACGTTGAGGATAGATGAACTTGACGTAGGAGAAGAGAGAAGGGGATTTTAGAATAGTGGATGACTACAATTTGTGTTGATGAAGAACAATGGCGGTGTGAGGTCTTCTTTATAGTGTCAAGAGGGGAGACTGTTCATGGGCCATGTGGTACTAGGAGGGACCATGGGGCATGGACATTATGGTGAACACACCTATAAAATAATGAAATTGTCTCCTGGAAAACTGAGTACCAATGAAGAAATAAAAGTTAAGCATTCTCTCGTAATATAAGAACCAAACCAAGAAGCAGAAGAAAAGTGTGAGAGATTCATCCGGTGTACTATTTTATCCTAGAGATGTACCAGGGGCATGACATGAAAAACCTAAGGATTGTGGAAAGATTGGATGTGTTTAGTTCCACACAGTGGTGCATTTTACCATTACTAATATCGGACACAACATGCGGGGACAAAGTTTTTGTTAGCTTTCCTTGATACATTGTGTCTCATGATTCAATTTCTATATATTACAATTGCGTCAGTATGTCAATGCTTTAAATATAGACGAGTATATGACAAATGTAAACTAAGTTGAGATATAAGGCATAATTTATACAGACATTCTGCAGTAGTCCCTAGATCTTAATATCCCCAGTTTATTTTACTTGTACGGTTATTTCTTGACCTGTTGCCACCGTATTTCCAAAGATCATTTTTATAGCATGGTATAATTTTTCTACTAGTCAGTGGCTCATTATGAAATGAAAATAATGGTTTTTGGATTAAAGCACCGACGGGCTTAAATTATTCATTGTGCCGATCAATTAGCCTACATAGAAACAATAACAACAAGCAAGAGGTGAAAATGCATTTGCAGTTAGCATGAGCCAGACTGAATGGGCTACTACATACAACTTGTTCAACGTGTTATTTGAATCTATAGTTTTTTGATCAACGTGTTATTTGAATCTATAGTTTTTTTCAAAGTTTTGAGTTCTAATTTTTATCCCAAACATGTTCTTTAGCAAAAAATTATGGATATTAAATCGCTTTTGTATGTTCTACATTTCACTATTGTTGGATGATAGGTTAGAATTTGAGTTCCTGATTGATGCAACATAGTTGTTGCATCATATGTATATGTAGTCTCACAGTACGATATTATTCTCACTATGATGATAATCTTTTTTTCCTGTGAATTCGCTCTCACTTTCAAAGTAACCATTGCATTTAGTGTGGCCCAATTATTTAGGTGTATGTATGTTTCATTAATCAGTGCTGCATCAAACAATGACATTTCCAAAATATATGACATAACAGTAGAGCATGTTTACAAAATATATATGATGAAAAACATTTTGGGGTTACAGGATATTGTAAAGAAAACTAGAAATCTTGGAGTAAATATTTTGATTTACTTGCTGTAAAGTTTGAATGAGTAATAATAAATTTAAGTTTGGTATTCTCAAAATTCAGAAAACATTTTGACTAATAATGTATGTGACAGAAATAGATACACAAGAATTGATTGCAATTTTGCAACAAGAAGGACGGTGTCATACCCGGTTTTAACAACCCAAACTACATGCGTCTGTATGTGTTCCCAGTAACAAGTTTTCACGCACACTGGATAAAAGAAAAATGTCTTTAATAAAGCGATTACTTAAAACCAAATTGTCTGAGAAGACTAAGAAAAATACACGCTAGCGGAAGACTCCATAACTTCACAGGCAATTGACCGGGGCTTGCAAGCCGAGACCTTCTTGTCAGCGGTGTAGTCAAAATCTTCTTCATCTTCTCGAGTAGCAGTTCACTGTGGCAGAAAGGGGAAAATAGCATGGGTGAGTACATGTCGTGCTCGTCAAGTGTGGGAATAATGACAAGCAAGCTTAAATAAAGGAAGCCTAACATAATGTTTAAAGCAGAAATGCTCTGTGGAACGAATAACTCACCTTAAGCAACCTATATTACTAAGTGAGTTGAAGTACCAACCCCGATTAATTTTAAATAGTTAAATCCACGGAGGATCTTGGTCCACGGAGGTCCACAAATCCACCTAGGAGAAGCCACGAAGCTATGTGACTAATCAAGCACTAAACATCTATCCTAACCAAACCCTAATCAAGTGAGGATCCAGGCCGCTCGTAACAGGGAACACCACTGTCATGACAGTTATACACTCTGTCGAGGTTGCACCACCGTACCCATGAGTCGTGATTTCATCCCTATGACTAAAACCTCCATGCCACCAACATCACACTGCCTAAGGTGTGAGGCCAGGAGATTACTACGAGCCTTTTATCTAGGTTCACTCTAGCATTGTAGTTCATAAGCTAAGGTTTCACCGTCGTACAAAAGTGACGATCGACAAATGACTATAGCCAACAGATGACTATCCCTTATCAAAGGCGTCATCCCGTAGGCCCCCTCATGCACTATACCACACCTCCTCCAATGTACAATAACTAGAGCAACCCTAGTTAGTTAGCAAGTTGTTCTATAGCAGCCTCGTGGTTGGCACTGTAGTCCTAGGATTCTGATTCAAGAACCGGTACTTAACTGTTTGAGCAAGAACTAACACACGGCCAAACCGTACACGGAGTATCTGCCATACAAACCTCTTGCTCAAACCCTAGTTTCCATGTTGCTAAATGGATTAGCAAATTAACATCAGATTCAAGAAAGCCATTAGTCAAGATTAAAAGGCACCGACTCTTGTGTGATACCAAAGCTAAGCACAATCTAACCATGACCAAACCACAACTAGGGCGATAAGGAAATGATAAATTCAACAGGATAGTAAAGACACATGAGATTCAATATTAAATAGCATGCATACTAAGGTAAAGAAAGTAAGAGAATAGGTTCAAAGTGCTTCATGTCCAATTGCCTGGTTCCCCTTGCTGCTGCTTAATCTTCAACTCTTGATGATTTAGATCCTCAAATTGCACGTTATTATTTTTAACGTCACACCGATACCAACATGCAAGGAACATACAAACAAACTATGAAAAATAAACCAAACAGTATCTCAAGACTATAAAAACAGTACTAAGAAATAGTACATGTCACTACGAACGCGTGAGCGCAAGAATGGTCTTAATCTGAGTTACGAGCAAAAAGTTCTAGGTATTTGAAGATCTAGGGTTTAAATCGCAAAAACACATTTTTGAAACAATTAAATAGATTTTTCGAAAAAGAAACATAGGTAAAATAATATTATTTCAAATAAACATACATGAGTTATTTTGCAATACAAACTGGAACGGAATTTATTTTAGTACGAAAACATATTTCTTTTATTTCATTCTATAACAACAGAGGAAGCAACGGTTGTTTTTGTAAAAAAAAGAGAGGGCGTTCTTAACTAATTACGGAAAAAGAGAAGGGCGTTTCTACAAAACCGCAGGGGCTGTCGGGTTGGTGCAACGCTGGAGATGTTCATGCGGTGCACTACCGGAGTTGGATCGATCTCCGGCTACATAGGTCTATTTGTCATCATGACTAGTCGACGAGAGAGTACAACCATTGGGAGTACAACCATGGATCGTGCGCGTAGGCTGGGGTGACCGGACTGAAGCTTGCAACGTCGGAAAGTGGCGGTTGAAATCCGGCAGCATCGAGGTTACGATTCAGCCGTCTTCTTCCTGGAGACTCGACACGGGGAGGTGCGGCTCGACATCATGGAGCTCTTCGTGGATTCAATGCGTCGAGGTGGCTCCTCGGTTGGTGGAGAGCTCGACAAGTTGGCATCCATGGTGGATGGCGGCGCTGGGGCGGAAGTCGAAACGATGTGAGTGGTGAATTGGAAAAGGTGCTCACGATAGGGATCGCAGAGATGTGAAGGGTGGTGGCTAGGCACGCATTACGATGGGCAGTAGCGCGATTCCGACTCGAGGCGGTGGCGTACTTACAATGCGGTTGACTGGCGAGTGCTGCGCGAGCAAGGCCGAGAGGGCTGCACATGCGGTGCTGGGCTGCAGACCCAAGTTGGAGAAAAGAAAAGAAAAAAAAGGCCGCACAGAGAGAGAAATAGGGTAGAGAACTCCAGATTGAGGATGGCAACCGGTAGAAACCCACCGGGTTTTAATCTACCATACTTATACCCATCGAAAGTAAACTATAAACATACTCATACCCATACCCGTGACGGGTTAAAATTCGGGTACCACGGGTTTTCCATACCCGCAATATTTCATACAAATTCGTAATAGATCAATAAGGTTTAGCAATTTAATAAATTTTTTTGTCTAGCACATATATAACATAAGATCTTATATTAGTCTAATCCATAGTGTTAACAGAGCATTAGAGTTACCACAAAAATGATGAATTCACGTTATTAACCATAAATCATACATAAATATCGGTTCGTGGATACATGCGTTTGGGTTTATGGTTCCCATACCCAAACCAATGTACAAGATTTTACCCATGTATATACCCATAAGGTACAAGATTTTACCCATGTATATACCCATGGTTATAATATATGTCCCATACTCTAATAAGGTTTTTACCCATCAGGTTTCAGGTATCAGGTATCCATTGCCATCCCTGCTCCAGATGGCTTTCCCGTTTCCATTTTCCTGGTTTCTAGTACTCCTACTCAGCAGCAGGTGCTCGGCAACAACTAAGCAAGAAACACCACAAAGGTAAAAGAAAAATTCCAAAATAAATAAATAAAATAAAATAAAATGATGCCTAGCGAAATTAAAATAACTTTTTCAGACAACAAAACTTCACTCCAGCATGAATGCAACAAATAAATTTTTATATAACACAAATCACATTTATTAAATTTAGAAAATAGCTCATTTGGCTTACATTAAATTATAACCCTATAAGAAATTCTAGATTGACTTTTAGTCAAAAACAAATGTTTGAAATTTTAGGGTGTTACTGACGGTAGGATGTTCTACATACAAATAATTTTATATTTATATAATTAATATTAGGATTTTTTAAAATATGAATTATTAAAGATATAAGATTCAGTACCCTATTGGTGGGAACTAATATATGGCCATATTCATACCGATCAAGTGGGCAGCCAGTGTATGGCCCAAGCAAGACTATTTGTACGGTCTAGCTCAGTGATACTTGTTTGCATATACGACATGTGCGGCTGGTGGAACGGCCTCCACACATCTAGTCTAGATGACAAGATGCCGCACACATCCAACAGCACTGCGGCAGGTGATGATATCGGCAATTGAGACCTAGTGACCAGCATCTGGCACACCCAATTGAGACCTAGTGATGCAGCGTGGAAAACAACCCAACAACCATGTTTAAGTTTTGACCAGATGAATAGCCGCTAAGGATAGATGTTGCAGAAAATTCATCAATTCTCGCATGCAAGGCTCGTGCGGAAGTTACACAAGGCTGCAGTCACTGCATGTGTACTTGGGCTGTTTTCCTCGCAGCATAAGACTGCAGGTTGGTTGTGGTGTGCCCGGAATGGATACACAAGCAAATCTCCTGAACCGTGCTTGCCTTTTCAAATGGCAATAGATGTGCAAGCAACTCTCCATCAAAATGATTCTGCAATAAAGGACAAATAAATTCAGTCACAATCTGTAGTGATGTCCCAACAACACTCTCTCCCTATCGAATTAAAAATCAAATCTTTTATTTAGTGATGATAGTTATATATAATAACCATGGACCCTATGGATGACATTTGGGATAGAAACTTGAAAAAAGAAATTGTATGTTACAGGCAGATTTAGGTTGGCTTTATATGGAAGGACCTGCTAGACAAAAGTGCATGGATAACACCTACGGTAGGATCATGGAGTAAATTAGTATTTCTACGGATGGACTTGCTTAATGTACGAAAAACTTGCAAATATATCTCGTATATGGTAAGAGAAAATTCCCGAACCGTGCTTGCCTTTTCAAATTGTAATAGATGTCCATGCACGTCTCCATCAAAATGATTGGGCAATAAATGATAACCAAATTCAATCAAAATCTATAGTTATGTGCCAACAGTCCTGCTTGGCTTTCGAAGTCACAGTCAAATCTTTCCACAGGATCCATTATTTATTTGCGATAGTTATGTATAATAATCATGACCGTATAGAAGACATTTGGGACAGAAACGCGCAACAAAAAATAGTATGTCCCAAACAGATTTGGGATGAAAATTATATTAATGGGCCTGCTAGATAAAAGGTTATGGGTGGAAGGATGTAACAACTTAGTATTTCTACTAATGAAATTGCTTAATGAAGGAAAAACATGCAAATATAGCTCGTATATGGTAGGCCAAAAAATAATTAAAGTGCAGGTGGCTCTTTTTTGTTTGTTACAAATAAAATTCCAAATTAATGTAATTGGAGTTGATTCCTACAGTTACCTCCTTTCGTGTTATAAATTAAATATGCAATAATTAATAAGACAAAATACATATTGAGTATAAGTAGTCTCTGTTACATAGAGATTCGATTCCACATCATGCAAAATTTGGATTTTCTAAGAAAAATGGTATCGTCTGGTACGAGAATGACTTGGTTTTATGAAATAGAATTAACCGAAACTAGTAGTGATGCAAAAACAGCTATAATACGACACTTGTTGATGCTAGATTTTGGAACTGGGTCCACCTGTAAGTGGTCTAGGTACAAGAAAATAATGTAGCAGAGAAGATGAACTGGTGCTGCTGAAAAAGGAAAGATTAGTGGGACCAAGATTACCACGGTGGAGCACGTGAAAACAAGGGGTTGAATGGCGTTTATACGAGTCATAGTTTGACTCTGAGGTCATTGCTTAGAAAGAAAGCGTGCAAAATAGGAATGAAATGTTAGAATCAGTTTAGGATGGGATCAGAGTCAGTCGGTTGTGACCGGATATAAATACTAGAATAGGGCCACCGTAAAAAACAACCAATCATTGTAATTGGTACCCATACATGTCGGGTAATCGGGTACCACGGGTTTTCCATACTCACAATATTTCATACAAATTCATAATAGATTAATAAGGTTTAGCAATTTAATAAATTTTTTTGTCCGGCACATATCTAACATAAGATCTTATATTAGTCTAATCCATTTTATAGTGTTAATAGATCATTAGAGTTACCACAAAAATGATGAATTCACGTTATTAACCATAAATCATACATAAATATCGAGTTCGTGGGTACATGCGTTTGGGTTTATGCTTCCCATACCCAAACCAATGTACCCATAAGGTACAAGATTTTACCCATGTATATACTCATGGTTATAATATATGTCCCATACCCATACCCTAATAAGGTTTGTTACCCATCAGGTTTCAGGTATCAGATATCCATTGCCATCCCTGCTCCAGATGGCTTTCCCGTTTCCATTTTCCTGGTTTTAGTACTTCTACTTAGCAGCAGGCGCTCGGCAACAACTAAGCAAGAAACACCACAATGGTAAAAGAAAAATTCCGAAATAAATAAATAAAATAAAATAAAATGATGCCTAGCGAAAAATAAAATAACTTTTTCAGACAACAAAACTTCACTCCAGCATGAATGCAACAAATAAATTTTTATATAACATAAATCGCATTTATTAAATTTAGAAAATAGCTCATTTGGCTTACATTAAATTATAACCCTATAAGGAATTCTAGATTGATTTTTATCTATTGGGAAAAAATTAGATACTTTTAGTCAAAAACAAATGTTTGAAATTTTAGGGTGTTACTGACGGTAGGATGTTCTACATACAAATAATTTTATATTTATATAATTAATATTAGGATTTTTTAAAATATGAATTATTAAAGATATAAGATTCAGTACCCTATTGGTGGGAACTAATATATGGCCATATTCATACCGATCAAGTGGGCAGCCAGTGTATGGCCCAAGCAAGACTATTTGTACGGTCTAGCTCAGTGATACTTGTTTGCATATACGACATGTGCGGCTGGTGGAACGGCCTCCACACATCTAGTCTAGATGACAAGATGCCGCACACATCCAACAGCACTGCGGCAGGTGATGATATCGGCAATTGAGACCTAGTGACCAGCATCTGGCACACCCATTTAGACTATGGTCATGCGCATGCAGTGTGGAAAACAACCCAACAGCCACATTTAAGTTTTGACCAGATGAATAGCCGCTAAGGATAGATGTTGCAGAAAATTCATCAATTCTCGCATGCAAGGCTCGTCCGGAAGTTACACAAGGCTGCAGTCACTGCATGTGTACTTGGGCTGTTTTCCTCACAGCATAAGACTCTGTAGGTTGGTTATGGCGTGCCCGAAATGGATACACAAGCAAATCTCCTGAACCGTGCTTGCCTTTTCAAATGGCAATAGATGTGCAAGCAACTGTCCATCAAAATGATTGTGCAATAAAGGACATATAAATTCAGTCACAATCTATAGTGATGTCCCAACAACACTCTCTCGCTATCGAATTAAAAATCAAATCTTTTATTTAGTGATGATAGTTATATATAATAACCATGGACCCTATGGATGACATTTGGGATAGAAACTTGAAAAAAGAAATGGTATGTCACAGGCAGATTTAGGTTGGCTTTATATGGAAGAACCTGCTAGACAAAAGTGCATGGATAACAGCTACGGTAGGATCATGGAATAAATTAGTATTTCTACCGATGGACTTGTTTAATGTACGAAAAACTTGCAAATATACCTCGTATATGGTAAGAGAAAATTCCCGAACCGTGCTTGCCTTTTCAAATTGTAATACATGTCCACGCACGTCTCTATCAAAATGATTGGGCAATAAATGATAACCAAATTCAATCAATCTATAGTTATGTGCCAACAGTCCTGCCTGGCTTTTGAAGTCACAGTCAAATCTTTCCACAGGATCCATTATTTATTTGCGATAGTTATGTATAATAATCATGACCGTATAGAAGACATTTGGGACAGAAACGCGCAACAAAAAATAGTATGTCCCAAACATATTTGGGATGAAAATTATATTAATGGGCCTGCTAGATAAAAGGTTATGGGTGGAAGGATGTAACAACTTAGTATTTCTACTAATGAAATTGCTTAATGAAGGAAAAACATGCAAATATAGCTCGTATATGGTAGGCCAAAAAATAATTAAAGTGCAGGTGGCTCTTTTTTGTTTGTTACAAATAAAATTCGAAATTAATGTAATTGGAGTTGATTGCTACAGTTACCTCTTTTCGTGTTATAAATTCAATATGCAATAATTAATAAGACAAAATACATATTGAGTATAAGTAGTCTCTGTTACATAGAGATTCGATTCCACATCATGCAAAATTTGGATTTTCTAAGAAAAATGATATCGTCTGCTACGAGAATGACTTGGTTTTATGAAATAGAATTAACCGAAACTACTAGTGATGCAAAAACAGCTATAATACGACACTTGTTGATGCTAGATTTTAGAACTGGGTCCACCTGTAAGTGTTCTGGGTACAAGAAAATAATGTAGCAGAGAAGATGAACTGGTGCTGCTGAAAAAGGAAAGATTAGTGGGACCAACATTACCACGGTGGAGCACGTGAAAACAAGGGGTTGAATGGCGTTTATACGAGTCATAGTTTGACTCTGAGGTCATTGTTTAGAAAGAAAGCGTGCAAAATAGGAATGAAATGTTAGAATCAGTTTAGGATGGGATCAGAGTCAGTCGGTTGTGACCGGATATAAATACTAGAATAGGGCCACCGTAAAAAACAACCAATCATTGTAATTGGTAGAAATGTTACTTATTTTCTCTATTTTATTGTGTATTAAACAACCACCAGGTAGTGTCCACTGCGGATACTACACATGTGAGTTCCGCTACAAGTTACATGAATTCCATCGTTCAGGAGACCATAGAAGAGGTACGACGATATTGTTCAGATTCTTTTTGTTTTTTGTTATAGTCTAATTACGTTCTTATCATCAGTTAGAATTTATTGACATAGATAACAAGAAGGCTAGAAGAAGCGAGGATAAAGGATAAAAAGATACTTGATGAAATTACCAAGCGTGGGTTCATGACACAAAGGAAACATTTGAGTACAAATGAAATGTAGCCATTGTCACCTGGATGTGTTGTTTCATGCTTAGGGAGGTTATCCATCCTCGTGGTATGTTCTTTGATATTGATAGTGAGGTGACAAAAGAGCATCAGGATCTTTTCTAGTGGTGTGGATCGAAATGCTCATATGAGCGTGATAATATTGAATATTTTTGTGATGATTTGTGAATGTTAATGTGATGATCTTGATGTGTAATTCTAGAATGTGATTTTGGTGATGTTATTGTCATGGTGCTATGATGTAATTCTGACAATTGTGATTTATGATCTATAATACATTATTTTTCTAAAAACAAATAGCAGTGGTTGAGATAGTCAACCGCACCTATTAAGTAGCTCAATAGAGGCAGTAGGAGACTGCAGTCACCTCTATTGATCACCCTATACCGGTTGTTGGAAATGTCACCCACCGCTACTGGGTACCTTAATAGCGGTGGGAGATCTCGCTTGCGAGGCTACAAATGTTTTCATGTAGCCTCGCAATCGTAGCAGCGGTTCGGCCAGCCATCCACGGATGAGCTCCCCAACCCCGACAATAAAACATGATTGCTATTGTGCAAGCAGTGCTTTTCAGCTCATTGCGTAGCCAATTCTTCTCTAAAGTGAGCTGCCATTGGTCTTGAGCTATTGCCAAACACTGGAGGATTTCGCGGGCCAGAGCATGCTGTGTCTTTATATGCCCAACTTGGCATTGACTCCACATTTAAAGGGATCTGGTCAAATGCTAAAGTTTGAGCGACACCAACTCAATAGGACACGAGGAAGAAATTGGCTCATTCCAAGAGGCCTCGACTGCTTTCAGAGGGTTCAAGCACAAGAGGACAACGGTCGGATATTTCAGTTGCCTGACTTCGCAAAATTCATTGTAGGAATAAGTTCTCCAAATCTGATGTGCACAACACACGGTCGAGCTTGACGAGTGTTGATGCATCCATCTTATTTGATGAGTTATATCTCCTTTCTGATGAGCAGGATTCTATTGAGTTCGAGATCATTGAAAAGTAGTCGGAACCGTCCCATCATTGATCTGTCGAGGTTGCCTATGTTCTTTCCCTCAGCGAAATAGATCATATTAAAATTGCCTCCCAAAGACCAAGGACCTACGCATAGTGATCTAATCGCTCGCAACTCTTCTAGGAAGGCAGCTTTATCACTACCTTAATGGGGGCTCTACACCTCTGTGAACTACCAATACAAGTTATCCTTGATTTCAAATTGGTCCACACTCAGTGACCCTGCACCCTCCGTGTGCTGATCATTGAACAATCGTGATGCGACCAAGACTCACCTTGGGTTCCTAGTGCTGGAAGGAATGAAAACTGCCAGAAATGCAGCCCTAGAAAGGAGAGCACATCATGTTCGGAGATTACCGCCAACTTAGTTTCCTGCAAACAAATGAAGCGAGGACAGCATGCGCCAACCACGTTGCGAAGATTATCACGATGGCCACGAACATTCTACCCCCTAGCGTTCCATAGGAGTATTTTTGAAGAATCCATGGATTGCTGACCGGAGTTGCTCCTCCATTGGCACCTGTTTTCCTAGCAAGTTGGCCCATACGAGGGTTGCCAGCTTAGCCAATCTGTCATGCTTGGCCACAAACTTATCAACCAAGGTCCCCTCTGTCACAGTTGCGTGTGTAGCATCTTCGGTTCTATGCGATTTGTTATCGATTGAATCCACGGTAATACATGTTTGTTGAGTAACGATGTCAGCGCCGCCTTCCGCTTCCGCTAGAACTGTCGTCCACGAAGCCGAGGACCCATCTCGACCAGGTTGCAAAGCTTGGCTCATCGAGAATGAGACAAGGTACAACAAGGTACTTTCACCAGTGGTTCTTCTAGGACGGTCGATGGCGGGTCAACTACATGGAGCTGGTGTGATGGAGGATGCAACATAGTTGCAATATCATATG
This sequence comes from Chloris gayana, assembly GCA_031894775.1. Lineage (NCBI taxonomy): Eukaryota > Viridiplantae > Streptophyta > Magnoliopsida > Poales > Poaceae > Chloris > Chloris gayana. Next base: position 469,197 of record JAUNZO010003989.1, on the reverse strand, counting down.
TATATATAGTCTCATAGTACTGCATGGCCCTCAATGATGTGACCTCTTTTTTTATATTCAATGTAACAATGACAATTTTGATTGGCCAACTATCTAGGTGTCGGTATGTTTCATAAATCAATGTTGCATCTAACAATGACATTTGCAACATCCACGACATTTAAAACAGGAGAGTATATTTACAAAAAATATAGCACGAAAAACATTTTGGGGTTACTAGATATTGTAAAGAAAACAGACAACTTGGAGTAAATATTTTTGTTTATACCTATGGTAAAGTTTGAATTAGTAGTAATAAATATAGAAAAATGTACAGAGTTAGATATAAGAAAAAAGCATCGGCCACCATATAGAATCTCAAAATGGAGAAAATAAGTTGACTAATAGTGTACATATTGTTTGATTAATATTGTTCAAAATTATTTACTTCCCATCCGGTTTTACTTGTCATTCTAATATTCTCCTGTCTGCTATAAGATAAAAAGTTGGCTAGCAACATCCCTTTTCTATCCTATTTTACTTCTCATCCTAGCTTCCTCTTGTTTGCACAAATTACTTGTCATTCCCATCTCTCAATTCACTTTAGTACATCTCTATATGTATCTTGCCATTTTTATTAGTAAATGCTGGAGATTATGACTATAATGTAAACTAGGTATATATATTCTAGAGCATATATGCATACAATAAATGAGGAACACATATTGGTCTACACCATCTCACATACAAGATAGGATCTTTCGGTGTATAGTGCTAACCATAAGCCAATGTATTTATAAATAACTAAAATAAACACAACTAATGTGTAAAGCATTCAAGTTATAAATAAACCACATATACTTTTATATTATAAAAATTATATAGGCTCAAGGAACATGATGCTACAATTATAGCCGACATAGTTGTGTAACTTCTACTTGTAAACAAGAATGGCGCAGGTTATCTGGAATTAGATACATGGACCATGTATTCGAATTGCCACAAGGATGCTAAGGACTGGTTCATCGTGGCCACCCTCTAAAGTTGGAAGCTGTGGGCCTACGTCGTACACGTACAAAAGGCCAGACTCCATCATTTTCACTAAGTATTGAAACAAATTCATCTAACCAGGGAGCCATTGGGTAGATATTACGTTTGCAATTCTTGTCTCGCTTCAAGATGCTGAATTTTTCTATGCACCCTCTTCAGTGATGCATAATCATTTACACCCTTCTTAGTGTTTGAACAACAAAATATAACAAAGTTGTATAATTATGTTGGGTATGTGGGTTTTTACTGGCATCCTTATCTGTCTGTTGTATGTTTTTTTTTGCTACGTGGTGTTAGATGAAAGTAGTAGCTGATGCCTTCTATTGCTATAGCTACTAAGGATTGGGGTATATTCAAGTCAATATTAGCTACATCATCATAGTCAACACGTCAGGTCCGTCTAGTGCTCTACACACAATGATCCATCCACATGGAGTGCATATACTCTTAGCCGAGTACCTGACAAAGGGAGCAAATATGTTGAACATGAACCAAGATGTGCAGTCGGTTATTCTCTCGGACATGATTATCGTTCACGTGGAATATCTTGTCTCCCCTCTCATGGCCACGCTTTGTCGAGCATGTGCAGGAGAGCATATAGGTAGACATGTAATGGCCAGCTATATGTGAACATGCAAAATTTTGAATTGGCCAGCTCATACCCAATCAAATTTTATATAACAAAACTGATACGCTGTGAAACCGAGGGATTTATTTAATATATAAGTGTCTTCATACAGTCTTACTCATCAAGTACCAGCCAACACCCTCCTATCAACCAAGAGATGTGATCAATGTTGGCACCAATATCGACTCCTTGAAGACATTGTCGGTCAGGTGGTATGCAAATCTCCACCCAATACATAAGACTCACAAAGAACTCGACACAACACATGCCCCGTCGGAGACTAGGGGAATACAAACTTCCACACCAAATATAGGACTCCACGTAAAATGTTGATGCATGGTTGGAAATGAAATCTCCACTCCACACATTCTTTATTTACAAGCATGAATGAAACTAAAAGATGAGCGACATCGAGACCAATACTCCACCCCCACGCTTTGCACTCACAAGTCCACGTGCCGGATTGTTTCTTGCTGGATTGATTTGAAACTGGCCAGCAATAGGAGGAGCCATCAAAACGTTGAGGATAGATGAACTTGACTTAGGAGAAGAGAGAAGGGGATTTTAGAATAGTGGATGAATGCAATTAGTGTTGATGAAGAACAATGGCGGTCCGAGGTCTTCTTTATAATGTCAAGAGGGGAGACTGTTCATGGGCCATGTGGTACTAGGAGGGACCAAGGGGCATGGACATTATGGTGAAGACAGCTATAAAATAATGAAATTGTCTCGTGGAAAAATGAGTACCAATGAAGAGATAAAAGTTAAGCATTCTCTCGTAATATAAGAACCAAACCAAGAGGCAGAAGAAAAGTGAAAGAAATTCATCTGGTGTACCATTTTATCCTAGAGATGTACATGGAACATGACATGAACAACCTAAGGATTGTGGAAAGATTGAACGTGTTTAGTTCCACACAGTGGTGCATTTTACCATTACTATTATCGGACACAACATGCGTGGACGATGTTTTTGTTAGCTTTCCTTGATACATTGCATCTCGTGATTAAATTTCTATATATTACAATTGCGTCAGTATGTCAATGCTTTAAATATAGACGAGTATGTGACAAATGTAAACTAGGTTGAGATATAAGGCATAATTTATACAGACATTCTGCAGTAATCCCTAGCTCTTAGTATCCCCAGTTTAGTTTACTTGTACGGTTATTTCTTGACTTTTCCACTAGTCAGTGGCTCATTATAAAATGAAATTAATGGTTTTTGGATTAAAGCACAGACGGGCTTAAATTATTCATTGTGCTAATCAATTAGCCTACAATAACAACAAGCAAGAGGTGAAAATGCATTTGCAGTTAGCATGAGCCAGACTGAATGGGCTACTGCATACAACTTGTTTATAATACGAATTTTGATCTGCGTGTTATTTGAATCTATAGTATTTTAAAAGTTTTGAGTTCTAATTTTTATCCCAAACATGTTCTTTAGCAAAAATTTATTGTTAGTAAATCCCTTTTCTATGTTCTACATTTCACTGTTGTTGGATGATAGGTTAGAATTTGAGTTCCTTATTGATGCAACATAGTTGTTGCATCATATGTATATGTAGTCTCACAGTACGATATTATTCTCACTATGATGATCATTTTTTCTTGTGACTCCGCTCTCACTTTCAAAGTAACCATCGCATTTAGTTTGGCCCAATTATTTAGGTGTAGGTATGTTTCATTAATAAGTGCTGCATCAAACAATGACATTTCCAAAACATAAAACATAACAGTAGAGTATGTTTACAAAATATATATGATGAAAAACATTTTGGGATTACAGGATATTGTAAAGAAAAGTAGAAATCTTGGAGTAAATATTTTGATTTACTTGCTGTAAAGTTTGAATGAGTGATAATAAATTTAAGTTTGGTATTCTCAAAATTCAGAAAACGTTTTGACTAATAATGTATATATTGTTTGATATATATATATATATAATATGTAATATATAGTTTAAAATTATTTATTTGTCAGCAGGATTTACTTGTCATTCTAGCACTGGTTATGGGGTTTTCTATTAGATAAAAAATTTGTTAGCATGGTCTCTTTTCTATTCTATTTTATTTGTCATCTAGCATCCTCTTGTTTTCACAATTACTTATCATCCTAGCACTGGTTATGGGGTTGGCTTCCTCTCTTTCTTGGTAGTGGAACTGTATGTGACAGAAACAGATACACAAGAATTGATTGCACAACCAGAAGGACGGTGTCATACCAAGTTTTAACAACCAAAACTAGATGCATCTGTATGTGTTCCCAGTAACAAGTTCTCACGCACACAGGATAATTAATGTGATAAAAGAAAATATCTTTAATAAAGCGATTACTTAAAACCAAATTGTCTGAAAAGACTAAATAAAAATACACGCTAGCGAAAGACTCCATAACTCCATAGGCAATCGACCGGGGCTCGCAAGCCGAGACCTTCTTGTCAGCGGTGTAGTCCAAATCTTCTTCATCTTCTGAGTAGCAGTTCATTGTGGCAGAAAGGGGAAAATAGCAAGGATGAGTACATGTCGTGCTCGCCAAGTGTGGGAATAAATGACAAGCAAGCTTAAATAAAGGAAGCCTGACATAATGGTTAAAGCAAAAATGCTCTGTGGAACCTATAACTCACCTTATGCAACCTATATTACTAACCGAGTTGAACTACCAACCCCAATTAATTTTAAATAGTTAAATCCACGGACGATCTTTGTCCACGGAGGTCCACAAATCCACCTAGAAAAAACCATGAAGGTATGTGATTCTTCAAGCACTAAACATCCATCCCAACCAAACCCCTAGTCAAATGAGGATCCAGGCCACTCGTAACCAGGGGCACAACCGACATGATAGTTATACACTCTGCAAAGGTTGCGCCACTGTACCCATGAGTCGTGATTTCATCCCCTGTTACCAGGTGGACTAAAACCTCCATTCCGCTAACATCACACTGCCTTAGGTGTGAGGCCAGGAGATCACTAAGAACTTTTATCTAGGTTCACTCTAGCATTATAGTTGGTAAGCTAAGGTTTCACCGTGATACCAAAAGATGACTATCCCTTATCAAAGGCGTCACCCCGAAGGCCCCCTCATACACCATATTGTACGCCCCAACGGATGACTACATACCACACCTCCTGGCAAGTACAATAACTAGAGAAACCCTAGTTACTTAGCAAGTTGTTCTATAGCAGCCTCGTGGTTGGCACTGTAGTCCTGGGTTGCCGCTCCATGAACCGGTCCTTAACTGTTCGAGCAAGAACTAACACACGGCGAAACCATACACGGAGTATCCGCCAAACAAACCTCTTGCTCAAACCCTAGTTTCCAAGTTGCTAAATGGATTAGCATATTAACATCAGATCAAGAAAGCCATTAGTCAAGATTAAACGGCACCAACTCTTGTGTGACAGCAAAGCTAAGCACAATCTAACCATGACCAAACCACAACTAGGGCGATAAGGAAATGATAAATTCAACAGGATAATAAAGACACATGAGATTCAATATTAAACAACATGCATACTAAAGTAAAAAAAGTAAAAAAAATTGGTTCAAAGTCCCCTTGCTGCGGCTCAATCTTCAACCCTTGCTCATGTGGATCCTCGAATTGCACGTTCTTTTTGTCACGCCGATACAAACATGCAAGCAACATACAAACAAACTAAGAACAATACACCAAACTGTATCCCATGACTATGAAAACAGTACTAAGAAATAGTACATGTCGCTATGATTGCGTGAGCGCGAGAATCGTCTTAATCAGGTTATGAGCAAAAATATATAAGCATTTGAAGATGTGGGGTTTAAATCACAAAAAGACATTTTTGAAACAATTAAATAGATTTTGTAAAAAAGGAACATAGGTAAAATTATATTATTTCAAACAAACATACATGAGTAATTTTGCAGTACAAACAGGAACCAAATTTATTTTAGTACAAAAACATATTTCTTTTATTTCATTCTATGACAACAGAGGAAGCAAGGGTTGTTTATGTAAAACAATAGGGCGTTCTTATCTAATTACGGAAAAAGAGAAGGGCTTTTCTACAAAATTGCAGGGGCCGTCTGGTGGGTGCAACGCCGGCGATGTTCATGTGGCACACAACCAGAGTTGGATCTATTTGTCGATCTCAGGCTACATGGGTCTACTTGTCGTGATGACTAGTCGACGAGAGAGAGAGGAGATCATTGGGAGTACAACCATGGGTCGTGCATAGGCTTGGGCGACTGGAGTGAAGCTTGCAACGTCGGAAGGCAGCGGTTGAAATCCGGTGGCATTGAGGCGACGATTTAGCCGTCTTCTTCGTAGAGAGTCAACACTTGGAGGTGCGGCTCAACATCATAGCGCTCTTCATGGATTCAATGTGTCGGAGGTGGCTCCTCCTCGGTTGGCGGTGAGCTTGATGAGTCGGCACCCATGGTGGACGGCTGCGCTAGGGCAGAAGTCGAAATGATGCGAGCGGTGAATTGGAAAAGGGGTTCACAGCAGGGATCGTGGAGATGGAAAGGGTGGGACGAACGGCTAGGCACACATGTCGATGGGCGGTAGCGCGATTCTGACTCAAGGCGGCGACGTGCTTCCAATGCGGGTGACTGGAGGCGCTACGCAAGCAAGGCCGAGAGGGCTACATGTGCGGTTCTGGGCTGCGCACCAAAGTTGGAGAAAAGAAAAGAAAAAGAGGCCGCGTAGAGATAGAAATAGGGTAGAGAACTCCAAATTGGGGATGGCAACGGGTAGAAACCCACCGGATTTTAGTCTACCATACCCATACCCGTCAGAAGTATACTATACACATATTCATACCCATATCCGTGATGGGTTAAAGTTTTACCCCATACCCATACCTGTCGGGTAATCAGGTACCCACGGATTTTCCATTGACACGATATTCATACAAATTGTTAATAGATCAATAAGGTTTAGCACATACATAACATAAGATTGTATATTAGTGCAGTCCATTTTATAGTGTTAATAGAGCATTAGAGTTACGACTAAAATGATGAATTCACGTTATTAACCATAAATCATACATAAATGTCGGGTTCATGGGTACACGCGTTTGGGTTTATTGTTCCCATACCCAAACCCATGTACCTATCGGTTACAAGATTTTACCCAGTTATATACCCGTGGGTATAATATATGTCCCATATCCATACCCTAATAGGGTTTTTACCCATCCGGTTTTGAGTATCGGGTATCCATTGCCATCCCTGCTCCAGATGGCTTTCTCGTTTCCATTTTCCTGGTTTCTAGTACTTCTACTCAACAGCAGGCGCTCGGCAACATGTAAGCAAGAAACACCACAAATGTAAAAGCAAAATTCTGAAATAAATAAAAAATAAAATTATTCCTAGCGAAAATTAAAATAACTTTTTCAGACAATAAAACTTCACTCCAGCATGAATGCAACAAATAAATTTTTATATAGCCTAAATCACATTTAGATTTAGAAAATAGATCCTTTTGCATACATTAAATGATAACCCATTAAGAAATTCTAGATAGATTTTTATCTATTGCAAAACAAAAGAAAATAGATAATTTTAGTCAAAAAAAATGTTTGAAATTTTGGGGTGTTACTAACGGTAGGATGTTTTACTTACAAATAATTTTATATTTCTATGATTAATATTAGGATTTTCTTAAGAATACCGATTATTAAAGATATAAAATTCAGAAACCTATTGGGGGAAACTTATATACGGCCATATTCATACTGATCATGTGGGCAGCCAGTGTATGGCCGAAGCAAGATTATTTGTCTCGTATAGCTCAGTCATACTTGTTTGCATATACGATACGTGCGGCTGGTGGAACGACCTCCCCACATCTAGTCTCGATGACAAGATGACGCACTCATCCAACAGCGCTGCGTCAAGTGATGATATCGGCAATTGAGACCTAGTGACCAGCACCTGGCACACCCATTTCGACTATCATCATGCACATCAACAATGACTGCAACGTGAAAAAACAACCCAACAACCACGTGTAAGTTGTGACCGAGAGAATAGTTGCTAAGGATCAATGTTGCAGACAATTAATCAATTCTCGCCTGCAAGGCTCGTGCAGAAGTTACACAAGGCTGTAGTGATTGCATGAGTAGTTGGGCTGTTTTCCTCGTAGCATAAGACCTTGGAGATAGGTTGTGGTGTGCCGGAAATAGATACGCAAGAAAATTTCCTGAACCGTGCTTGCCTTTTCAAATGGCAATATATGTGCAAGCAACTCTCCATCAAAATGATTGTGCAATAAAGGACAAATAATTTCAGTCACAATCTATAGTGATGTCCCAATAAAACTCTCTGGCTATCGAATGAAAAATCAAATCTTTCGTTTAGTGCAGATAGTTATGTATAATAATCATGAACCCTATGGATGACATTTGGGATAGAAACTTGAAAAGACAAATGGTATTTCAGAAACGGATTTATGATGGCTTTATATGGAAGGACCTGCTAGACAAAAGTGCATGGATAACAGCTGCGGTAGGATCATGGAATAAATTAGTATTTCTATCTATCGATTTGCTTAATGTACAAAAAACTTGCAAGTATACCTCATATATGCTAAGGGAAAAATCCCAAACCGTGCTTGCCTTTTCAAATTGTAATACATGTCCACGCATGTCTCCATCAAAATGATTGTGCAATAAATGACGACCAAATTCAATCAAAATCTGTAGTTATGTGCCAACAGTCTGTGCCTGGCTTTCGAAGTAACAATCAAATCTTTCCACATGATCCATTATTTATTTCTGATAGTTATGTATAATAATCATGACAATATAGAAGACATTTGGGACAAAAACGTGAAACAACAAATAGTATGTCCCAAAAAGATTTGGGATGAAAATTATATCAATGGGTCTGCTAGATAAAAGGTTATGTGTTGAATGATGTGACAAAGTAGTATTTCTACTAATCAAATTGCTTAATGAATGAAAAACATGCAAATATAGCTCGTATATGGTAGGCCAGAAAATAATGAAACTTGAGGTGGCTCTTTTTTGTTTGTTACAGATAAAATTCTAAATTAATGAACTTGGAGTTGATTGCTACAATTAACTCTTTCCATCTTATAAATTAAATATGCAATAATTAATCAGACAAAATACATATTGAGTATAAGTAGTCTTTGTTACATAGAGATTCGATTCCATAGCATGCAAAAATTTGGATTTTCTAAGAAAAATGATAATGGCTTCTATGAGAATGACTTGGTTTTAGAGATAGAAATAACCGAAACTAGGAGTGATGCAAAAGATGTATAATACAACAATTGTTGATGCCAGATTTTGGAAGTCTTGCATACAATCTCATAACTTGCTCACCCACATTGTTAGCACACCATATGTTATTTAATCTCCTAGTGGGAAAATTATTGCTAATCAACTTTTGAGTAGAGCACCCTTAGAATTGAACCAAAAAATTTATCCTACCACCTTTATCATGCTAGAACAACAAGGAATAGACTTTATTTCGGGCATGCAATGGATGACAATTCATAGGGCTATGCTAGATATTGCACATCGTATCATCCATTTAAACTCTCCACTCCATGGACCTGATTCCTTTCTTTTGCATCTATCTCCAAACACTTCCATTGTTGTCCACCATTTGGAGGAAAAATCTATGGATGATATCTCAATTGTCTGTGAGTTCCATGATGTTTTTCCGGATGATCTACCTGGTTTACCTCCGACCGAGATGTGAAATTCAAAATTGAGTTACAACCAGGAACATCTCCAGTTTTCCGACCGCCGTACAAGATGGCACCAAATGAATTGGCAGAACTGAAAATCCAACTGATAGAATTATTGGACAAAGGATACATAAGCCCAAGTTCATCACATTGGAGTTGTCCGGCCATGTTTGTGAAGAAAAAGGACAAAAGTTTGTGCCTTGTTATCGATTATCGACCGCTGAATGAGGTCGCCATCAAAAATAAATATCCGTTGCCACGCATTGACATTCTCTTTGATCAGCTCGTTGGTGCCAGGTCTTTTTAAAAATTGATCTTTGCTCAGGCTACCATCAGATAAAAATCAGAGAAGAAGATATTCCAAAGACCGCATTTTGCACAAGATACGGGCTTATTAATATTTGGTTATGTCCTTTGGATTGACCAATGCCCCGGCATATTTCATGTACTTGATGAATTTAGTATTCATGCCGGAGTTAGACAAGTTTGTTGTTGTTTTCATCGATGACATTCTTGTTTATTCCAAGTCCAAAGAAGAGCAAGCCGAACATCTTCGTATTGTGTTGCAATGATTGCGTGATCACAAGTTGTATTCTAAATTCAGCAAGTGTGAATTTTGGTTGGAACAAGTACCATTCCTTGGTCTTGTGGTTTCAGCCGAGGGTATCTCAGTTGACCCTGGAAAAGTTCAAGATGTGCTGAATTGGAAGCCACCAAAAACAGTCTATCAAGTCCGGAGTTTTCTTGGACTAGCTGGATATTATCAGCGGTTCATTCCTAACTTTTCTCAGTTGGCAAAACCTATCACCAAGCTTTTGGAAAATAATGTGAAGTTTGATTGGAACCAACAGTGTGAAAGGCTTTTCAGAATTTGAAGAAGTTGCTAACCACCGCTCCCGTTTTGGCTCAACCCGATATCACCAAATCCTTTGATGTATATTGTGATGCTTCTGGAACAGGACTTCGTTGTGTGCTAATGCAAGAAGGCCGTGTCATTGCTTATGCATCTCGGCAATTGTGCAAGCATGAAGAGCATTACCCAACTCATGATTTGGAGTTAGCCGCAGTGGTACTTGCACTAAAGATATGGCGGCATTATTTGTTGGGAAATCTTGTGCATATTTACACAGACCATAAGAGCCCCAAATATATCTTCACACAATCTAATTTGAACATGCGACAACGTAGATGGCTTGAGCTAATTAAGGATTACGAGTTGGAAATTCATTATCATCCCGGTAAATAAATGTTGTAGCCGATGCATTGAGCCGAAAAGTGCATTGCAACAATCTGAATTTGCAACTTGAGGACAGCAGCAAGGATGTCCCCTCCGATGAATCAAGTGTTCATATTTCATCGGTTGCAGCCATACACAATTTGGCTATTCATTCTACCATCCGAGATGAAGTGATCGCCGCATAGAAACATGATCCGGGCATGGCACATATTCGGCAGAAAATTAAGGATGGCAGAGCTGCTTGTTTTCAGCAAGATACCAACTGTGTTCTATGGTTCAATAACCGTTTGGTAATCCCCAAAAATTTTGAGTTGCGTCGCAAAATTTTTGACGAAGCTCATCAATCAAAATATTCAGTTCACCGAGGTAGCAACAAGATGTACCAAGGGTTGAAGGAAAAGTTTTGGTGGACTAGAATGAAACGAGAAGTCGCTCGTTATGTTGCGAAATGTGACACGTGTCAACACATTAAGGCTGATCATTTGAAGAAAGACGGTTTGCTACAATCGTTAAGCATTCCCGAGTGGAAATGTGATGACATCAGTATGGATTTTATTGTCGGTCTCCCTCGCACATGTCGGAAGCATGACTCCATTTGGGTTATTGTTGATCGGCTTACAAAATCAGCTCACTTTATACCGGTCAACACTTGCTATTCCGTTCGCTAATATGCTGATCTTTATATCCCTAGAATATTATGCTTGCATGGTGTACAGAAGACGATAATTTCAGATCGTCGTTCTCAATTTGTGGCACAATTTTGGGAACAATAACATGCATCTTTGGGCACCAAGTTAATCTACAGTTCAGCGTATCACCCTGCCACCGATGGACAAACTGAGTGTATGAACCAAATGTTGGAAGACATGCTTAGGGCCCGTGTTTTGACATATGGTGGTAATTGGGATGAACACTTGCCTCTCGCTGAATTTTCTTATAACAACAATTATCAAGAGAGCGTGGGAATGTCTCCATTTGAGGCATTATATGGACACAGCTGTAGAACTCTACTCAATTGGTCCGAACCTGGAGAAAGAGTTACCTTTGAACCTGACCTTGTGCAACAAGCCGAAGAAAAGGTTTGGATTATTAGAGCAAATTTGAGAGCTGCAAAAGAACAGCAAGAAATGTATGCGAATAAAAGACGTCGTCCCCTAACCTTTGAAAAGGGTGACCATGTCCATCTTCTAGTATCACCCATGAAAGGTATTCAGCGGTTTGGAATCAAAGGAAAACTAGCTCACCGCTATATGGGTCCATTCAAGATAATTGAAAAATGTGGACCGGTGGCATACAAGTTGGAATTGCCGATCAATCTATTGGGTGTTCATGACATCTTTCATGTGTCTCAACTGAAGAAATTTCTAAAGCCACCAGTGGATGTTGTCTTGGATGATTATTCACGCTTGCAACCTGACCTAACCTATTCTGAGCATCCGATGAAAATATTGGATGAAAAGGAACAGATCACTCGGAAGCGACCAATCAAGTTTTATAAAGTCCAATGGAATAATCATTCTGAAGATTAGGCAACCTGAGAATCAGCAGAATTCTTGAGTACCCAATACCCTGGATATTTGCATGAACTCTCAGTTATGACACATTAACCTTCCTCTAGTTCGACTTTCATCTCGAGACTAGATTTCCACAAGGAGGGAGGGCTGTGACACCCCCGGTGTCCCGAACGTGCGAACTAAAACTTTACAATTACCTACTGACCTTGTAGAGCCCCAATATAAAATTGATGGTCACATGTATAGTGATTTGAATTACAAATTCAAATAAATTAATATTGGGTTGAACTACAAGTCACAATTTTCCTATAACAATTGCCCCTGGCAAAAATGCATGTTGTAGAGGAAGTCAAAATAAAAATCTGGAAAAAGTCCCGCGTCATTTGGATCAGTAGAACTCCCTATAAAAATTCGAGAACCTTAACTTTTACCCCTTTTAGTTGAATTATCAAAACTAAACCAGGAGGGGTTTGGACCTAAACTCTTCGTGCATGTCTACTTCAAGTGAAGTACTATCCGATGGTATTTTTTTTTTGGTTTTATAGAGCACGAGAGGTATTTTATTTAAGCCTCTACATTTGCTAGAAAACCACAATAGGAAAATGCAAAGATGCCATAGAATATCCTGCGGGACCCAGCTATCATCCCCCTCACCCTCTTTCTTTCTCTCCCTCACGCCCGACCATGGCAGGAAGCGAATGCCACATCGCCCAAATGTGCCACGCTCTGTCTTCCTTGCCTCCACCTCAACCCCGCGCCTCCCCTGCCCGCCCCCTCTACCCCCTCACTCCGGTTGTCCCTCTCTCGCCTTCTCCCTCTTCAAGCACGAAGCTACGGAGAGCAGTTCCATTGCCGCGCCCACTCGCTAGCACGCCATCGGCCTCATCGCTACACCCCAGGTCGAACCGAAACCACCCGGAGATGCGCCTCGAACCCCTCTAGCTCCACAAGGAACGCCGTCCCCATCCTTGTACCGAGCCGTCGGTATTTCACACTTTTCTCCGGCGATACCTCGAGCGGACCACTCCGGCGCCACCGTAAAATTCGTCCTCCCTGGTGAGTCTCGTCGCACGATTGTTCCGTCGATGCGTGCACGACGACCTACCGCTCATCTCTCGACCGCTTCTCCTTTTGTCTCCCTCACCGAGCTGGCCATCATCGAGCCATTCCACGCCCACCATCCATCGCCCATTTCTACTCCGTCGGCGCCAGCTCATTCGGGAGCTCTCCTTCCGAATCCATCTCGATGCCGCCCTTCTCCATCCTCTAGTGAATGTCGCAGCACAAGAACCCGAGTTTTTCCCCCATTCATCTGCGCTCCACACGCCGCCAAACCCCGGCCGTCGCCCCGCCGCCGATGGCCTATCTCCGGTTAGCACATCTCCCCGGGACCACCCCCAAACACTTCGCCTCGCCACGCGTAGCAGCCTGGTAAGCTCGGGCGCAAGCTCCGATCATCTCCGTCCACCTCCACCGTCGTGCACCGCCGTCCGCAACGAGCCACATGGCTGACCACACCGCTCGAGATCCCGATCTGCCCATAGCCGCATCCGATCCACAACTTTATGGCCCTCTGCGTGTGTGTAGTGTATACAAGTGACCCTTAGGCTCCCTTTATAGTCCAGGGAGCCACATTTTACAAGACCATTTTACCCTTGGTCGAATGCCCTAGTCCTACTACGAGGCGGTAAATCTTGGGGGCATACCGGGAAAGCCGGCTAAAACCGCGTTGCTTGCGGCTTAGCTGGTTGCTTAGCTAGGACACACTCCGGCCATTCGCTTCGCTTCGCTCCGGTCCTTTGCTCCCACGCCACTTCGCCTCGCCGGACGGAATCTTCACGGGTCGCGGACCTTCGCACTGGGGCAACCCCATCCTCGGGCTTCCCTTGACTTCGCCTCGTGGTACCTCCTTCGCTTCGGGTGCCTCGCGCCGTTCGGTGACCTATGCGTGCTGCTTTGAAGACAGAACTTGGCGTTAGTGTGAGAAATATGTAAGAGGGGTCCTTGGTGTTGCCTCCACACGAAGCCCAGCTCGCGTCGGGCCCCCAATAGTAGCCACTCCCCATGACTTTCGCTTCATTGTTTTTGCTTCGAATGTAGAATTGCTCCTTTGCGCTCTTGGTTGTTGGTTGTGTCACTTGCGGTGTTGCCGTTGGTTTTGGCACTCCTCGATTCCTAGGCCTGTTGGCTTTTTCGGTGCTTTTGCCCCGATGGGCTCGCGCAGGCTGGTTTCTTTTCCGTTCATTGGGTGGCCCACTTCGCTCTACGTGGCTCGCGGTTGACCTCCGGCGGCCGTTTTTTATCGTTGGTGACCTAGATTTTTTCCCCTGCCTATAAAAAGCACGGTTAGTGTGACATCCCCTCCGGGACACCCAGGAATCGATACAGGGGAACACTCGACGAAGCGAGTTACAACAGTTCATCATCTCATACAAGCCGAATATATACATCATGGTATAACACAACCAGGTTTTCGAAATACAAACATCCGACAGCGGAAGCATAAAACGTTACCGAAGTTAGAAAACTACGATTCTTGCTGCGGAACTTATTCTCTTTACAACAAAAGACCACTAGCGTGATGCACCGAGCCCGTCGTACATCACGATCCTCCTCGCTCGGGATGTCGGGATCCGTTCTCATTGGAGGGAACCATCCTCGGGCACTCGCTCCTCTTCCGGACAGCTACCGCATAAGTCGTGGAAGAACGACGCTTGCCCTGAAATTATAACGAGCAAACCCCGAGTATTATAATACTCAGCAAGACCGACCCATCAACAAGCACGCTAAGGCCGACGCCTAGTATGCAAAGGCTTTACTGGTCGTGGAGTTGACTCTCTTGCAAAAATAGCACTAATGGTGGATCCTTACTTTCAATGTTTTAGCTCAAGGTTAAGTTTATAAGAAACCAATGTTTTGCATTCTACAACTACTGCAATCAAGTTTGCAAGAAAAGATCATTTTTCGACCAACATTTCTTTTATCTCTCATCTTCATCTTTCAGTTGATTACTACGATGCGACGAGCTAAACAAGCGGTACTCATTACTGCGAGCGACAGCGATTCGAATTGATTTATACCAGCTGGCAAAACCCGACTACACGACGTATATGCTCCGCACCGGTCGTATACGACAACTTTTCCCGCTAGCACCTGACAGCAGACAAGCCATTTCCAACTCCCCGGGAATATGGCGACCCCACGACTTCATCCGTGGGCGACCCATTTCCCTCCTGTGAGACTAACCTCTCACTAACGACCGATAAAAGAGAGTTGGCTACGCTACATCTCTCGGGGTGAATAGGGTACATCGGCTTGCTGGGCCCATGATACCAGCATGTAGTACGGTACGTTCAAACTTGTTCAACTAAGCCGACAACGGTACGGTCTTTGACTCGACTCGGACGGGGCTACCACCTTGCAAGACCTCACTCCGTCTTGCCCTTTCTCCTACGGGGCCGTCCGGTCTCGGCTTTGTTAACATCTTTACTTCCACTCTCATCTTTCTCTTATCATTCTTCTTAGTATAAACATTGAACCAGTCATTATCCTATATCTCGTGAGTAGTGTATGACACCACCCGTCTTCTACCGATTCCCTATGACTTAAGCATAGCAGTTATCGAACTCTATTGAGCTACCTGTACCAAGTATAGCATAAACAAATGGAAACCTATCTCATGCATCTAGGGTATCAAGCAACTCCTATGACCTAATGCACAATGACGACTCATTAACTATGATAAAAGAAAAGACTTTAAAATCATAGGTGGGCTGCACCGGGTTGCCTTGATTCGAGTCGAGGTTAGCTTCCTCAGCGTCTTGGTCGACTTCGACGTTCCCGACTCTCAGTATCGACCTCGGACTGGAACCTCGATCACATCGGGACCTAGGTCGTCCAACAATACGTCGCGAATCACAACCATGCATGCATGAATGTACATGATATGATGTGCAAAGATTTCATTAATCACGATCATTAATTAGCAAATAATCATTAAGTAAGTTCATTACTTATTAATTAACAATTAATCCTGGTCATTAATTAGCAATTAACAATTTATAATTCATCGGGTTTATTAATTAGCAATTTATAATTAATCATGTTCATTAATCAATAATTAACAATTGATCATGCTCATTAATTAATACTTAATCCTGTTCATTAATTAATAGTTAATGATTAACTAAAGATGTGGAATAATACATAAAGCAATAAATTGGGATCACATGAAATGACGGTGTTTATGTTGAATTTTGGAAAACAAACTTAACAAAAACTTTCGTCTGCGGTATCTCTAATATTTAAAGAAATTCATTTCTCAAAATCAAATAATAATTAGCATAAAATAATAGATTTTCTTAATTAAAGGAAAGTAATTAATTAAACTGTGAAATTATAACTTCTCAAAATGGGCATTTGAATACATAATCAAATAGGAAATAATTTTACGAATCTAATGAACTTTGTTTGGTATTTTTCTGATTTTTATGGAATTTTCTACGAATATTTGAAATTTGAATAAAATCTGAAATTAACCAAATTTGCAAACAAGTGCTACTACCTTTTTGGGCCGAATCTGGCTGGCCCATGGCACGCGCGCGGCCCAACTCCGGGTCGAGCGCGAGGGCCATGGCCACGGCGGCCGGAGGTGGCGACGGTCGTGTCGGAGTGGATCGGACGGCGACCAAAAATGACGGAAATGCCCCTACACGACCTTCGCGACATGGGGAACCGAGTGATGGGGTTGCCGGCACCGGAGGATGACCGGAGAGGTACCGGCGGCGAGGGCGGACAGAGGAAAACCTTCGGCGGCGGCTAGAGGTCGCCTCGTTTGCCCAAACGACGAACGACTTGCTGCGGAAGCTTCACGAGACTCCGACGAAGACCGGCATAGCGGTGGTGGAGGTCCTGGGTGGCCGGAAGTTGGACTTCACCGGCGAGGCAGAGCCGGCGGTGGTCCGATCTTGAAGAAGATGGCAAAATTCAAGAGAACTTGTGTGGAAATCTCTAGTGTGAGTCCACTATACTTCGGAGGAGACTCTTGCGCACACCGGTAATCAAGAACCACAACGGATGGTGAACCGGAGAGGAAGAATTTTGGAGGAGTTGGCCATGACCGCCGGTGGTGACCTCCGAGGAGAAAAACGCCTCGATCTCGGGTGCTAGGGCTGGAGAGCTTGATTGGACGGCATGGTGAGGTGCGGAACTCGGTTGCGGAACTTTTGAGTGTAGCGGCTCGTCGGGGGACGGTCCGAAATGGCCGGGCGGCGTGGGACGAGGGAGGGCGGACGGCGGTGTTCGAGTGCGAGCCGGGGAGGAAAAGAAAGAGTTGAGCTCGGGTCCTTTATCCCCATCATGCGGAGGGCCGAGGCGGTAGGGGAGCTCCTGCGTGGCAGCCGCGGAGCGAGGCGCGTGGCCGGGAGGAGCTGCGTGGCGTCGGAGAGGCAGTGCGGGAGGGAGTCGGTTCGATGGGAGAGAGGAAGAAGAGAATGGCTATCTGGGCCGATCCGTAACTTTTACAAAAACACCCCCTGTCTTTAATTAATTGAAAAGCCTATTTCCCAACCTCGGAAAATTATGCGAAAATTCAGGGATACATTTGAGAATATTCTGGATCTTTTTCCTTTTAGGACGAAGTTCAAATTATAGATATTTTCGAGATAAAAAATTCAAACTTAAAACTGTTTTTGAATTTAAATCAATTGGTTTGGCTATTTCCCAAAGTGATAAAAATTTGGAAAAATGTTCAAAATTCATGTTATCACATGCTTGACCAGAAAAGTTTTTAAACACATTAATTTATTAAACTTGCACTCTTTTTAAATGAATCAACTTAAATTAAATTAAAGACTTAATTTTTAACATGTATATTTTTGCACACAACCAAATAATTTTGAAAATGCAGAATGACGATATTTTTTTTTATCGAAAACGCAGGAGAACTGCGCTTCATTAAATTTAAGAAGAAAAAACGGGGTAAGAACCCGGTACAACTCACACCACACCCTCACGTATACGAGTTACATTCGCGCCTGTTTTAAAAGGATCGCGACCCAAACACAACCTGAAAAAGCGCTGGTGCTAATCCTCGGCCCTCGGAGCTATCAAGAGGCTCAAGCCTCGAGCTCCAGCTAGGGTCCAAAGACGACGTTCCTCTCCAGCCAGCGTTAGCAGCCCTGCCAAGTTGGGGGCCACACCATCAAACACACATCTATTTCTATGGTTCCAAAGCATCCAAGCTCCCAACGTCACAAGAGAGTTGAGTCCTTGCCGGTGCAGACCACTGGTTGCCCCAGCTACCCGCTCCCACCAGACATCAAAGACTTGTTCAGCCGGTTGTGGAGCCAGAGAAGTGAAGCCAATTTGTCGCAGCATATAGTACCAGAATTGCCTTGCAAACACACAACCAATTAAAAGATGATCAACTGTCTCTTCCTCCTGATCACAGAGTGGGCATCGCTCCTGATGAGGCAGGCCATGACGTGCTAATCGATCTGCAGTCCAGCACCTTTTGTGCGCCACAATCCACATGAAGAAGTGGCATTTTGGTGGCGCCCAGGTTTTCCATATCCTCTCCCATGGCCCAAATATTGTAGCACCTTGGAACAAACTTTCATAGGCTGATTTGGCAGAATATTGCCCTGAAGAAGACAACCTCCAAATATGAGTGTCTTCCATATCCGGCTGCAGAACTATATTTTCCAAGATATCCCAGACCTGTAGATACTCAATCAGCACTCCAACATATAGGGCACCCGAAATGTCTGAAATCAAAGTATTGTTGGTGAGGGCTTCTCTGACCGTGCGACTATTAGCCCGCCTTCGTGGGACAGCTTGAAAGAGTCGAGGCGCAAGCTCACCAATGCTTTGCCCCTGCAGCCACCTATTGGTCCAAAAGAGCGTGTTCTGTCCATTTCCAACCTCAGTTATCACTGCCATTGAGAAAAAAGCGCGAACTTGGTCCGGGACTTGGATTGGGAGACTTGACCATGGTCTTTGCGGTTCTGTCTTTTTTAACCAAAGCCAACGAACCCGCAAGGCCCAGCTCAGAATATTAAGATTGGAGATCCCAATCCCCCCAAGTTCCAGCGGCCGACAAACCGTGTCCCAAGCCACCAGGCAATGACCACCCTTTGCATCCTCCCGACCTCTCCATAGATATCCTCGCCTAAGTTTATCCACCGCTTTGACAGCCCATTGTGGAAAGTCGACTGCCATGATGAGGTATATGAGCATCGAAGTCATGACGAATTGCACATGGACTCTTCGACCGGCACGCGTCGGTAAGTCCGCTTTCCATCCTGGGAGAAGGTCTGCAATTCAGTCAATAATTGGCTGAATGTGCTCCCGTGTCAGCCGCTTTAATGACAGAGGTAATCCCAGGTATTTGCAAGGAAAATCTGCTATTTCACAGGGCAAGAGCTGCTGAACCACCTGGAGATCTTGATCATCGCATCTGATCGGCAGTACATTGCTCTTTTGCAAGTTTGTTTTGAGCCCCGAGGATTCACCAAACAGCTCCAACATATCCATCGTGATCTCGATATCCGGCGCCGTCGGGCGGAGGAAGAGGACCACATCATCAGCATAGAGTGAAATCCGATGTGGAAGCGCTCGCCGTGAAAGGGGCTGCAGCAATTCCAGCTCCACCGCCTTGTTAATCATGTGACTCAGTACATCCATCACCAGAATGAATAACATGGGCGACAAAGGGTCGCCTTGACGCAGTCCGCGTCGATGAGTAATATATTCACCAGGAACCCCATTGAGGAGCACTTGGGTGGAAGAGGATGCAAGCAGACCACTTATAATATCTCGCCATATTCGTCCAAAGCCCAGGTGCTGGAGAACCTCAAGTAAGAAAGGCCATGCCACCGAATCAAAAGCCTTGGAGATATCCAGTTTCAACAAAAGTCGTGGCTGCTTTTGTTGGTGGAGAAATCTCGCTATCTGTTGTACCAAAACAAAGTTATCTTGAATAAATCTCCCCTTAATAAAGGCACTTTGATTAGGAGACACCATCCCATGTAGGCGGCCAGCAAGCCGGTTTGCTAGTAATTTAGTGACAAGCTTAGCAAAGCTATGCACCAAACTAATCGGCCTGAAATCCTTCACTTGCTCAGCAGCCTCCTTCTTGGGGATGAGAGTAATAAAAGCCGTGTTGAGCACACTGAATCCCGCAAATTTCCGACTCCACACAGCCGAGACTGCTGTCATGACATCCTGCTTGATCATTGCCCAACAACTTTTGTAGAACCTACCCGTGAAACCATCCGGTCCGGGAGCCTTGTCCGAGGGCAACTTTCTAATTGTCTCCCGTAATGACGATATGATGCTCGATGTCATGAAATGCACATTTATTTCTTAGGGTTGTTACAGCCCTCCCCCTTATAGGAATCTCGTCCACAGATTCACGATCGAAGCGATTAGACGATAGTACTAAAGAATTCGGGGTAATGGGATCGAAGAAACTCTTCTTGTTCCCAAGTAGCTTCAGCTTCTAAGTGATTACTCCATTGAATCTTGTAGAACTTGATGGTTCGATGTCGAGTCACTCGATCCTTGGTGTCGAGAACTTTGATCGGTTGTTCGACATATGTAAGTCTGGCTGTAACTCGTTCCACATCTGCTGTCGGTATGTCCACCGGTGGTTTCGGACACTTCTTCGCTTGAGACACGTGGAACACATTGTGGATTCCCGATAAATGTGTTGGCAATTCCAAACGATATTCTACGGCTCCACATCTTTCTTGGATTGGAAAAGGTCCGATGTATCGTGGTGCTAACTTGCCTTTGATTCCAAACCGTTGAACACCTTTGGTAGGAGATACTCGGAGATAGACTTGGTCTCCAACCTTGAGTATCAACTCCGGACGTCTTTTATCGGCATAGCTGATCTATCGGGATTTAGCTCTCTTGAGGTTCTGTTGAATGAGACGTACTTGTTCCTCTCGCATCTTTTACCGGATCAGGTCCGAAGATTACTCTTTCTCCACTTTCGGACCAATTCAGAGGTGTGCGACAGCCTACGTCCATATAGGGCTTGGAATGGTGACATTCCGACACTCTCTTGATAGCTGTTGTTGTATGAGAACTCTGCCGATGGTAAACATTTCTCCCAATCCTTGCCATATGTCAAGACACATGCTCGAAGCATAACCCAACGATGAAATCCATGCTGATATCTTCCCACTTCCATTCAGGAATGCTTAAGGGTTGCAATGGACCTGCTTCTTTCGGATGATCCGCCTTCCCTTGTCGACAAGTGTCACACTCATTGACATACCGTGCTATTTCTCGTTTCATTTTTGTCCACCAGAATCTTTTCTTCAGCTCTTGATACATTTTGTTGGTTCCTGGATGAATAGAATACTTGGACGTATGATCTTCATCCATTATCTTCTTGTGAAGTTCCAAGTTCCTAGGCACTACTAGCCTATTCTTGAACCAGATAACACCTTTGTCACCTTCTTGGAAACACTTGACTTTACCCTTCTTGAGTCGTCTTCCGATGGGTTCCATGCCAAGCATCCTTCTTCTCGAGCTGCTACCACTCCTTCGCGAATGGTAGGAATAAGAGTCAAATTATTCAATACTCCATATGGAAGAATTCGAAGACTAGGTTCACTCATTTCCTCTCTAGATGCTTCAGTCAATAGCCGAGCGGTGAGATTGTGGCAATGAGCTTTTTGATTCATTGGCTTTCCTGGGATGGTAATGGATCTCGATCTCATAATCCTTAATTAATTCTAGACACATTCGTTGGCGCATGTTCAGATCCGCATGAGTGATATATTTGAGACTCTTGTGGTCCGTGTATAGATGTACCAAATTTTCCAAGAGACGGTGTCTCCAGCTCTTCAATGCTAGAACCACAGCTGTTAATTCCAGCTCCTGTGTTGGTTACTCGTTCCTCCTGTCCCTTAAGCTGTCGAGATGCGTAGGCAATTACTCGACCTTCCTGTACTAGAACACATATAAGTTCTGTGCCTAAGGCATCACAGTACACATAAAATGGTTTGGTCAACTCGGCTAAGCTAACACCGATGTTGTTGTGAGTAACTTCTTCAATGTCCGAAAAGCTCCTTCACATTCATTGCTCCATTCATACTTCTTATCCTTCTCCAGCAATTTTGTCATTGGTTTGGCAATCTTGGAGAAATTTGGAATGAATCTTCTATAGTAGCCTCGCGAACCCTAAGAAGCTTCGGATCCGTGTGACCGATTTAGGTGGCTTCCGATCCAATACCTCCTTAACCTTGCTTAGATCAACGACTACTCCTTCTGCTGATATCACGTGACCTAAAAATAGCACCTCCTTCGGCCAAAACTCACACTTACTCGAATTTGGTATATAGCTGATAATCCCTTAGACATTGGAGCAGTGGTCCTTAAGTGCTCGGCGTGTTCCTCTTCCGACTTGGAATAGATCAGGATGTTGTCTATGAGAACAACGACAAACTTATCCAATTCCGGCATAAACACCCAGTTCTCGAGATACACGAAGTGTGCTGGTGCATTTAAGCAAAGGACATCACCAGGTACTCATAGGGTCCATACATGGTAGAGAAAACTGTTTTTGGTATATCTTCTGCTCTAATTTCGATCTACCGATCAAACAGGATATCAATCCGAGGAAATGGATACTCGTGCTTAATGGTCACTGCAGTCAAAGGTCAATAATCCACGCATAACCTAAATGATTGAGCCTCCTTCTTGACAACAACGTTGGACATCCCCAAGGCAATGTACTTGGGCGAATATATCCCTTGTCCCATAACTCATTCAGTTGTGCCTTCCATTCTGCCAGCTCATTGGATGGCATCCAATACAGTCTTCTTGGTATGGGTACAGTCCCCGGTTGAAGTTCTCTCTCAAATTCTACTGCCCGATCTGGTGGTAAACCCGGTAAGTCTTCCGGAGAACATCGTGGTATTCGCAAACTGCAGGAATGTCTTCCAAACTTTTACCGATAGTTTTATAGATCACCGGAAGAATAGTTTGGGAAGAAGTCAACTAAAGACAATCTCGTCCATGAAGCGGAGAGTTCAGGTAAGCTGCAAAAGCATCTATATCCAATACTGCCTTATGATACTTCATCCATCTCATGCCAAGAATCGTATCAAATCCTTGCCCGTCTAAGACTATAAAGGAGTTGGGATAAGCCTTACGACTCGACTTGAATAATATCTCCGTAGTACTTTGATCTGCAAGTCCGTTACCCCAGGTGATAATATGAGATGTGGATAATCATCTTGCATGACGAAGGGTTATATCTTGGACATATCCTCTTGCCGATGAAATTGTGGGTTGTACTCGAGTCAAATAAAATACCGGCAGCATGATGGTTGATAGAGAACAAACCAGCCATGACTTGTGATCCTTTCGGAATCTCCTCGGATGTGGTAAAGTTGACACGACCAGTCTCCATCTTAGTTTTACTCGCATGATTCTGTCGACCAACTGCTTTCCTTTGAGGACGCGTTGAAGAATTCTGCTTTGTTAGTGCGACACCACCTTGAGCCAAGTATCCGAGACAACCACCGTTATAGTATAGATAATCAGCGGATTGTGGAGTCCGGTATAAGGGGCGTATACTCGATAGGTCTGATTGTTGAACCGCTAAACAGGAGAACAACTGTTCCCGATACTAAGGTGACCTTTATAGCATAGGCTCGAACCTCCGATCTGCTGCAGAAATGTAGACGGGACGATACGTGGAAGGTACTTCACTTCCTGTTCACTGGCTGCTCTCTTCTTAGTCTTCTCTTCTTGATGAGCACGAAGAGCATCCACCATGAGTTCAGCATCACTTACAAACTCACCGAAACTAACTCCTCGGTCCAAATTTAGACTGTCGGGGTGTTTGTTGTCAATATCTATCACTTTCATACCGGGATCGGGAATCACGAGGTTATAAGGGGTTGGTGAAAGTCAATGATGAAGGAAAGATTTAACTGGAATGGTTGAGCTTATAAAACAACAGGGATTACAATGCTTCCGTCTATCTTGGTGTTGAAGGAAATATAGGCTTAAGATATTTACAAGGATAATCGCACCGATGAGTTTCCAAGACAATATTCTTCTTTCCGGTTGCGTACCCTAGTTATACGCCATCCGTTCGGAAGAACATTATATTTGGATTCTCTTCTAGTTTCAAAATAGAGTATGCATCTCCACATCGCTCATGTTTGACTTTGAGAAGCGCCCGGGCGAACCGGCACAATTCAAAGGCAAAATGGCAATTTGAAATTACAGAACATCCATTTCCAAACTAGCTCTCGGTACATGCTTAATCTAGTCGAAAAGGTGATGATTATTTCTTCAGTGGAAGTCACTCAAGAACTTCAAGGAAAGATAAGTTCCTGATGTAATTGAGTGAAAGAAAGAGAATTAGTTGCGGACTAGGAATAGTCGACTCATATTATCGGAATCTTATCCTCCAGAAATTTCTGTCGAGATGAGGAGTCCGAACAGAAATCGAATGGCTATTTCTGGAGAGGGGAAAAAGAACTTTTGGTAGCTCAAAGTGGTGAGTTAACCGGTCATCCGCTTGGATGAGGCCTAGAGCAGTCGAAGTGGCATTGGTGACTAGCTCCTGGATTCTTCTACTCATTCATTTCGTCCTTCTTGGGCTTGTTCATGATCCAACATCTCATCATGTGTCCGTCGGATCTGCATCTAGTTGTTTAACCCTTTCTTTGGCAGCTCTAAGTTGTTCATCCCAAGATTCACCTATAGCACCCATTCATACCGGCATCTTTAATCGATCCCTTTAAATCCCTAGTTCTCATATGGGGCTCCTTGATAACTACACATGATCGTCCCTGTCTTTGATTGCCTTTGGTCATCTCGTAGACTAAACTTTAAATTCCCCATTCCATTGCCTCTCGTGTGAGAATTCTTCTTGCCTTCTATTTCACTAGCATGATCTCCTTTCTTGTGCCCTCCATAGGAAACTAACTCTACACTACGATACTAACTTGGTCTAATCCCCAAAACCTCATATTATAGCACTCAAAATGTGATGATGCATGCACTACTCCGTATTAGTCAAACGACCGAAAGTTAGCACGAACTAATACGAATGGTTAGTGACTACCGAGACAACCACGAACTTCGAACAGTTAGAAAGCTAACGGTTCTAAGTCCTTAAATGGGCTCCGTACTCTCACGTTCTCTAAACGTGCTAAACGAGTTAAGTTTTGAAAACGAGCTAGTAAACAATGTACTATTGCCTCTCGTATTGCTCCGATACCAGCTGTGACATCCCCTACGAGACACCCGGGAATCGGTACAGGGGAACACTCGACGAAGCGAGTTACAACAGTTCATCATCTCATACAAGCCGAATATATACATCATGGTATAATACAACCAGGTTTTCGAAATACAAACATCCGACAGCGGAAGCATAAAACATTACTGAAGTTAGAAAGCTACGAATCTTGCAGCGGAACTTATTCTCTTTACAACAAAAGAGCACTAGCGTGATGCAATGAGCCCGTCGTACATCACAATCCTCCTCGCTCAGGATGTCGGGATCCGTTCCCATTGGAGGAAACCACCCTCGAGGCACTCGCTCCTCTTCCGGACAGCTACCGCATAAGTCGTGGAAGAACGATGCAAACCCCGAGTATTCTAATAATCAGCAAGACCGATCCGTCAACGAGCACGCTCGAGGCCGACGCCTAGTATCCGGTCGTGGAGTTGACTCTCTTGCAAAAACAACACTAATGGTGGATCCTTACTTTCAATGTTTTAGCTCAAAGTTAAGTTTATCGGAAATCAATGTTTTGCAGTCTACAACTACTGCAATCAAGTTTGCAAGAAAAGATCATTTTCGACCAACATTTCTTTTATCTCTCATCTTCATCTTTCGAGTTGATTACTACGATGCGACGAGCTAAACAAGCGGTACTCATTACTACGAGGGACAGCGATTCGAATCAATTTATACCAGCTGGCAAAACCCAACTACACGACGTATACGCACCGCACCGGTCGAATACGACAACTTTTCCCGCTAGCACTTGACAGCGAGACTAGCCATTTCCAACTCCCCGGGAATATGGCGACCCCACGACTTCATCCTTGGGCGACCCATTTCCCTCCTGTGAGACTAACCTCTCACTAACAACCAAGAAAGAGAGTTGGCTACGCTACATCTCTGGGGTGAATAGGGTACATCGGCTTGCTAGGCCCATGATACCAGCATGTAGTACGGTACGTTCAAACTTGTTCAACTAAGCCGACAACGGTACGGTCCTTGACCGACACAGACGGGGCTACCACCTTGCAAGACCTCACTCCGTCTTGCCCTTTCTCCTACGGGGCCCGTTCGGTCTCAGCTTTGTTAACATCTTCACTTCCACTCTCATCTTTCTCTTATCATTCTTCTTAGTATAAACATTGAACCAGTCATTATCCTATATCTCGCGAGTAGTGTATGACAACACCCGTCTTCTACCGATTCCCTATGACTTAAGCTTAGCAGTTATCGAACTCTATTGAGCTACCTGTACCAAGTATAGCATAAACAAATGGAAACCTATCTCATGCATCTAGGGTATCAAGCAACTCATATAACCTAATGCACAATGACGACTCATTAACTCGTGATAAAAGAAAAGACTTTAAAATCATAGGTGGGCTGCACCGGGCTTGCCTTGATTCGAGTCGAGGTTAGCTTCCTCGGCGTGCTTGGTCGACTTCGACGTTCCGACTCTGTCTCGACCTCGGACGGAACCTCGATCACATCAGGACCTAGGTCGTCCAACAATACGTCGCGAATCACAACCATGCATGCATGAATGTACATGATATGATGTGCAAAGATTTCATTAATCACGATCATTAATTAGCAAATAATCATTAAGTAAGTTCATTACTTATTAATTAACAATTAATCCTGATCATTAATTAGCAATTAGCAATTAACAATTTATAATTCATCGGGTTTATTAATTAGCAATTTATAATTAATCATGTTCATTAATCAATAATTAACAATTGATCATGCTCATTAATTAATACTTAATCCTGTTCATTAATTAATAGTTAATGATTAACTAAAGATGTGCAATAATACATAAAGCAACAAATTGGGATCACATGAAATGACGGTGTTTATATTGAATTTTGGAAAACAAACTTAACCAAAACTTTCGTCTGCAGTATCTCTAATATTTAAAGAAATTTATTTCTCAAAATCAAATAATAATTAGCATAAAATAATAGATTTTCTTAATTAAAGGAAAGCAATTAATTAAACTGTGAAATTATAATTTCTCAAAATAGGCATTTGAATACATAATCAAATAGGAAATAATTTTACGAATCTAATGAACTTTGTTTGGCATTTTTTTGATTTTTATGGAATTTTCTACGAATATTTGAAATTTGAATAAAATCTGAAATTAACCAAATTTGCAAACAGTGCTACTACCTTTCGGGCCGAATCTGGGCTGGCCCATGGGCGGGCGGCCCATGCCACGCGCGCGGCCCAACTCCGGGTCAGGCGCGACGGCCATGGCCACGGCGGTCGGAGGTGGCGGCGGTCGTGCCGGAGTGGGTCGGACGGCGACCAAAAACGACGGAAATGCCCCTACACGACCTTCGCGACATGGGGAACCGAGTGATGGGGTTGCCGGCACCGGAGGATGACCGGAGAGGTACCGACGGCGAGGGCGGACGGAGGAAAACCTTTGGCGGCGGCTAGAGCTCACCTCGCTTGCCCAAACGACGAACGACTTGTTGCGGAAGCTTCGCAGGACCCCGACGAAGACCGGCATAGCGGTGGTGGAGGTCCCGGGTGGCCGGAAGTTGGACTTCACCGGCGAGGCAGAGCCGGCGGTGGTTCGATCTTGAAGAAGATGGCAAAATTCAAGAGAACTTTTGTGGAAATCTCCATTGTGAGTCCACTATACTTCGGAGGAGACTCTTGCGCACACCGGTAATCAAGAACCACAACGGATGGTGAACTATAGAGGAAGAATTTTGGAGGAGCTGGCCATGACCGCCGGTGGTGACCTCCGAGGAGAAAAACGCCTCGATCTCGGGTACTAGGGCTGGAGAGCTTGATTGGACGGCATGGTGAGGTGCGGAACTCGGTTGCGGAACTTTTGAGTGTAGCGGCTCGTCGTGGGACGATCTGAAATGGCCGGGCGGCGTGGGACGAGGAGGGGCGGACGGCGGTGTTCGAGTGCGAGCCGGGGAGGAAAAGAAAGAGTTGAGCTCGGGTCCTTTATCCCCATCATGCGGAGGGCCGAGGCGGTAGGGGAGCTCCTGCGTGGCAGCCGCGGAGCGAGGCGCGCGGCCGGGAGGAGCTGCGTGGCGCCGGAGAGGCGGTGCGGGAGGGAGTCGGTTCGATGGGAGAGAGGAAGAAGAGAATGGCTACTCGGGCTAGTCCGGAACTTTTACAAACACCCCCCTGTCTTTAATTAATTGAAAAGCCTATTTTCCAAGCTCGGAAAAATTATGCAAAAATTCAGGGATACATTTGAGAATATTCTGGATCTTTTTCCTTTTAGGACCAAGTTCAAATTATAAATATTTTCGAGATAAAAAATTCAAACTTAAAACTGTTTTTGAATTTAAATCAATTGGTTTGGCTATTTCCCAAAGTGATAAAAATTTGGAAAAATGTTCAAAATTCATGTTATCACATGCTTGACCAGAAAAAGTTTTTAAACACATTAATTTATTAAACTTGCACTCTTTTTAAATGAATCAACTTAAATTAAATTAAAGACTTAATTTTTAACATGTATATTTTTGCACACAACCAAATAATTTTGAAAATGCAGAATGACGATATGATGCTCGATGTCATGAAATGCACATTTATTTCTTAGGGTTGTTACAGCTAGCCACCGCATTCGAGAGAAAACGCTCTTGCTTCCGTATTTTCTTGCCTTTGCCTACTGCTCCGAGCGAGTTTTGCTTTGCTTTTCACTGCTTTACTTCCTTTCCCACCTTTTTTACTGCTGCAATGACTTCGCCTGTGCGCCCGAGGATTTGGGAACTTCCGCGCTTCGCACCGACGACTGGAAGATGCGCAAGCCCTTACGCACCTCTTCTAAGGGTAGCGGGGCTTCGAGCGCGGAAGAACAGGAGGAGGATGACGCAGCCAGCGAGGCCGCCGATGAGGAGAGCGAAGCCGGCGGCGAAGGCGTGGACGAATAGGAGGAGAGTGAAGAAGGCGATGCTTCGCTCGGTGTTGGCGCTGCTGCTTGGGCGAACTCGGCCGTAATCGCTTCACGCTGCCGTCGCCCGAAAGCCCCTAAGGTACCCAAGGTTGTCAACCCTAAAACCCTTCGTATTGAGCTATCTACGATGACCGATGCTTTGGCGAAGGAGTTGGTTGATCTGGGCTATGTAAGGGACACCGCCTCCCTGTAGGCGAAGTGGAGCTGCGACCCGAGGCGGACGAGGTGGTCGTTTTCCGGGACTACTTCGTCGCAGGGTTGGTGATCCTCCGACACCGGTTCGCGCAAACTGTCCCGGAGCGCTACGGGATCCAATTGCACGAGCTGTCCCCCAGCTCCTTCGCTCATTTAAGCAAATTTATTTGGGTGGTGGCGAGCTACGGGGCGACCTCGACATCGAGGTGTTCGCCCGACACTTTGTGCTGCACAATCAGCAGCGCCACATCATCATCGACGGCGTGGAGCACGACTCTCGTTATGGGTCGCTCGCCTTTACGCCGCGCCGGAACGAGAACAAGGGCGTCATGCATCGAAGCATGAACAAGTGGAGCCAGAAATGGCACCGGTACTGGTTCTACGTAAATGTGCTTGGGGCATCACCGAGACGAGCGAAGGCAACGAGGCGACCTATGCACGCTGCTTTGAAGACAAAACTTGGCGTTAGTGTGAGAAATATGTACGGGGTCCTTGGTGTTGCCTCCACGCGAAGCCAAGCTCACGTCGAGCCCCCAATAGTAGCCCCTCGATGGGCGAGCTCGAAATACACGTAGATTGAGTACGGCCGATCGGAACTACGCCTCACGCGCGCACGCTAGCGCGAGGGAAACGCCACTCCCGTGACTTTCGCTTCGTTGTTTTTGCTTCGAACGTAGAATTGCTCCTTTGAGCTCTTGGTTGTTGGTTGTGTCACTTGCGGTGTTGCCGTTGGTTTTGGCACTCCTCGATTCCTAGGCCTATTGGCTTATTGATTCCGTTGAGTGGGCAGGCTTTTTCGGTGCTTTTGCCCCGATGGGCTCGGCAGGCTGGTTTCTTTTCCGTTCATTGGGTGGCCCACTTCGCTTGACGTGGCCCGCGGTTGGCCTCCGGCCACCGCTTTTACCGTTGGTGACCTAGATTTTTTCCCCTACCTATAAAAAGCTCGGGTGGGTGAAAGGTTAGCCACCGCATTCGAGAGAAGGCGCTCTTGCTTCCGTGTTTTTTGCCTTTGCCTACTGCTCCGAGCGAGTTTTGCTTTGCTTTTCACCACTTTACTTCCTCCCCCCTTTTTTACTGCTGCAATGACTTCGCCTGTGCGCCGTGAGGATTTGTGCACTTCCGCGCTTCGTGCCGACGATCGGAAGATGCGCGAGCCCTTACGTACCTCTTCCGAGGGTAGCGGGGCTTCGAGCGCGGAAGAGGAGGATGAGGATGAGGCGTCCAGCGAGGCCGCCGATGAGGAGAGCCAAGCCGGCGGCGAAGGCGTGGACGAACAGGAGGAGAGGGAATAAGGCGATGCTTCCCCGGCGCCGGCGCTGCTGCTGGGGCAAGCTCGGGCGTGGCTGCTTCGCGCCGCCGTCGCCCAACAGCCCCTAAGACCCCCAAGGTTGTCAACCCCAAAACCCTTCGTATTGAGCCATCTACGATAACCGATGGTTTGGCGAAGGAGCTGGTTGATCTGGGCTATCTTAGAGGATGCCGCTTCCCTATAGGCGAAGTGGAGCTGCGGCCTGAGGCGGACGAGGGAGTCGTTTTCCGGGACTACTTCGTCGTAGGGTTGGTGATCCTCTGCCACCGGTTCATGTAGACTGTCCTGGAGCGCTACGGGATCCAATTGCACGAGGTGTCCCCCTAGCACCTTCGCTCATTTGAGCAAATTTATTTGGGCGGTGGCGAGCTACGGGGAGGTCCTCGACAACGAGGTGTTCGCCCGACACTTTGTGCTGCACAATTAGCAGCGCCACATCATCATCGACGGCGTGGAGCATGACTGTTGTTATGGGTTGCTCACCTTTACAGCCCGCCGGAACGAGAACAAGGGTGTCATGCATCGAAGCATGAACAAGTGGAGCCATAATCGGCACCGGTACTTGTTCTACGCGAAGGTGCTCGGCATCACCGAGATGAGCAAAGGCGGCGAGGCGACCTGTGCACGCTGCTTTGTAGACAAAGCGAAGGCGGTGAGGCGCCTCTCTCTCTCTCTCTCTCTCTCTCTCTCTCTCTTTTTGGGTGAAGCGAAGTTTGATAGTGCTTCACGATTCGTTTGTTTTTCCAGTTGATGCTCACTACGCTGCTTCTACCGCGCTCGGGAAAGAAATTGTTTCCGCTGGTCCCTCGTTCGAGGCTCCCTCGGAGGGGCGGTCCGAAGACAAACTGATTACGGAGTTGTGAAGCGCGCTCGAGCGGAGCCGGGAGTTGGCTTCGGCGCTGATAGGCCAATTGACGCGCCGCTTGTCGCGCCGTGTGGAGGTGGCCGCGGAGCTGACAGCGGTGAAGGTGGCTAAAGCTCTCCTTGACTCCGAGGTGGCTCGCTTGAAGGAGGAGACCGCCGACCATTTACGCGCGCTGGTCGCGACGAAGGGATCCATCGAGGCCTCCCGCTCGGAACGTGATCAGGCTAAGACCGAGCTTCGGGAGGCTCGGTGCGAGGTGAAGGAGCCGAGGGAGATCCTCGATCGCCGCGACCAGTTCTTCGCCCGTAAGAGAGTGGATGCCAGCTCGAGGCCTGGTGGTGGCGATGGAGGGTGTAGTGGCCGTCGTGCCTCCTATCGCCCCGGCTCCCAAAAAGGCCATGAACGGCCCTTCTTCCGCTGGCTGCTGGAAGCCATCGATGCTCCGGCGGGGGTGCTCGATCGAGGTTGCAAGCTCGCTGTGACGTATTGCTTTGAGGCGGGGTTTAATCTGCTCGACCGGCAGTCTTGCTACCACGTTCGTGCCCTGGCGGGGTCGGGCTCTTCGATTTGAGCGGACTCCCATCGGGATGCCGGCGTAGCGGCTAGGGTGGCAGCCCGGCGAGTCCTTCGGGAATATTGGGTCACGCACGAGCAGGCGGCCGCGCTCGAGGATTCCATGGCGCTCTCCCGAGGGGTAAGCTCTTTTTCCATCCCTCCGCGAGGACAGTACTTTTTAGCTGGAATGCGGTGCTAAGCTTCTCTTTGCTTTGTAGGATACGGAGCCGGCCAAGGAGAGCTCCGAGGCGGAGGGAGAGGAAGAAGAGGAAGACAAGGCGGAGGAAGCGGAGGCGAACGAAATGGAAGACCCTACTCCGCCGGTGGTGGACGGTCGTGGAGCAGAGCCTTCGCCTACGAGGGCCGGATGCGACCGAGAGGTCTAGGAGCTAATAGAAAGGCTCTTCACCCCTAGTTTTTATTTTGTTTTTGGGGCTTCACGCTTTATTGCACCGGAACAATTTTTGTAAATGAATATTTTTAAACTGTGCAACTTCCGTGCGAAGGGCATGCGCAGGAGTCCGAAAGCGCTGCTTCCAAATTAATTTTGGAATTGGGTGTTTCCAGCGACTCCTTGCGGAGTGACAGCGTGGCCTCGAGCTCGGAGGCCGACTTAGATTATTTTGATGCGCTGGACAATGCGAGTGACGAAGCGGGTGAAGCGCCGAGAGACGAAGTCAATTTTGGGTCTATGGCGGGCAAAGCAGGTACTTCTGCAAGCGCCCCTTCGCCTCGGGCTGTGTCCAACCGAAGCATTCCTCGCCCCACTCGTCAAGTAGGTTCAAGACATTTAGAAGTTAGTGGCGATGTTGATAGGGGTAGTCCCGCCAGTTCTTCGCTTCAGCCCCCTTCGATTGGCCGCGACTATCGCCCCCAATCTTTTGGGCGAGACGAGTGGGAGATTGTGAAACCAGCATTTTTTTAGTCTTATGTTGTTATAAAAAGAGAGCTGCCATAGTTTCTCATGGAGTTGTGCTCTGCTTTGCTTTGTAGGATTTGGCCCCGACGACGGATGAGTTCTTGCCTGGCTCTTTTGTAGACGCTACTCCCCTTGCATGGGAGCGAGGTCATCCGAGAGTTACGCGGGGCTGTAATGATCGTTACCTTGCTGAGTACCCTCGAGGCGACTTGGCCCATTTTTTGAGTGTTGTTATGGTTCGATTTGTCAAAGGCTAGTGGTGACCAAGTTTTTTAAAGACCATTTGATGACTTCGCCAGCTTCCCTGTAGAGAACGCCGGTGTTAAGGTTGAGGTTGCATAATGTGTCCGGGCGGATATGTTTTTTGCCTACAATACTCCGCGCCGTGAGGGGGATAAAAGAGGATCGGTCGTAGAGATTTTTTAGCTTACTTTGCGACCCGGCTTCGCCTTCCTGTTTTCTTAGCTCGATGCGCTTGGGCCGTGCTACTTCGTTGTTTTCTTAATTGAGTTACGCTGGTGTCCAGTTGTAAGCTCCATTTGGCATTGAAATCTTGTAAACATGCTTTCTAGCGAGGACTCGCCTTCCCCTTTAATGTTTAAAAGTGGCAAAGCTTGTTGTTTGCTTTCGTAAGTAAGCGCGGGCTCCCTTCTATGCTTTGCACATCGTTTTGTTTAAATAAAACACCACTCCCCTCCCCCCAACCCCCCACTTAGTCGTTTAGGGGCGAAGTGAAAATTGCTTCGAACGAGAACGCGAGCCCCTTTGCGGCTTTACGCATCATTCTGTTTCAATAAAACGCCACTCCCCCCACTTAGTCGTTTAGGAACGAAGTGGAAATTGCTTCGAACGAGAACGCGAGCCCCTTTGTGGCTTTACGCATCGTTTTGTTTAAATAAAACGCCACTACCCCCTACCCCCCCCCCACTTAGTCGTTTAGGGGCGAAGTAAAAATTGCTTCGAATGAGAACGCGAGCCCCTTTGCGGCTTTAGGCATCGTTTGGTTTAAATAAAATGCCCCCCCCCCCCACTTAGTCGTTTAGGAGCGAAGTGAAAATTGCTTCGAAGGAGAACGTGAGCCCCTTTGCGGATTTACGCATCGTTTTATTTAAATAAAATGCCACCCCCGCCCCACTTAGTCGTTAGGGGCGAAGTGAAAATTGCTTCGAACAAAAACGCGAGCCCCTTTGCAGCTTTACGCATCGTTTTGTTTAAATAAAACGCCACCCCCCCCCTTAGTTGTTCAGGGGCGAAGTGCAAATTGCGTTGAACGAAAACGTGAGCCCCTTTGCGGCTTTACGCATCGTTTTGTTTAAATAAAACGCCACTCCCTCCCCCCGCCCCCCCCCCACCACCACCACCACTTAGTCGTTTAGGGGCGAAGTGAAAATTGCTATTCCATGTGTGAACCCTTTTTCTATATTTCTTGTCAATTGCTAGTCTCCTTTTACAGTTATGACACCTTTAACCGCCGAGATTTTCATGCGAAGGTACGCATTGTGGATTGCTACTTCGAATGTGTTGATTGTCCTAGGACAGCGAAGTAAGGGTAGTTGAGCCTTACTACATCGAAAGTGACGAATTCCGTTCTTGGGTTGGAGGTGTCTCCGAAAGTTACATGCAGCTTTATTTTTCCGGCTGGTTCGACTCTCTTTCCACCGAAGTCATATAACGGCGTGTTCGACGGTTCGAGGTCTTGATATGTGTAGCCCATCCATAGGAGTGTCCCGTGGAATATTATATCTGCCTGGCTGTCGTTGTCAATGAGTACTTCATCGATTCTCCACTTGTCAATGTGTGCTTCGGTTACGAAGGCGTCCGAGTGTGGGTAGCTTTTCAGATCGAGACCGGCTTCGGTGAAGGTGATTGGGATGTTAGACCATTGTAAAGAAAAACAGAAAACTTGGAGTAAATATTTTGGTTTATACTTACGGTAAAGTTTGAATGAGTAGTAATAAATATAAAAAAATGTAAAGAGTTAGATATAAGAAAAAAGCATCGGCCACCATATAGAATCTCAAAATTCGGAAAAATAAGTTGACTAATAGTGTACATATTGTTTGATTAATATTGTTCAAAATTATTTACTTCCGATCCGGTTTTACTTGTCATTCTAATATTCTCCTGTTTGCTATAAGATAAAAAGTTGGCTAGCAACTTCCCTTTTCTATCCTATTTTACTTCTCATCCTAGCTTCCTCTTGTTTTCACAAATTACTTGTCATTTCCATCTCTCAATTCACTTTAATACATCTCTATATGTATCTTGCCGTTTTTATTAGTAAATGGTGGAGATTATGACTATAATGTAAACTACACGAGCTTTAAGTTAATGATATTAAACCAGGTATATATTCTAGAGCATATATGCATTCAATAAATGAGGAACACATATTGGTCTATACCATCTCACATACAAGATAGAATCTCCGGTGTATAGTGCGAACC
Organism: Chloris gayana; assembly: GCA_031894775.1. Classification (NCBI taxonomy): domain Eukaryota; kingdom Viridiplantae; phylum Streptophyta; class Magnoliopsida; order Poales; family Poaceae; genus Chloris; species Chloris gayana. Next base: position 433,572 of record JAUNZO010003989.1, on the reverse strand, counting down.
ATAAGCCAAGGTATTTATAAATAACTGAAACAAACACAACTAATGTGTAAAGCATTCAAGTTATAAGTAAACCACATACACTTTTATATCATGAAAATTATATAGGCTCAAGGAACATGATGCTACGACTATAGCCGACATAGCTATGTAATTTCTACTTGTAAACAAGAATGGCGCAGGTTATCTAGAATTAGACTCATGGACCATGTATTTCGAATTGCCACAAGGATGCTAAGGACTGGCCCACCCTCTAAAGTTGGAAGCTATGGGCCTGCGTCGTACACGTACAAAAGGCCAGACTCCATCGTTTTCACTAAGTATTTGAAATAAATTCATCTAACCATGGAGCCATTGGTTAGATATTACATTTGCAATTCTTGTCTCGCTTCTAGATGCTGAATATTTCTATGCATCCTCTTCAGTGATGCATAATCATTTACACCCTTCTCAGTGTTTGAACAACAAAATATAACAAAGTTGTATAATTATGTTGGGTATGTGGGTTTTTACTGCCATCCTTATCTATTTGTTGCATGTTTTTTTTGCTCCGTGGTGATAGATGAAAGAAGTCGCTGATGCCTTCTATTGCTATAGCTACTAAGGATTGGGGTATATTCAAGTCACTGTTAGCTACATCATCATAGTCAACACATCAGGTTCGTCCAGTGCTCTACACACAACGATGCATCCACATGGAGTGCATATACTCTTAGCCGAGTACTTGACAAAGGGAGCAGATATGTTGAACATGAACCAAGATGTGTTGTCAGTTATTCTATGGACATGATTATAGTTCACCTGGAATGTCTTGTCTCCCCTCGCATGGCCACACTTTGTCGTGCATGCGCAGGAGAGCATATAGGTAGACATGTAAACTTTTGAATTGGCCAGCTCATACCCAATCAAATTTTATATAACAAAACTGATACACTGTGAAACTGAGGGATTTATTTAATATATAAATGTCTTCATAGAGTCTTACTCACCATGTACCAGCCAACACCCTCCTATCAACCAAGAGATGGGATCAATGTTGGCACCAATATCGACTCCTTGAAGACATTGTCGGTCAGGTGGTATCCAAATCTCCACCCAATACATTCAATTCACGAAGAACCGAGGCAATACATGCCCCGTCGGAGACTAGGGGAATACAAACTTCCACACCAAATATAGGACTCCAAGTAAAATGTTGATGCATGGCTGGAAATGAAATGTCCACTCCACACATTCTTTATTTACAAGCATGAACGAAACTAAAAGATGAGCGACATCGAGAACAATACTCCACCTCCACGCTTTGCACTCACGAGTCGACGTGCCTGATTGTTTCTTGCTGGATTGATTTAAAACTGGCCAGCAATAGGAGGAGCCATCAAAACGTTGACGATAGATGAACTTGACTTAGGAGAAGAGAGAAGGGGATTTTAGAATAGTGGATGACTGCAATTTGTGTTGATGAAGAACAATGGCGGTGTGAGGTCTTCTTTATAGTGTCAAGAGGGGAGACTGTTGATGGGCCATGTGGTACTAGGAGGGACCATGGGGCATGGACATTATGGTGAACACACCTATAAAATAATGAAATTGTCTCATGGAAAACTGAGTACCAATGAAGAAATAAAAGTTAAGCATTCTCTGTAATATAAGAACCAAACCAAGAAGCAGAAGAAAAGTGTGAGAAATTCATCTGGTGTACTATTTTATCCCAGAGATGTACATGGGACATGACATGAAAAACCTAAGGATTGTGGAAAGATTGAACGTGTTTAGTTCCACACAGTGGAGCATTTTACCATTACTAATATCGGACACAACATGCGTGGACAAAGTTTTTGTTAGCTTTCCTTGATACATTGCATCTCATGATTCAATTTCTCTATATTACAATTGCGTCAGTATGTCAATGCTTCAAATATATACGAGTATATGACAAATGTAAACTAAGTTGAGATATAAGGCATAATTTATACAGACATTCTGCAGTAGTCCCTAGATCTTAATATCCCCAGTTTATTTTACTTGTACGGTTATTTCTTGACTTGTTGCCACCGTATTTCCAAAGATCATTTTTATAGCATGGTATAATTTTTCTACTAGTCAGTGTCTCATAATGAAATGAAAATAATGGTTTTTGGATTAAAGCACCGACAGGCTTAAATTATTCATTGTGCTGATCAATTAGCCTACATAGAAACAATAACAGCAAGCAAGAGGTGAAAGTGCATTTGCAGTTAGCATGAGCCAGGCTGAATATGCTACTACATACAACTTGTTCAAAACACGAATTTTGATCAATGTGTTATTTGAATCTATAGTTTTTTTCAAAGTTTTGAGTTCTAATTATCATCCCAAACATGTTCTTTAGCAAAAAAATTATGGATATTAAATCCCTTTTGTATGTTCTACATTTCACTGTTGTTGGATGATAGGTTAGAATTTGAGTTCCTGATTGATGCAACATAGTTGTTGCATCATATGTATATGTAGTCTCACAGTACGATATTATTCTCACTATGATGATATTTTTTTTCCTGTGACTTCGCTCTCACTTTCAAAGTAACCATCGCATTTAGTGTGGCCCAATTATTTAGGTGTAGGTATGTTTCATTAATCAGTGCTGCATCAAACAATGACATTTCCAAAATATATGACATAACAGTAGAGCATGTTTACAAAATATATATGATGAAAAACATTTTGAGGTTACTGGATATTGTAAAGAAAACTAGAAATCTTGGAGTAAATATTTTGATTTACTTGCTGTAAAGTTTGAATGAGTAATAATAAATTTAAGTTTGGTATTCTCAAAATTCAGAAAACATTTTGACTAATAATGTATATATTGTTTGATATATATATATATATTTAAATAATATGTAATATATAGTTCAAAATTATTTATTTGTCAGCAGGATTTACTTGTCATTCTAGTATTCGCCGGTTTCCTATTAGATAAAAAATTTTCTAGCATCGTCTCTTCTCTATTCTATTTTACTTGTCATCTAGCATCCTCTTGTTTTCACAATTACTTATCCTCCTAGCACTGGTTATGGGGTTGTCTTCCTCTCTTTCTTGGTAGTGGAACTGTATGTGATAGAAATAGATACACAAGAATTGATTGCAATTTTGCAACAAGAAGGACGGTGTCATACCCGGTTTTAACAACCCAAACTACATGTATCTGTATGTGTTCCCAGTAACAATTTTTCACGCACACTGGACAATTAATGTGATAAAAAATGTCTTTAATAAAGCGATTACTTAAAACCAAATTGTCTGAGAAGACTAAGAAAAATACACGCTAGCGGAAGACTCCATAACTTATCAAAGGCGTCACCCCGGAGGCCCCCTTATGCACCACATGGTACGCCCCAACGGATGACCACGTACGACACCTCCTCACAAGTACAATAGCTAGAGCAACCCTAGTCGGTTAGCAAGTTGTTCTATAGCAGCCTCGTGGTTGGCACTGTAGTCCTAGGATTTCGCTCCAAGAACCGGTCCTAACCATGACCAAACCACAACTAGGGCGACAAGGAAATGATAAATTCAATAGGATAGTAAAGATACATGAGCTTCAATATTAAATAGCATGCATACTAAAGTAAAGAAAGTAAGAGAATAGGTTCAAAATGCTTCAAGGCCACTTGCCTGGTTCCCCTTGCTGCTGCTTAATCTTCAACTCTTGCTCATGTAGATCCTCGATTTGCACGTTCTTCTTTTTAACGTCACACCGATACCAACATGCAAGGAACATACAAACAAACTAAGAAAAATACACAAAACAGTATCTCAAGACTATGAAAACAGTACTAAGAAATAGTACATGTCACTAGGAACGCGTGAGCGCAAGAATGGTCTTAATCCGAGTTACGAGCAAAAAGTTATAAGCATTTGAAGATCTAGGGTTTAAATCGCAAAAAGACATTTTTGAAACAATTAAATAGATTTTGTGAAAAAGAAGCATAGGTAAAATTATATTATTTCAAATAAACATACATGAGTTATTTTGCAATACAAACAGGAAGGGAATTTATTTTAGTACGAAAACATATTTCTTTTATTTCATTCTATAACAACAGAGGAAGCAAGGGTTGTTTTTGTAAAAAAAAAGAGAGGACGTTCTTAACTAATTAAGGAAAAAGAGAAGGGCTTTTCTACAAAACTACAGGGGCTGTCGGGTGGGTGCAACGCCGGAGATGTTCACGCGGCGCACTACTAGAGTCGGATCGATCTCCGGCTACGTAGGTCTATTTGTCATCATGACTAGTCGATGAGAGAGCGGAGATCATGGGGAGTACAACCATGGGTCGTGCGCAGGCTGGGGTGACCGGAGTGAAGCTTGCAACGTCGGAAGGCGGCGGCTGAAATCCGGCAGCATCGAGGTTATGATTCAGCCGTCTTCTTCGTGGAGACTCGACTCGGTGAGGTGCGGCTCAACATCATGGAGCTCTTTGTGGATTCAATGTGTCGGAGGTGGCTCCTCGGTTGGCGGCGAGCTCGACGAGTCGGCATCCATGGTGGACGGCAGCGCTAGGGCGGAAGTCGAAACGATGTGAGCGATGAATTGGAAAAGGGGTTCACGGCAGGGATCGCAAAGATGTAAAGGGTGGGACCAGCGGCTAGGCACGCATGTCGATGGATGGTAGCACGATTCAGACTCGAGACGGCGGCATGCTTGCGATGAGGTCGGCTAGCGGCGCTGCGTGAGCAAGGATGAGAGGGCTGCACGTGTGGTGCTGGGCTGCAGATCAAAGTTGGAGAAAAGAAAAGAACAGAAAAAGGCCTCACAGAGAGAGAGAAATAGGGTAGAAAACTCCACATTGTGGATGGCAACGGGTAGAAACCCACCGGGTTTTAATCTACCATACCCATACCGTTGACGCCGGTTTTTGACCAAGGGGCCCATTGTCGGCGACCGTAGGTCAAAGAGGGCCGGTGGGCGAGAAGGCCGACGGCCGCTTGGGCGAGTAAAGGGCGCGTCCCTCCCGAAAATCGTGCGTGTGACGCCAACGAGAAGGGCATAACGTTGATGGGCCTGGCCCACGTTGTAAAATTAGAAATAATAGTTTAATTTTGGAAAAAGGATCCTAGTCGGTTAGGAAATCGACCCGAAGAGGGTCCGAGTAGGATTCTTTGTGCCGGGTATAAGTTTGTACTCGGATGTAACACTGTAAACTCGATTCACATCCAACACAATTTTCGGCGCATCGCCAAACCCTAATTTTCTGTCAAGTTTTACTTGTTTTCGCGCGGGGATCTTCGGGGCTCCGGTCGACGACACGTTGGCTTGATAAGGTAATTATGTTGTCTAGTTCTCGGCGCATTGTTCGTAATTAGATGGCTTAATTGCTAGTTATCCGGCGACCAAATCTGTCCCTAATCGTCGTAGTGAGTATCGGCGGGATGAGTCAAGTCGACACTGGTCGGGCTCGTGGTGGAGGTAGTTTGACTTGTCCTGCCTCCCGTTCCGAGTCTTTGCTCACAACGCCGATTGGCTCGGATTTGGTCGTTCGAGTCACGATAACCGCTATAAAAGTTCTTTTACATCTTGGCCGATTCGACTGTGCAAATTCGGTTGACGTGTCCTGTGTTTGCCTTCGCGATAGTTGACTTGTCCTAGGCGCATACAGCCGATTGGCTAGGATGTAGATTTACTTTCATAGTTAAGACGTTTATGATTGTGCTTGTCTGAATCGACGAGCGTGCGCGGCCGTTAGACCTGGTCCGATCGTGTGCCATCGGTTGACTTGTCTGTTGGAGCGGCTGAGTCGATTTGGGATCTGTGTGGTTGTATTTGTCTTACTTGTTCTTTCGGAGTGTTTAGCCGATTGTTTATCACGTTCATTAGCTGTTTTATGTTCAATTAGTACCAAATCTGTTAAAGCTGCTTTTTGAACCCGAGTTATTAGTATGATTTTATTGATCATCATTATACATTTAGATAGATCTAAATAATTCACTACTGTAATCAATGACAAAATCGGCCGGATGCACGATCGGCCGATTTGCTAATCTAATTGATGATTAAACCATCTTCTTGCTATCGAATTAATCACATCCCATTAATAATTACCTTGTTTACATTTTATTCGATAATGCATCCCTGCAAAGTCTTAATGATGTGATCGTTTACCGACGGAATCGGTTGCTAGTCACCGATCGCATGTTATAGCGTCGGCCGATTTCGTATCGTTTGTATCGCAGATTCGTTTGCACTGGCATTTAATACATAAATGGATGGGCCGTGCTGCTCCCGATCGATGGCCGATTTTGTCTATCTTATGCGAGAATCGGCCACGGCTGCACATCGGTCTATACGGGCCGATGACCTGGAATTTTACACCTTTTATTGTCTTTGTTGGTTTGCAGGAAAACCATCGCACGCACCGGCGCACACGAGAATCGGCGAGGCGAGCCGGTCCGTTGGGAGTACGAGGACCCTGCATCGGCCGGAGTTTCGGTGGACTCTCCGGACAACGGTGTGTTGGCGACTTTTGACGTCAACACACTTTTTGGCACGCCCGAGTGGGACAGAAGCAACCAAGATCGGGATGTCGTACATGCGAGCTGTCGGGGAGGACGGAACACCGATGGTCGATGCTGAAAATCGACCGATTTTTGTTCCGGTTCCTCTTAGGACGGATGGCAAAGGACATGGAGAAGTTTACGATGACAACGAGGTTTCGGCACTGGGGAAGATGACGACAGAACAAAAGCTGCAGTACCAAGAATACCTGGCCGAAGCAATGAAAAAGTACTTTCAAGCCACTGAAGGTGACACGTGGCGGAGTGGCCACAAAAGGAGACATCCCTCGGATTACTGCATCCGGAAGAACTAGACCAAATCAAAGCCCGAGAGCTGCCGGATGCCAACCAACTCGGTGATATGGTCAACTCGTCCGTTCATCGAGGCCCTAATCAATCAATCGGGCGTGTTGACCAACACCATCGGGAATTTGATCAAGGACACGGTTGATGGCGGTCATTCATCGAAGGATATTACGGACCTGCGTACACTCGGCCTTTTGGTACTCTTGTACGACCAATTCGGGGAGTTGGCCTCCGAGAATGCTACACCACCGGCGGGGTTCCGGTCCACGATACGGAATGCCACCTCACCTATGGCACTGGCAAGGACAATGCAAATGCAAGTACCGGTACGACCCGGTCGGGCAAAGAGGATGACGGTGGCCCCAAGAAGTCGGTAACGGAGGAAGGCGACAAACAAGATGTACAACGGCCGATTTCGAATTAGGGGCAGCGACCAATGTGGCGGCGGTCCCGCGGATGGCACTGACAGCCTAATTTCTTCTACGTACCAAATACCGGCCGAGTAGAATCGAGAACTCACCCACTATAGTACGGCCGATATCCGGTATTCCACGACCAAGCTGCATCGGGTGGGGATAGGGATTCATGATCGGACGGCCGATCCAATCGGCCATGAATTATGGAATCGCTCGCAAACACTTGTTCCCGACTACGGCACTGGGATTTACGGAAACGGCCGGTTGATACACCCGGCGGGGGCAGCCCAACACGGCTTAAATGACGGGGACCGGATCGGCAAGCTGCTGAACCCAATGATATGAATAGCCTCATGGCTAAGATCGCCGATATGATGAAAGATCGGTTCGATTTGAAGCCTAAGGAGAAAAGTGCATTGTATCGGCGACCTTACCACGATCGGATGGATTCCGTGGCTTTACCCAATAAGTATAAAATTCCTGAGTTTTCCAAGTTTTCCGGGCAAGATAACACATCAACTATGGAGCACATCGGCCGGTATGACGCACGGCTTGGTGAAGCGTCTACTCGGGAGGCTTTGCGGGTTAGGCTATTCCCACTTGTCGTTGTACTGGATCGGCCTTTTCATGGTTTGCTTCGACTGTCGCCTGGTTCTATTCAGAGTTGGGCCGATGCGGAGAAAAGGTTTCACTCGTACTTCTTCACGGGCATTACCGAGCTTAGTTTGTCCGATTTAATGGCGATGAAACAGAAATCGGGGGAATCGGTGACCGATTATATACGAGAGGTTCGGGACTACGAGGGGACGATGCTACAATCTGAACCTGACGAGCAACGGTTGGCCGAGATCGCTTATGCGGGGCTATTCTCCAACATCAAAGAAAAGTTTACCCCACATGAGTTTGATGGGCTAGCACAGGTGACACGTAGGGCGGTTGGCCGGGAAGAAAATCTCCGGCTCACCGAGGAATCGGCGGTATCGGGTAGCTTATGCTGATTTCGACGGTGAAGATGATGAAGAGGGAATTAATGCGGTTGAGTGGACTAATAATAAACGGCCGATATTTTCTCCGCATATCAATCCTAAGGAGAAGAAATATGATTTTGATTTATCTAAGGCCGACGAAATATTTGATCAGTTGCTTGCGGGAAAAGAAAATCCAGCTTTCCCCTCATCACAAAATTCCTACGCCGAGAAGAATTGAAGAAAATGGCTAAGTGGTGCAAGTGGCATGGAAATTCGCATCATAACACCGTTGATTGTTATGCTATGAGAGATGAAATCCGAGAGGGCGATTGACGGTGGGGTATTGCGAGCGGTGATGTAAAGAAGAAGATGAAAGTTGATGGGCACCCTTTTCCGGCTAATACGATGTACATCAATACCATCGGCGGTGGATCAGCTGGTTTCATACGCCGATACGAGAGGAAGAGGGAGAGGGAAGAAAGAGATCGGGCGGCACGTGAACGGGAATCTATCGGTCAAAGTCGGCGGTACGAGCAAAGCGTGGTCCGCCGAGAAGATTTTGACCCACACTCGGGATTGCCCTTTCTTTCGATGCTGCTTGGGACCGAAACATGAAGCTTCCATCTATCGAGAACTGTCCGAGTGCACTAGCCGGGAAGAGTATCGTGATGTCGGGTCGTCAAGTTACCGGGGACGGCCGATTGGTCGCAACTATGAATTTCAACAATCGGCCCCCGAAGAAGGCGATCGACTATGATCACGGATATGATAAACGAAGATACGTAGTGCCAAAGAGAACCTCCGTTCACGATCGGCGAGGCCGATCAATGATGAAGAAGAGTTTGATTACCAATACCATGAAGATTCGAGAAGTGATCAAACCGAGAACGAAGGACGGTGGTGCCCCGGTGGTTTGCTCGACAAAACCCAAAAGAGGAGGCTTCAAAGAATGCGTTGTCGGGAAATCAAGGGTGGACGGCATTACGAGAGATGACCAAGATGATGAGTCCAAGCCCAAGAAGGAATGGAGGCCGAAAGTGCGGTCTCAAGTGGTCCGAGCTGAAGCCGCGGTGAATATGATATCCATGATGCCCGGGATTGTCGGATCGGCCGATGAAAATTCGGTGAAGAAGAACCGGTTGGGGAGACTTCGGAGGATTACGTGGACGCCGGAATCGGCGGTATTTGATAAGCCGATCAACTACGATCATTTGCATCTCAAGGCATTGTACATTAGCGGCTACGTCAATGGGTCACCAATGAGGAAAATGTTGGTCGACGGAGGGGCGGCGGTCAATGTCATGCCGATTACTACATACGCAAGCTCGGGAAGACGCCGAGAAGAAATGATGTGGGCTAATCGACGCTCAAGGATTACGGTGGGAGAAGTCAAGATGTGCGTGGAGCCGCAATAATGGAGATCACCTGTGGGCAGCAAAACCATACCCACCACTTTTTTCATCATCGACGGAAAAGGTGCGTACACAACTTTGTTGGGGAGAGGCGGATTCATGCCAAGCTGTTGCATCCCATCAACCATGCACCAGTGTTTGATTCAATGGGTCGGCAACAAGGTCGAAATCGTACGGGCGATAAATACGTAACCATTGCAACCGCCGATTTCGAGTTTGCCGGTGCGGAGAGCCTGCCTTGTTTATCGGGCACGTATTGGGATGCGGAGGCCATAAACATCACCGACGACGGAGTTATTGTGACCAGGGAGTCGGGTACCCCCGGCTGCTGCGATGGGCCCCACGGGAGAATTGACGGACAATCGGCCGATCGATACACGCACGGAGGATATGATGAATCGGCCGATTAACGAACCGAGAAGACGGAAAATTAGGCCACGGTTTTGTGTCGGCCGACGAGTTGGAAGAAGTAGATATAGGGGATGGAGACAAGCCTCGGCCGACATATATTAGCAAGAAATTGTGTAAAGAAGTAAGAGATGAATTAGTGGCCTTGTTGAAAGAGTATAAAGATTGTTTTGCTTGGGATTATAGCGAGATGCCTGGACTCGGCCGATCGATCGTTGAACATCGGTTGCCCACCAAGCCGGATATCGGCCATATAAGCGGGGGCTCGGAAAATTGACCCTAGGTATTATGAAGCCGTCAAAGAAGAGATTATCAGATTATATGAGGCCGGCTTCATTAGGCCATGCCGATATGCGAGTGGGTTTCCGATATTGTGCCGGTGGAAAAGAAAAATGGAAAGATGCGGGTCTGCATTGACTTGAGAAATTTGAATAAGGCAACTCCGAAAGATGAGTACCCAATGCCAAACGCCGATTTGTTAGTTGATGCAGCCGCCGGCAACAAAATTTTGAGCTTTATGGATGGAAATGCTGGGTACAATCAGATTTTTATGGCCAAGGAAGATATATCGAAGACGGCGTTTAGATGCCCCGGGGCGTTGGGACTATATGAGTGGGTTGTCATGACCTTCGGACTAAAAAATGCTGGTGCTACATATCGAGAGGGCCATGAATTTTATATATCACGATTTAATCGGCCGATTGGTGGAAATTTATATTGATGATGTCATGGTGAAATCAAGATCGGTTGGGAGTCATGTGGTTGATCTCGGAGAAGTGTTGAAGAGGACAAGACAATACGGCTCGAAGATGAACCCGCTCAAGTGTGCGTTTGGCGTCTCGAGTTGGACAATTTCTGGGGTTTATTGTGCATGAAAAGGGAATTGAAGTCGGCCCTAAGAGTATTGATTCTATCGAGAAAATTGGAACCGTCGACGAACAAGACGAAGCTCCGGTCCACGATCGGCAAGATTAATTTTATTAGGCGATTTATCTCAAACTTGTGCAGTCGACTTGATGTGTTTACGCCATTGTTGAAACTCAAAGCCAATCAAGAATTTCGGTGGGAGCCGATCCATCAAAAGGCTTTAGAAGATATCAAGAAATATTTGGTGTCCCCACCGGTGATGGTTCCGCCAAAGCCGAGGCACACCCTTTAAGTTATATTTATCGACCGATGATTGGTGCATCGGCTCGGCATTGACTCGAGGAACGGGAGGGAAAAGAGCGGGTCATATTTTATCTCGGCCGCAAATTGATTGACGCAGAAACACGGTATCCGAGAGGTGGAAAGGTTATGTCTCTGTTTGTATTTTTCATGCACAAAATTAAGGCATTATCACGTTGGCCGAAGAGTGTACTTGTCGTTTGCCGGGCCGATGTCGTAAAATATATGCTATCGGCTCCGGTCCCCAAAGGCCGGTTGGGCAAATGGATGTTGGCGGTTGCGGAGTTTGATTTAGGCTATGAATCGGCCAAAGCGGTAAAAGCACAAGTATTGGCTGATTTAATAGTGCAACACGGTGAACACTCGGCCGGATACGTTGAACCGGTGCCATGGACGGTATTCTTTGATGGTTCAATTTGCAAGGAGGGAAGTGGAATCGGCTTGGTCGTTGTGTCGCCTCGGGGGCAATACGTGGATACTCTATTACAGTAGAGGCGCACACCAACAACCAAGTCAAATACGAGGCGGTATTAAAAGGATGGAATTACTCATCGATGCCGGGGCTGATTTTGTGGAAATTTTCGGGGATTCCTTGTTGGTTGTGAGTCGGCTGGCCGATGAGTATGAGTGTAAAGATGAAATATTGTTGCAATATCATAGAAAGTGCCAGAAGTTAATGAAAAGGTTCAAGTGTGTTAAAGTCAGCCATATACCAAGAGAGCAGAACTTTGAAGCAAATAACTTGGCTCGGTTAGCATCCGGATATCGGCTCGCGAAAACAGTTTAGAGATAGCTGATATTGAAGAAGCCGATTGGCGTACGGAAATTCGAAATTTTTGAGCAATCCATCCCAAGCTACGAGATAAGAAGATAAGATATAAAGCTTTGAAGTATGTTCGTTGGATGATCAATTATTTTACAAGACAATTGATGGGGTGCTTCTCAAGTGTATTGATGACACCGAGAGCCAAAGTGGTAATGAGCGAAGTGCATGATGGGATTTGCGGAACGCATCAATCGGCCCATAAAATGAAGTGGCTGCTAAGGCGAGCTGGTTATTACTGGCCGACAATGTTGGCCGATTGTTTCAAATATTATAAAAGTTGCCAAGATTGCCGAGAAATTCGGGCCTATACGGAGGCGCTCGCATCGGCTATGAATCCGATAATCAAACCTTGGCCGTTCGGAGGCTGGGCCATGGATATGATCGGCGAGATAAATCCAGCATCAAGCAAAGGACATCAATACATATTAGTAGCTACAGATTATTTCACTAAGTGGGTTGAAGCGGCACCTTATCGCAAAGTTTCAACGGCGACGTGATAACGTTTGTTAAAGAGCATATCATTTATAGATTTGGGATTCCGGAAACAATCACGACGGATCAAGGATCGGTATTCACGTCGGACGAATTTCAATCTTTTGCTTGATGAGATGGGAATTAAGTTGATTAATTCGTCGCCGTATTATGCCCAAGCCAATGGCCAAGCTGAAGCAGCGAATAAGAGTCCGATCAAGTTAATCAAGCGGAAAATACAAGAGTATCCTCGTAAGTGGCATATGAAATTGATGGACGCTTTGTGGGCTTATCGTATGTCACGGCATGGGGCCATGCAAGTTGCGCCAGTATCAGCTTGTATATGGGCACGAAGCCGTATTGCCATGGGAGACAGCTATCGGCTCCGGAAGGATTGAATTGCAACAAAAGTTATCGGCCGATCGGTACCACGGATTGATGATGGATGAATTAGAAGATGTAGTATAAAATCGAGTGGATGCATTGGAAAAGATAGAAGCGAGAATAAGGCGAGGGTCGCCCGCCATTATGATAAGAAGGTTGTGCAGAAACAGTTTAAAGAGGGCGATTTGGTGCGGAAGCTTAGGATGCCGATCGGCGTGAAGGACAATCGGTTTGGCAAATGGTCGCCTAATTGGGAAGGACCTTATTTGATTAGCCGATCGGCACCGGGTAATGCATATATTTTGAAAGAGTTAGAAGGGGAAGAATTCGGCCGAGCACTTAATGGAAAGTATTTGAAGCGAGTATTATCCTAGCATTTGGATTAACTCATAGTGTTCGGCCTAAAAGAGACTACGGCCGATGTCGATGCACATCGCCTTGAGACGGCCGATGCGAGAGTATCGCCCTTAGCCCAAAAAATATATGTAAAACGAGAGGAGTCACCGATAAATTAGCCGACGTTTAAACATCGCCTTCGGATGGCCGATATTATGGTATATCGCCCTTAGTGCAAAAAATGTTCGCAACAAATTTTGTTCAAAATCCTATTACACCTAAGCATAATCGATCGCCTCGGCACGGGACAAGAAGTCTTGGACGGCGAGATAGTGCGCGGGCCGGCATGGAGTCGAGTTTAGCCATGACCAACGAGGTCATCCTCGATGGGGCCGACATCGGCGTGCGCCGCGGCGACCATCTTCTCGGCCGTTTGAATTGCTTCGTCCGTCGTCTTCGTTGAGCCGTCACGTCGGCCGATAAGCGTGCAATGGTGGCTTCCAAGGCCGCCGCCGCTTCCTCCTTGAGAGCCGGCGATGCTCTCAAATCGGCAATCTCCTGGTTGATTACCTGCGGTTCATCCTGCCGATTTGAGAGTTGCTCTTGCATCTCCTGGGTCTTACGGGCCTCCTCCTCGGAGCGCTTGATGGAATTCTCGGCGAGTAACGCAGCTTGCTGCTGCTCCGCGTGGCGAGCCGGACGCTGCTGGGCACGAGTGAAGTCCATTTGCCGGTACTCCATGTATGCCACGCGGTGCGGAGCATCGCGCACATCCTCCGGGAGCTCGGTCCAGGACCTCCAAGTACCGGGCCCTTATGGGTTGAGCGTCGGCCACCAAGCGATCGACCGAAGAGGCCTCGAGCCTGCGCGCGATTTCGTTCATGGTGGTAAGACCAGAAGTGGATACCAAAATCGGCGCGGGACGAGGGAAGCTAAGCGCACTGAAATACCAAGAAAAATAAAATGAAGCTAATAATCGAGAGGTAAATCAAGAAAATAAAAAGGAGATAGTAAAAACAAACCTGCGAAGCGTCGATGCGGAGCGGTCGGACATCTATCGGCTGTGCCATTGAACCTACGAGGTTCGTGTGTTCCAATCAGCTCTCGGCCGGCCGATTCCCCTTCACCGGCGGCATCTTCGGAGGCGGCATCGGGTACATGGCCAGCTTGTTCAGCGGGCTCATCGGCGGGCTCATCGGCAAGCTCATCGACGGCGGTACCTACGGGAGAAGCCGCGGGCGGCTCCTGGCCGACCGATTCTTCGTCGGCGGCGGTGCCTTTGGGAGAGGCCATGGGCGGCACACGGCTAGCTTGTTCGGCTTCGGCGGCGACCTCGGGAGACGCGGGCCGATCCAAGCGAGTTGAGCTCTCCGTAAGATGTGGATCGGCCTGGCTGAGCACGGCTGCCGATTCCGGAGCTACGGGGGTCGGCCTTTCGGGTGTCGGCGTCTGGCCCGTGGAGGAGTTGATAGGCGGATCGGCCTATCGGGCGTTGGTGTCCGGGCTCGAGGAGGAAGAACCGCCGATTCCTGCAAAGAACTCATAGTTAGATGGCATGTTAAGTGAAAAGGAATCGGCGATCATACAATAATGACCTGACGCAGCGATGATGGTTCACTGAAGTAGTCCGGGTCGGACGGGCGCACGAGCTGCTTTAGCGGCGCGCGGTGTCGCTTCGGAGCTTGAGTCGGCGCTGCAGCTGGCACATTAGCCTTCCTCTTTACGAGGGCGGCTGTTTTAGTCTTGGCCTTGCGGGCAGCTGGTGCCCTCGACTCATCGCCGCAAAAGCTTGGGCGGGAGTGCGATCGGTGAAGCCGATATTTGGAACAATTGGGCTCGGCATTAAGTATGCGATCGGCCGGCCAGCGATGCTCCGGGTCGGCGGCTCCTCCGTGTCCGACTGAAAAAGAATATACAAGGGTGAGCATTTGGAGTGGCCGATTTCATTTATAAAATAGGCCTTACGGAAATAAATCGGCTACACATACCTCGGCGAAAGCTTCGCTCGGGACTAAGCCGGAGAAGAAGGAAGCGGTGTTCGAGCTGCGGAGATGCCGGTTCCACTCGCCCCACCGGCGGTCAAAAAGGCGGGTACTCCGGGCGCCGGGAAAATCCGGCTAAGTCGCCGGTGACGACATCGGCGGTGCGGCCGACAAGCCAATTCCACCGAATGGCGTTGTCGACGTTAGCCCGCGCCTTTATTTGCCCCACATAGAAGAGGTCGGGGAGCAGGCGGCGAAGCCGAGTTGGCGGGCCGCCACCGACGGGTGGTAGAACTCATAGGAGCAGAAAGCCTTGCTCCCGGCAACGAGTCCCGTCGGCGGCGGACGGGGCGGAGGCAGGTGGTGAAGATCTTGACCGCCTCCCCGTCGGCCGTTGGGAAGGTGGGATCGATCGGAAAAGGAGTGTCGTACCCCTTCTCGAAGAAATCAATGTACGGGTACCAATCCGTACTTTCGTTGTTGAGGCCCTTGTAGAGGGC
Organism: Chloris gayana; assembly: GCA_031894775.1. Classification (NCBI taxonomy): domain Eukaryota; kingdom Viridiplantae; phylum Streptophyta; class Magnoliopsida; order Poales; family Poaceae; genus Chloris; species Chloris gayana. The sequence goes on along the minus strand of JAUNZO010003989.1, from coordinate 417,865 downwards.
GGCGAACCAATACGCCGAGGTTGTCATCGACATAGCCGCCCCTGGTGCCATGGATAACGCTTCCCCGAAAGAGATACATCGGCTGGATCGGGCGTGGCCGGTTCGGCATGGTTGCCGGGGAAGGAAAGGACAGCGAGGTCCAAATCGATGGCCTTGGTGGTATGAAGGGACAACCACATTTGGATGAACCACCAAGGGCCACCCAAGTTTTTGGCTGATCGGCGGAGCGCAATTCCACGAAACTTGGTGAAGAAGAAGGTACGCCGATCCCGAGAAGGTACTTGCCCATGGGAAGGGCATGGGCTGTCGGCCGATACATCGGCCATCGGCGGGAAATTGTTTGTGGGGCTCACGGCGACCCCACGAGAAGAAGAAGTGGTCAAGCCACATGTTGAGGAAGGCAACGTGCTCGCGGCGATCGGCCGTGCCGTGCCCCTTGTTGTAGGTGCGGATGTAGACCTTCCAACCCCTGGTGTCCTTAGGGTTGATCCGATGGGAGGACTTAATGCGGATGGCATACGGGGTGGCCTCCGCCGTGATATTCAAATCGGCCAACATGACCGTATCCGGGAGGGTCATGGTAGCCGGGCCGTGGCCGAACATGAAGCGACTTCGGAGCATCGACCGGAGATAAGAAGCTGCCGCCGGCAACGGTTCATTCTTGTGGTGGTCGGCCGAGAGAGAGTTTGATGGCGTGGGCGATGCCGATATTGGCCCAACTTTGCGGATGGACGGCCGATGCTCGGTTATACCAATCGCGCCATCCGGCAACGGGAGTCGGCCATGACCGAAAGCTGTTGGCCCACTCGGCCGATAAAGGAGATTGTTGTCGAAACGGAACCCGGTTCGTTTCGGCACGGATGAGATCTGTGGGGTCGGGATCGCCCATGGGGCCCAAAAGAAGTGAGTTGGGATGTTGGATGGGATGGCAACTTGGTTCAGGATCTCCTAAAAACAAGGAATAGGGCTAAAATAAGAAACGGAACGGAAAGAAGATAGATTGTGAAAATGAACAAGAACAAGAACACGAAGAAATATTGCAAAAGTAGGAAAGAAGGATGCCGAATGTACATTACCTCCGGAACGGCGTTGGTGAGTGGCGGCAGACGCGGTCGGCGGCGGCGGCGCAGCGGCGGCAACGGCGGGATTCATGGTCACCGGAGGAGAAGAACGACGGCGGCGCGGTGGGAAGTTGAAAGGGCTCGAAAAGGCAAAAGTCGCTAGAACGAGGGAAGATGAAAGCTAAGGAGAAGAAACGGATGGGAAATGACCAGGGGTGACCACTGGGTTTTATGGAGAGGTGACGGGCGATAAAACCGGCGCGATAAATGAGGATAAATCAGTCCGACGCATGCGTTGCATACCCCAGGCTCGGGGGACATGTGTTGACGCCGGTTTTTGACCAAGGGGCCCATTGTCGGCGACCAGTAGGTCAAAGAGGGCCGGTGGGCGAGAAGGCCGACGGCCGCTTGGGCGAGTAAAGGCGCGTCCCTCCCGAAAATCGTGCGTGTGACGCCAACGAGAAGGGCATAACGTTGATGGGCCTGGCCCACGTTGTAAAATTAGAAATAATAGTTTAATTTTGGAAAAAGGATCCTAGTCGGTTAGGAAATCGACCCGAAGAGGGTCCGAGTAGGATTCTTTGTGCCGGGTATAAGTTTGTACTCGGATGTAACACTGTAAACTCGATTCACATCCAACACAATTTTCGGCGCATCGCCAAACCCTAATTTTCTGTCAAGTTTTCTTGTTTTCGCGCGGGGATCTTCGGGGCTCCGGTCGACGACACGTTGGCTTGATAAGGTAATTATGTTGTCTAGTTCTCGGCGCATTGTTCGTAATTAGATGGCTTAATTGCTAGTTATCCGGCGACCAAATCTGTCCCTAATCGTCGTAGTGAGTATCGGCGGGATGAGTCAAGTCGACCTGGTCGGGCTCGTGGTGGAGGTAGTTTGACTTGTCCTGCCTCCCGTTCCAGTCTTTGCTCACAACGCCGATTGGCTCGGATTTGGTCGTTCGAGTCACGATAACCGCTATAAAAGTTCTTTTACATCTTGGCCGATTCGATTGTGCAAATTCGGTTGACGTGTCCTGTGTTTGCCTTCGCGATAGTTGACTTGTCCTAGGCGCATACAGCCGATTGGCTAGGATGTAGATTTACTTTCATAGTTAAGACGTTTATGATTGTGCTTGTCCTGAATCGGCCGGGCGTGCGCGGCCGTTAGACCTGGTCCGATCGTGTGCCATCGATTGACTTGTCTGTTGGAGCGGCTGAGTCGATTTGGGATCTGTGTGGTTGTATTTGTCTTACTTGTTCTTTCGGAGTGTTTAGTCGATTGTTTATCACGTTCATTAGCTGTTTTATGTTCAATTAGTACCAAATCTGTTAAAGCTGCTTTTTGAACCCGAGTTATTAGTATGATTTTATTGATCATCATTATACATTTAGATAGATCTAAATAATTCACTACTGTAATCAATGACAAAATCGGCCGGATGCCGATCGGCCGATTTGCTAATCTAATTGATGATTAAACCATCTTCTTGCTATCGAATTAATCACATCCCATTAATAATTACCTTGTTTACATTTTATTCGATAATGCATCCCTGCAAAGTCTTAATGATGTGATCGTTTACCGACGGAATCGGCTGCTAGTCACCGATCGCATGTTATAGCGTCGGCCGATTTCGTATCGTTTGTATCGCAGTTCGTTTGCACTGGCATTTAATACATAAATGGATGGGCCGTGCTGCTCCCGATCGATGGCCGATTTTGTCTATCTTATGCGAGAATCGGCCACGGCTGCACATCGGTCTATCCGGGCCGATGACCTGGAATTTTACACCTTTTATTGTCTTTGTTGGTTTGCAGGAAAACCATCGGCACGCACCAGCGCACACGAGAATCGGCGAGCTGAGCCGGTCCGTTGGGAGTACGAGGACCACTGCATCGGCCGGGGTTTCGGTGGACTCTCCGGACAACGGTGTGTTGGCGACTTTTGACGTCAACACATACCCGTCGGAAGTAAACTATAAACATACTCATACCCATATCTCTAACAGATTAAAGTTCTACCCCATACCCAAACCTGTCGGGTAATCGGGTACCCACGGGTTTTCCATACCCGCAGTATTTCAAACAAATTCGTAATAGATCAATAAGGTTTAGCAATTTAATAAGAAATTTTGTCTAGCACATATATAACATAAGAACATATATTAGTCTAATCCATTTTATAGTGTTAACAGAGCATTATAGAGTTACCACAAAAATGATGAATTCACGTTATTAACCATAAATCATACATAAATATCGGGTACGTGGGTACACGCGTTTGGGTTTATGGTTCCCATACCCAAACCAGTGTTCCCATAGGGTACAAGATTTTACCCATTTATATACCCATGGTTATAATATATTTTCCATACCCATACCCAAATAGGGTTTTCATCCATCGGGTTTCGGGTATCGGCTATCCATTGCCATCCCTACTCCAGATGGCTTTCCCGTTTCCATTTTCCTGGTTTCTAGTACTCCTACTCAACAGCAGGCGCTCAGCAACACGTAAGCAAGAAACACCACAAATGTAAAAGCAAAATTCCAAAATAAATAAATAAATAAAATGAATTGATTCCTAGCGAAAATTATAATAACTTTTTCACACAACAAGACTTCACTCCAGGATGAATGCAACAAATAAATTTTTATATAACCAGAAATTTAGAAAATAGCTCCTTTTGCTTACATTAAATTATTACCCTATAAGACATTCTAGATATAATTTTATCTATTGGGAAAAAATAGATACTTTTAGTCAAAAACAGATGTTTGAAATTTTAGGGTGTTACTGACAGTAGGATGTTTTACTTGCAAATAATTTTATATTTATATAATTAATATTAGGATTTTTTAAACTAGGAATTATTAAAGATATAAGATTCAGCCCTATTGGGGGGAACTAATATAAGGCCATATTCATACCGATCAAGTGGGCAGCCAGTGTATGGCCCAAGCAAGAGTATTTGTGCCGTCTAGCTCAGTCATACTTGTTTGCATATACAACATGTGCGGCTGGTGGAACGGCCTCCCCACATCTAGTCTAGATGACAAGATGCCGCACACATCCAACAGCACTGCGGCAAGTGATGATACCGGCAATTGAGAGCTAGTGACCAGCATCTGGCACATCCATTTCGACTATCGTCATGTGCATGCAGCGTGGAAAACAACCCAACAACCACGTGTAAGTTTTGACCAGATGAATAGCCGCTAAGGATCGATGTTGCAGAAAATTCATCAATTCTCGCATGCAAGGCTCGTGCAGAATTTACACAAGGCTGCACTCACTGCATGTGTAGTTGAGCGGTTTTCCTGGCAGCATAAGACTCTATAGGTTGGTTGCGGTGTGCCGGAGATAGATACACAAGCAAATCTCCTGAACCGTGCTTGCCTTTTCAAATGGCAATAGATGTGCAAGCAACTCTCCATCAAAATGATTGTGCAATAAAGGACAAATAAATTCTGTCACAATCTATAGTGATGTCCCAACAACACTCTCTCGCTATCGAATTAAAAATCAAATCTTTCTTTTAGTGATGATAGTTATGTATAATAATCATGGACCCTATGGATGACATTTGGGATAGAAACCTGAAAAAAGAAATGGTATGTCGCAGGCAGATTTAGGTTGGCTTTATATGGAAGGACCTGCTAGAAAAAAGTGCAAGGATGACAGTTGCGGTAGGATCATGGAATAAATTAGTATTTCTACTGATGGACTTGCTTAATGTATCAAAAACTTGCAAATATACCTCGTATATGGTAAGGGAAAATTCCCGAACGGTGCTTGCCTTTTCAAATTGTAATAGATGTCCAGGCACATCTCCATCAAAATGATTGGGAAATAAAAGATAATCAAATTCAATAAAAATCTATAGTAATGTGCCAACAGTCCTGCCTGGCGTTCGAAGTCACAGTCAAATCTTTCCACAGGATCCATTATTTATTTGTGGTAGTTATGTATAATAATCATGACTGTATAGAAGACATTTGGGACAAAAACGTGCAACAAAAAATTGTATGTCCCAAACAGATTTGGGATGAAAATTATATCAATGGGCCTGCTAGATAAAAGGTTATGGGTTGAACGATGTAACAACTTAGTATTTCTACTAATGAAATTGCTTAATGAATGAAAAACATGCAAATATAGCTCGTATATGGTAGGCCAGAAAATAATTAAACTGGAGGTGGCTCTTTTTTGTTTGTTACAAATAAAATTCCAAATTAATGTACTTGGAGTTGATTGCTGCAATTACCTCTTTTCGTGTTATAAATTAAATATGCAATAATTAATAAGACAAAATACATATAGAGTATAAGTAGTTTGTGTTACATAGAGATTCGATTCCACTGCATGCAAAATTTGGATTTTCTAAGAAAAATGATAACGGCTGCTATGAGAATGACTTGGTTTTAGAAATAGAATTAACCGAAACTAGTAGTGATGCCAGATTTTGGAACTGGGTCCACCTGTAAGTGGTCTGGGTACAAGAAAATAATGTAGCAAAGAAGATGACCTGGTGCTGCTGAAAAAGGAAAGAATAGTGGGACGAAGGTTACCACGGTGGAGCACGTAAAACCAAGGGGTTGAATGGCGTTTATACGAGTCATAGTTTGACTTTGAGGTCATTGTTTAGAAAGAAAGCATGCAAAACACGAATGAAATGTTAGAATCAGTTTAGGATGGGATCAGAGTCAGTCGGTTGTGACCGGATATAAATAGTAGAATAGGGCCATCGTAAAAAACAACTAATCATTGTAATTGGTAGAAATGTTACTTATTTTCTCTATTTTATAGTGTATTAAACAAGTACCAGGTAGTGTCCACTATGGATACAACACATTTGCGTATTAGAGTTCTGCTACAAGTTACATGAATTCCATCGTTCAGGAGACCAAAGAAGAGGTACCCAACTTTGTTCTTGTTAAATTAAGATTCTTTTTGTTTTTTGTTATAATCTAATTTCATTCTTATCGTTACTTAGAATTTATTAACACAGAGAACAAGAAGGCTAGAAGAAGCGAGGATAAAGGATAAAAACATACTTGATGAAATTACCAAGCGTGGGTACATGACACAAAGGAAACATTTGAGTACAAATGAAATGTAGCCATTGTCACTGGGATGTGTTGTTTAAAGCTTAGGGAGGTTATCCATCCTCATGGTAAGTTCTTTGATATTGATAGTGAGGTGACAAAAGAGCATCAGGATCTTTTCTAGTGGTGTGGTTTGAAACGATCATATGAGCCCGATAATATTGAATATGAGTATGGTAGACTTAGTCCAAGGAACTTGTGAATATTTTTGTGATGATCTTGATGTGTAATTCTGGAATGTGATTTTGGTGATGTTATTGTGATGGTGCTATGATGTAATTCTGACAATTGTGATTTATGATCTATAATACATTATTTTTCGAAAAACAAAAAGCAGTGGTTGAGATAGTCAACCACACCTATTAAGAAGCTCAATAGAGGCAGGAGGAGACTCCAGTTGCCTCTGTTGATCACCCTATATCGGTTGTTGGAAATGTCACCCGCCTCTACTGGGTACCTTAATAGCGGTGGGACATCTCGCTTGCGAGGCTACAAATGTTTTCTTGTAGCCTCGCAATCGTAGCAGCGGTTGGGCCAGCCATCCACGGATGAGCTCCCCCAACCCCGACAATAAAACATGATTGCTATTGTGCAAGCAGTGCTTTTTAGCTCACTGCGTAGCCAATTCTTCTCCAAAGTGAGCTGCCATTGGTCTTATGCTATTGCCAAACGATGGAGGATTTTGCGGGCCAGAGCATGCTGTGTCTTTATGTGCCCAACTTGGCATTGACTCCACAATTAAAGGGCTCCGGTCAAATGCTTAAGTTTCAACGACACCAACTCAATAGGACACGAGGACGAAATTGGCTCATTCCAAGAGGCCTCGACTGCTCTCAGAGGGTTCAAGCACAAGAGGACAACGGTCGGACATTTTGGTTGCCTGACTTCACAAAGTTCATTGTAGGAATAAGCTCTCCAAAATTGATGTGCACAACACACGATCGAGCTTGACGAGTGTTGATGCATCCATCTTATTTGATCAGTTATATCTCCTTTCTAATGAGCGGGATTCTATTGAGTTCAAGATCATTGAAAAGTAGTCGGAACTGTCCAATGATTGATCTTATGAGGTTGCCTATGTTCTTTTCCTCAGCGAAACAGATCATATTGAAATCTCCTCCCAAAGACCAAGGACCTGCGCATAGTGATCTAATCTCCCGCAACTCTTCTAGGAAGGCAGCTTTATCACTACCATAATGGGGGCCATACACCTCTGTGAACTACCAATACAAGTTATCCTTGATTTCAAATTGGATCCACACTCAGTGACCATGCACCCTCCAAGTGCTGGTCATGAAACAATCGCTATGCGACCAAGACTCCACCTTGGTTTCCTAACGCTGGAAGGAATGAAAACTGCCTGAAATCCATCCCTAGAAAGGAGAGCACATCATGTTCGGAGATTACCACCAACTTAGTTTCCTACAAACAAATCAAGGTAGGACAGCATGCGCCAACCACGTTGCGAAGATTATCACGACGACCATGAACATTCTACCCCCTAACGTTCCATAGGAGTATTTTTGAAGAATCCATGAATTGCTGACCGGAGTTGCTCCTCCATTGGCACCTCTTTTTCTAGCAAGTTGGCCCATACGAGGGTTGCTAGCTTAGCCAATCTGTCACGCAGGGCCACAAACTCATCAACCAAGGTCCCCTCTGTCACAGTTGTGTGTGTAGCGTCTTTGGTTCTATGCGATGTGTTATCGATTGAATCCACGGCAAAACACACCAATCTCAGGGACACGATTGATGGTGTTGACTTTTTCCTACGGAACGAGTAGGCATAATGAGCGACGTGGGTGGCCTCTCGAGGTCCACCGGGATTGGACTGCACGCCCTCTCTTCAGGAGGCTCATGGATGGGCACCACCATTACTACCAGTGGAACACCCACTACAAGGATTTGACCCTGCAATATCGGGTGTTTTGCGCCTACAAAATCGGGCATTTGGGCCACCACTACGCACACATTATTGCATGGTCGGAACTTTAATGGCGGCCAGGCCAGCCCGCTATTGTAGGAAACTCAGCAACATCGGACGGCTGACATCACGCCGCCTGATATTACGATATTGCTGGAGAACCCCGCAATATCGGGTAGGTGACATCACACTACCCCGATTTTGATGTGTCTTTTACAATATCGTGCATGACGATGTTACCTACCCAATATTGTTGGCTTAGACAACAATATCGGCTTGGTGACATCATCATGCCCAATATTGCACGATGGTGAGCAATATCGGGCAGGTGACATCATCATGCATGATATTACTAGCATTTTCGAAATTGAGATAACTTTTCCTATTTATTTTACTTCCCAGGTCACCAATTCAAATTTATTTATAGAGCCGAAAATACATTCACATTGTATATACTCAACTCATAGAAGCAACCATGAAAGCATTATATATACAAGAGACATAATTTTCATCCATTCCAATATTCACATACACAAGTCATCAAAACACAAAACACATTTACAACTCATCCGTCCAAGCCGAACTTAGATACTTCAATCTCTTCTCGTCTGCCTTGGTGTTTTGCTTACTTGCATCTTTGAGGTGTTTTCTGCCGCCATAGTTATAAAGTTCTTTATGCATTGCGACGTCACTTTCTGGATCCAAATATTTACCTTCTTCACTACAGAACCCATGAAGCATTGTTGACGGTCCTTACGGTCCTTTTTTTACCGTCAACTTTATGCACCTTTTGAAATCATATCCACCACCAAGAGTAGACATAGGGCTTTTATCTAACCATTTCCACAAGTCTTGGTGAATTCGTGAGTGCAGGTGCAATCCATATGAAAACGGGGACAAGTATGCATAAAACATGGGCTTCGCACTTGCCTAACTTTCCCCGACATAAAAGACAACTCTCTCAGCCCAAAATCCAGAGAAACAGGCTCCAAATCTATCCCTAGCAACTGGACCAAGGAGGGAAGCAACACGGAGAGCCACCACGAAGAAGACCAGACCCGGTGGGGCCCAGCCCGGTTCGGCCGACCTGGGATTTGGGTTCGGCCGAACCGTGGTGGTGGCCCCACCGGCCCATCTTTCTCTGGCGGTTCACTACCGACGTCCGGAGGTCGGTTCCACCTGCATTAAATGCCACCGACGTCAGGAACCGCCTCCAAGTTGCCGACCTTCCAAGACTATAAATAAAGGGGCACCCCTACCTCTCTCAAGCATCCAATTGAAGAGATCACAACACATTGACACCAAGAGGAATCCATCTAGCATTAGACTAGTCTCTAGGCTGTAGAGGATTAGAGGGGGAGTTTAGTAGAGGAGAGGGTTGTCCTCTCTTTGTGAGGATTTAGCCCAATCTTGTACTTCGAGGATACTTGCTTATAATAGAAGTTCGTTCGTCGTTCGTTCATCGTTCTTCGTTCGTTCTTCGTTCGTTCATCGTGCATCTCATATTAAGTAAGTATCAAGGTTCACCTCAATAGAATTATCTTCTTTGTTCCTCATGCCTTATGATTGTACTAGTATGATGATCATGTGCTTTCTATGTGGTTATTGTCTAGTCATGATAGGTTGCTTCATGCTTCACATGCCTTCATTCATTCGTGTATGTCCTTACACTCGTTTCATGCATGATGAGGTGAGACATGCTTTGGCCAATGACTTGATGATCCGTAGGGTTAGAGTCATGTGTGACATGGCCCATAACTCGTCAATCCGTAGGGTTAGAGTTAGGCATGTCTCACCCATTTACTTGATGATCCGTAGGGTCGAGTCTTGCATGTTCCAGCACTTGATCTGATTCGGCCGGTCAAGATTAAGTGTACTCTTTCGGGAGTTCAGTTTAGCAATGTGAGCATGGTGCTTAGATTGATAAACTGCTTTGGGTGTTTGGTTGTCTGCTCGAACAGGATAAGATCTGACGGTGAGGACTTAATTGCTTCACTGCCACGTGATCGTAGGACTGGCATAGGGATCTAATTGCCCTTGTGTCACGTGTCCTGGATGAAGGGTAACGGTAGGTGGTGACAGCCCTGCCGTGCCTAGTCCTCTTGTTCTATAGTAGATAGCCTTGATTGCCTGGTAGAAGGAATGCCCGTAGGTGGTAACAGCCCTGCTGGTTATCCCCTTGTTCCAGGATGACATAGAGCTTAGACTTGTATGTGTTGCATGAGCAGGAATATTAGAAGTACATAAGGACCCATCTCGGCTTTCTCCTTAACCCCGCTTAGCCTAGGCTTAGTTCTAGTGTTAGATTGGATTGCTCTGGTGGTGTTGTCACTACTACCCACTATCATTATTATCCTTACCCCTATTTAGGCTTTGGTACCTTATTAGTCATATGATTATGAACATTGCTATCTCGTAAACCACCGCCTTCCCTGTGGAAAATACGATACCCTTGAATACTCACGGGTGAAATGCTACAACGGTATTCTCCGTGCGCTTGCGGATTTATCGTGACCGTAAGAAATACCAACAAGCATTTCTGGCGCCGTTGCCGGGGAAGGCACTGGTTGAAGAGTCACTAGCATTGTTTATAATTATATTTCTTTTAACTACCACTGTCTAGATAGGTCTACCTTTGCTTTGTTTTCTCTTTATGTGAAAACAGGGTAGTATACCACCGGCGTTGACTTATCGAGGCAATACACGAGAAAATCAAGTAACCTTGAGGCGATCGGAACCGCGAGTCATCCATCCTCAAGAATACTCTCGACAGGCAAGCCAGCTACATCCGCACCATCAAGCTCAATACCTATGGGTGGATTGCTTTCCCACGAACACTCCGCTGCCAATGTTAACCGTGTGGCAATTGGGCCACACGTCAACACTGGAAACGGAAACTTCAAGCCTACAGCCAGCCAAATCACCATGGTGCAGGCCAATCCATTCCATGGACTGGCCAAGGAGGACGCAAAAGTTCATCTTCATAAATTCCTAAAAGCATGCAAAACCTTGTCCATCGAGGGAGTCAACCAGGATGTCATCCGACTCCGTCTGTTCCCCTATTCTCTTGCGGGGGAAGTAAGACAATGGTTCTTTGCCAACCCAAGTATTTCGACTACTTGGGATGCTTGCTCTGAAGCGTTCCTCGATGAATACTCTCCAAGAGGCAAAACCTATGCCCTTCACGCACAAATTCCAGATTATTGGAGAGCACAGGAAGAATCCATTCCTGAAGCATGGGAGAAACTTCAAGATTATTTGACAAAATACCCTGCTCATGGAATGGACGATTGGACAATATTGATCGATTTTTACCACGGGTTGACACAACGATGCCGTGACTATCTTGATTCTCGTGTCAAAGGGGCATCTTCTCACTTACCGCCGCAGAAGCAACAAAATTAGTTGAGAAGGTAGCTATCGGTGAAGGGTGGAGTCCACGCTCTCAACAAAAAGAGAAGCCTTCCAACATCACCCTAGAAGGGAAGCAAAGAGGAAGAAGGCTTCGTACAAGCGCTTTGAAAAGACAATTACAGCCCCAACACGAGAAGTTGTCCGCATCCTCATCTCCGAGGATCAAGCACCAAGTCGCCACGGTAAATGTAATGGAGAGAAGTCTTGCTCATTGGACTTAAAACGATGATGCCCTTGCCAAAGGTAAATTGGTAGTTATCTCATATTTGATTTCCAATTCCACATGCATATTTCCTCAATCGCATTCATGCATCTCATTTGCATATTTAATTCTCCCTCGACATGCATTTCCATCGTTTGCATGTTTGAATCTTTCCAACTTTTGTTTGGGATTTTTCAAACCACAATGCGAGTTACAGGTATTGGAAAATGAGTTTGAGGCAACTTTTTATGGAAAATGTTTTGAGTAAAATTTTGGAGGAATTTTGGCGTAACTCCCTCTGGATTTTTCATATAGCCATCATAGGGTTGTCAACAAAATTGGACTTCAGTTCATTATATTTGTTTCCAAAGTGCTTGGTGCCTTCACTTTCATTCCACTCAAGCATTCTTTCCCCCAAAATTCTTACTCTTGCATTTCCTGGGAATTTTCATTGTTTGCCCCAAGTTCAAGAAAAAGATTTTCTCTTCTCTTTTTGGTTTTCTTAGTTGCATAATCGGGTCCTGCAATCCTCCAACTCTTCTTTTCACGAAAAAAAAATAAAATAAAAAAAAAAATCTCAAGGAAAAATAATTTTTGAGACAAACCCTTTTAGGCTTTCCGTCTCGAATTTAAGAAAAAAAATTTTCCTTTTCTTCTCTTCTCGTTTTTGTTCAATAAATTGAGTTGCGATAAAAAGACATCCTTGCAAAGGCAACCCACGGGAAATCCATTTGGTTTTCACTAACATAACCCGTGCTCGAGTTCGCTTTTGTGTTCTTGCTCTTAAGTGCAGCCAGGAAAAAAGGCGAATAATCAAGCTCATCAGCACGTTGAAGAAGGTGACAAGTTCAAACACAAGTCACCCCCGACGTGACACGCACTCGTCCCCCTCCATTGAGCTCATGCCTAAAGTGAGAAGGTTGGCATGAAGAGCCTCATGAAGATCCCATGGAGGAGGACTATGATGAAAACAACACGTCGAGACTCCTCTTCGACACCAACCTTGTCTCGGTGTGCAAAAAGAAGGTACAAGCCTGCAACTCCAATTCGAAATCCCTGCACAACGAAGGTATGCCACATTCTTTGCTAATAATTGGAAGCCCAAGGGTGATATGGTTTTTATTCGTGTGGATGAGTATGACTCCCACCTACCTACCACATGATTTCCCATGCATCCTTGTAGTAGTTAGGCAATGGTACTACCCTCCAGTTCTTTCTTAGGGAGTATCACCCTTCATGCACACATCCTTGCTTTCTACTAGGCTTTCATAAGCATTGCTTGTCGGACTTTGAGCCTACAACTCTTGACCTTCACAAGCATGCTCTTTGGCAATGGATCATATCCCTTCTTGTGCTTGATGCATTGTTGGCTTGTCATGACTTGTGTTCCTCATAAGCAATCTTAGACATTTTTTGTATGAGGAATGAGCTTCGAATCCTCTTGCCTTGGTTAACAAATATCAAAATCTCCCCTATGCAATGCATGAATGGTTAGAACTTTCCAAGCAATTAGGACTTCTTGAGTGCACCTCGTTGTTCTATCATATCACCCCTCGACTTTGGACCTACACTGCTTCATGTTTCCATATCACTAAGACCCAAGTTGTTTTTACCAACGAGGATTATCTTGTCCATGGTCGCACTCAAACTTGGTCCACAGGACTTGCTTGTGCCTTTCTTCCTCGGCTGTACAAATGGGGTCCGGTCATCTAACCCGGGACCTTGTTTGTATGTGCTCCGAGAGCTAACCATGCCTCTCCAAGTTGGAGGAAATTGCTTGCAGGAATAGTGTTTTTGGCAGGATTCTCGGGTGCGAGAGAACAAGTGTGGGGGAGATCTCTCAAGCCTCCATCACGCACATGTTCGAGATCTCCCCACCAAAACGCTGCACCAACATCAAGGCTACACTGCACAAAGCCTTCCACAATCACATTGGGTTCAACCCCAAATCAAGGGCCATGAGCAAAAGAACAAGTGTGGGGGAGGTTCCCTCCTCCCCACAAAGGTAACTTGTATCGCAACTTGTATCCTTTTCCTTCCACCTTGAAAATATCAAAATAGAATAATTTTATAAAAATAAAAAAAAAAAAACACAAAATAACTCTAGGTGCTTCTTCTCTTTCAAACTCATAAGGCACCTAGAGTTTAAATCAATAAATCTAGGCTCCCCGGTCTTTAACCCCGGTAGAGTCCTCTTTGTCTTCGCTTTGTTTTTGTTGTTTGTTTTGAATAAATAAAGCAGGTTCAAGAACAAGTGTGGGGGAAGATCTCTTGAGTTCTTCATCACGTACACATTCAAGATCTCCCCCACCAACACGATGCACAACCCGCACTGATCAATCCATAAGAAAGTGGAGCCCCGGGACAAGGAAACAAATTTGGGTCGAACCTTTGTTTCGATCAAACATCCCATGGTCCACTTGGCCTCCACTTCACCTAAAGCGACGGTTTGCACAACCTCTCTAACTCCATCCCCCTCAATTCATGAGTTAAAACAACCTTTTGAGCCAATCACTAAAATTTAACTCAAGAATAAAATGAACGTTGTTGTTCCCTCGGTATACATGCTTCTAGTTGGTTGGCCTGCATACTCTTTATTCCTCGCTTCGCACACCTGTTGCTTGTGAACACCAATATCATAGGAACCCATGTTTATCTAAGTTGTTGGTGAATGTGATATGGTTGGATGAGATGAATCGTGCTTCTTCTGCATAGAGTGCTTGGGTATTTAATTTGCCAAAAGTCTATAACTCTACGCTCCTCGATGATCTTATATTCCCACCGAGCCATATGTTGATCACATTGCAAAACTTACACACATATGCTGCTTGTCATTGCATTGAACTTTATCAAAATTGTGTGACCCTAGTGAGAAACTTGTCATACTCTCTTGATCAAGATCACGTACACTCCACCTCACATGCTAAACTTCTACACTGGAAGTTAAGCAATACCACCATCATACATCCACCAAAATAAGTACTCCACAAAAGCATTGTTACCTTTTTCTCTCTCTCTCTCAAGTTATCATAGGAGACATGGCTATGCAAAAGAAAGAATAATCCCTGCTCATACAAAAGTAGAGCATGATGAAAAAAAAAAAAAAAAGAGAAAAGAAAGAAAGGAAAAGAAAGAAAGAATCATAGCCATGTCCCCCTCGAACATTCAAAAAGAGAAAGAGAGAATGAACACAAAAAGGAGTACAATTTCCACCACCACACCACCCTCATACACACTTGCACATCTTGATCACGGTTGTATGACTTGCATTCTCCATGGATCCACTCTTTTGGTTCAGCAAAATATGTGATACAAGTATGCCTCTCTTTCATTCCCTACCAAGCTCCACATAAAGCCTTTTGTAGAAGTAGGATGAAAAGAGGAAAATCATGCCTTGGTGAGGAACCATAAACATTGAGCGATTTGAGAGTGATCATTTGAGGAGTATGAGCTATGTTTTTACTTTGAAAATCTATCACAAACCCGAGTTACTCAGCAGAGGGAGTTATGATGACTTGAATCATGACCGTTCCATTCCTCAACCGCCCAAGATTACATGGTAGACACATCAAAGTTCACGGGTGCAGGTATGGCTTGGAATAATTTGTATGCTAGCATCATACCATGAGAAGTATGCTCCCGCTTATGCTCACTAGCTTTACTCGAGGACGAGCAAAGAACTAAGTGTGGGGGTCTTGTTGACGGTCCTTACGGTCCTTTTTTACCGTCAACTTTATGCACCTTTTGAAATCATATCCACCACCAAGAGTAGACATAGGGCTTTTATCTAACCATTTCCACAAGTCTTGGTGAATTCGTGAGTGCAGGTGCAATCCATATGAAAACGGGGACAAGTATGCATAAAACATGGGCTTCGCACTTGCCTAACTTTCCCCGACATAAAAGACAACTCTCTCAGCCCAAAATCCAGAGAAACAGGCTCCAAATCTATCCCTAGCAACTGGACCAAGGAGGGAAGCAACACGGAGAGCCACCACGAAGAAGACCAGACCCAGTGGGGCCCAGCCCAGTTCGGCCGACCTGGGATTTGGGTTCGGCCGAACTGTGGTGGTGGCCCCACCGGCCCATCTTTCTCTGGCGGTTCACTACCGACGTCCGGAGGTCGGTTCCACCTGCATTAAATGCCACCGACGTCGGGAACCGCCTCCAAGTTGCCGACCTTCCAAGACTATAAATAAAGGGGCACCCCTACCTCTCTCAAGCATCCAATTCAAGAGATCACAACACATTGACACCAAGAGGAATCCATCTAGCATTAGACTAGTCTCTAGGCTGTAGAGGATTAGAGGGGGAGTTTAGTAGAGGAGAGGGTTGTCCTCTCTTTGTGAGGATTTAGCCCAATCTTGTACTTCGAGGATACTTGCTTATAATAGAAGTTCGTTCGTCGTTCGTTCATCGTTCTTCGTTCGTTCTTCGTTCGTTCATCGTGCATCTCATATTAAGTAAGTATCAAGGTTCACCTCAATAGAATTATCTTCTTTGTTCCTCATGCCTTATGATTGTACTAGTATGATGATCATGTGCTTTCTATGTGGTTATTGTCTAGTCATGATAGGTTGCTTCATGCTTCACATGCCTTCATTCATTCGTGTATGTCCTTACACTCGTTTCATGCATGATGAGGTGAGACATGCTTTGGCCAATGACTTGATGATCCGTAGGGTTAGAGTCATGTGTGACATGGCCCATAACTCGTCAATCCGTAGGGTTAGAGTTAGGCATGTCTCACCCATTTACTTGATGATCCGTAGGGTCGAGTCTTGCATGTTCCAGCACTTGATCTGATTCGGCCGGTCAAGATTAAGTGTACTCTTTCGGGAGTTCAGTTTAGCAATGTGAGCATGGTGCTTAGATTGATAAACTGCTTTGGGTGTTTGGTTGTCCGCTCGAACAGGATAAGATCCGACGGTGAGGACTTAATTGCTTCACCGCCACGTGATCGTAGGACTGGCATAGGGATCTAATTGCCCTTGTGTCACGTGTCCTGGATGAAGGGTAACGGTAGGTGGTGACAGCCCTGCCGTGCCTAGTCCTCTTGTTCTATAGTAGATAGCCTTGATTGCCTGGTAGAAGGAATGCCCGTAGGTGGTAACAGCCCTGCTGGTTATCCCCTTGTTCCAGGATGACATAGAGCTTAGACTTGTATGTGTTGCATGAGCAGGAATATTAGAAGTACATAAGGACCCATCTCGGCTTTCTCCTTAACCCCGCTTAGCCTAGGCTTAGTTCTAGTGTTAGATTGGATTGCTCTGGTGGTGTTGTCACTACTACCCACTATCATTATTATCCTTACCCCTATTTAGGCTTTGGTACCTTATTAGTCATATGATTATGAACATTGCTATCTCGTAAACCACCGCCTTCCCTGTGGAAAATACGATACCCTTGAATACTCACGGGTGAAATGCTACAACGGTATTCTCCGTGCGCTTGCGGATTTATCGTGACCGTAAGAAATACCAACAAGCATGAAGCGGCGCAGCTTAGATGCAATGAGCTTGAGTGTGCTTTCTTCTTAATAGGAATTATCTTTTATCGGAGCATAACATTGCAGCAGAAATGAAGTATGGAATTAATACATGTTTGTTGAGTAATGATGTCGGCGCCGCCTTCCGTTTCCGCTAGAACTGTCGTCCCCGAAGGCGAGGACCCATCTCGACCAGGTTGCAAAGCTTGGCTCATCGAGAATGAGACAAGGTACAACAAGGTATGCTTCACCAGTGGCTCTTCTTGGGCGGTCGATGGCGGCTCAACTACATGGAGCTGGTGTGATGGAGGATGCAACATAGTTGCTATATCATATGTATATATAGTCTCATAGTACTCCATCGCTCTCAATGATGTGACCTCTTATTTTTATATGGTGAATTATCTTTGATTTCAAAGTAACAATGACAATTTTGATTGCCCAACTATTTAGGTGTCGGTATGTTTCATAAATCAATGCTGCATCTAACAATGACATTTGCAACATACACGACATATAAAACAAGAGAGTATATTTACAAAAAAGTATAGCATGAAAAACATTTTGGGGTTACTAGATATTGTAAAGAAAACTTGGAGTAAATATTTTGGTTTATACTTATGGTAAAGTTTGAATCAGTAGTAATAAATATAGAAAAATGTAAAGAGTTAGATATAAGAAAAAGCATCGGCCACCTTATAGAATCTCAAAATTCAGAAAATAAGTTGACTAATAGTGTACATGTTGTTTGATTAATATTGTATAATTATGTTGGGTATGTGGGTTTTTACTGCCATCCTTATCTGTTTGTTGTATATTTTTTTTTGCTCCGTGGCGTTAGACGAAAGTAGTCGCTTATGCCTTCAATTGCTATAGCTACTAAGGATTGGGGTATATTCAAGTCACGATTAGCTACATCATTATAGTTAGCATGTTAGGTCCGTCTAGTGCTCTACACACAACGATCCATCCACATGGAGTGCATATACTCTTAGCCGAGTACCTGACAAAGGGAGCAAATATGTAGAACATGAACAAAGATGTGCTGTTAGTTATTCTATGGACATGATTATCGTTCACGTGGAATATCTTGTCTCCCCTCTCATGGCCACGCTTTGTGGTGCATGCGCAGCAGAGCATATAGGTAAACATGTAATGGCCAGCTATATGTGAACATGCAAACTTTTGAATTGGCCAGCTCATACCCAATCAAATTTTATATAACAAAACTGATACGCTGTGAAACTGAGGGATTTATTTAATATATAAGTGTCTTCATACAGTCTTACTCACCAAGTACCAGCCAACACCCTCCTATCAACCAAGAGATGTGATCAATGTTGGCACCAATATCGACTCCTTGAAGACATTGTCGGTCATGTGGTATGCAAATCTCCACCCAATACATAAGACTCACGAAGAACTGACACAATACATGCCCCGTCGGAGACTAGGGGAATACAAACTTCCACACCAAATATAGGACTCCACGTAAAATGTTGATGCATGGCTGGAAATGAAATCTCCACTCCACACATTCTTTATTTACAAGCATGAATGAAACAAAAAGATGAGCCACATCGAGAACAATACTCCTCCTCCACGCTTTGCACTCACGAGTCCACGTGCCTGATTGTTTCTTGCTGGATTGATTTGAAACTGGCCAGCAATAGGAGCCATCAAAACGTTGAGGATAGATGAACTTGACTTAGGAGAACAGAGAAGGGGATTTTAGAATAGTGGATGACTGCAATTAGTGTTGATGAAGAACAATGGCGGTGTGAGGTCTTCTTTATAATGTCAAGAGGGGCCACGGGGCATGGACATTTTGGTGAACACACCTATAAAATAATGAAATTGTCTCGTGGAAAAATGAGTACCAATGAAGAAATAAAAGTTAAGCATTCTCTGTAATATAAGAACCAAACCAAGAGGCAGAAGAAAAGTGAACAAAATTCATCTGGTGTACTATTTTATCCTAGAGATGTACATGGGACATGACATGAAAAACCTAAGGATTGTGGAAAGATTGAACGTGTTTAGTTCCACACAGTGGTGCCATTTTACCATTACAAATATCGGACACAACATGCATGGACAAAGTTTTTGTTAGCTTTCCTTGATACATTGCGTCTCCTAATTCAATTTCTATATATTACAATTGCGTCAGTATGTCAATGCTTTAAATATAGACGAGTATATCACAAATGTAAACTAATTTGAGATATAAGGCATAATTTATACAGACATTCTGCAGTAGTCCCTAGCTCTTAATATCCCTAATTTATTTTACTTGTACGACTATTTGTTGACCTGTTGCCACCGTATTTCCAAAGATCATTTTTATAGCATGGCATAACTTTTCCACTAGTCAGTGGCTCATTATGAAATGAAATTAATGGTTTTTTGGATTAAAGCACATACGGGCTTAAATTATTCATTGTGCTAATCAATTAGCCTACATAGAAACAATAACAACAAGCAAGAGGTGAAAATGCATTTGCAGTTAGCATGAGCCAGACTGAATGGGCTACTGCATACAACTTGTTTATAATACGAATTTTGATCTACATGTTATTTGAATCTATAGTTTTTTAAAAGTTTTGAGTTCTAATATTTATCCCAAACATGTCCTTTAGCAAAAATTTATGGTTAGTAAATCCCTTTTCTATGTTCTACATTTCACTGTTGTTGGATGATAGGTTAGAATTTGAGTTCCTTATTGATGCAATATAGTTGTTGCATCGTATGTATATGTAGTCTCACAGTACGATATTATTCTCACTATGATCATTTCTTTTCCTGTGACTTCACTCTCACTTTCAAAGTAACCATCGCATTTAGTGTGGCCCAATTATTTAGGTGTAGGTATGTTTCATTAGTCAGTGCTGCATCAAACAATGACATTTTGTCACATCCCTTCCGGGATACCTAGGAATCGGTACAGGGGGACACTCGACAAAGTGAGTTACAACAGTTCATCATTTCATACAAGCCACAATATATACATCATGGAATGATACAACCAGATTTTCGAAATACAAACATTGTACAACGGAAGCTTAATACAATACCGAGGTTTGAAACAACTACACGTCCGGTAGCGGACCTTATCCTTTTTACAACAAAAGACCACTAGTACGACTAACGTGATGTACCGAGGCCGTCGTACACGACGATCCTCATCCTTTAAGGCGTCGAGATCCGTTCCCACTGGAGGGAACCACCCTCGGGCACTGCTCTTCCTCCGGGAAGCTACCGTGCGAGTCGTGATAGTACGACTCATGTCCTGAAAAAATAACGAACAAACCCTGAGTATTCTAATACTCAGCAAGACTGACCCGTCAACAGGCACACTAAGGCCGACGCCTAGTATGCAAAGGCTTTATAGCTGTGGGGTTGATTTTCTTGCAAAAACAGCACTAATGGTGGATCCTTACTTTCAAGTTTTAGCTCCATGTTGAGTTTATTTCTTGACCACTGTTTGCAGCCTATAACTACTGCAATCAAGTTTTCAAGAAAAGATTATCTTTGACGAACTGCTCTTCTTCTCTTTCCTTCATCTTTCACTTGATTAGCTACGATGCGACGAGCTAAATAAGCGGTACTCATTACTGCGAGGCACAGCGATTCGAATCGATTTTATACCAGCTGGCAAAACCCGACTACACAACGTATACGCACCCCATCGGTCGTATACGACAACCTTCCCGCCAACACCTGGCAGAAGAATAGCCGTTTCCAATCGCCCCGGGAATATGGCGACACATTTCCCTCCCGTGAGACTCCGATCTCACTAACAGCCAGACAAAAGAGAGTTGGCTACGACACATCCCTGGGGTGGTAGGGTACATCAGCTGGCTAGGCCCATTACACCAGAATGTAGTACGGTACGTTCAAACTTGTTCAACTATGTCGACAACGGTACGGTCCTTGACCGACACGGATGGGGCTACCACCTTGCAAGACCTCGTCCTCGCCTTGCCCTTTCTCCTGCGGGGCCCATCCGGTCTCAATTTCATTAACACTCTCTTTAATTTAACGACATCAACATCAAACACATAAAGCCTCCATGCTTTAAGATCACCTAAGTCCACTACCGTTGCGACTATGAATTAAGCCTAGCTTCTATTGAGCTACCTGTACCGAGTAATCACGAATAAAGGAAACCTACCTCATGCATCTAGGGTGTCAATCATTCCCTATCACCTAGTGCACAAACATAATCCGACTACTGTGATAAAAGTAAAATATTTTAAAACATAGGTGGGATGCACCGGGGCTTGCCTCGATTCACGTCGGCGTTCGCTTCCTCGGTGGTTGGGTCGACGTCGATGTTCACGTCTCCTGCCTCTGCCTCGGACGAAACGTCGATCACGTCGAGACCTAGGTCGATCATCAATACGTCGTGAATCAGCAACATGCGTGCATGAATACGTATGATATGATATGCAATGCTTTCATCGACATGGTCGTTAACTAATAGTTAGTAGCTATAATATTGATATACAACGACACATGAAATAATAAACTATGGTTACATGAAATGACGATGTTTATGCTTAATTTTGGGAAACAATTTCGACAAAAACTTTCGTCTACAATATCTCCTTCTTTTAAACAAATTCTTTTCTTAAAATTAAATAATAATTAGTATAAAATAATAAATTCTCTTAATCAAAGAATGCAATTAATACATATGAAATTAAAATGCTCAAAATAGATGTTTTCATTCATAAACAGATAGAGAATATTTTTATGAATCTAACGAAACTGGTTTCATATTTTTCCGATTTTTCTTTAATTTTCTACGAATTTTTAAAATTTGAAAAGGGTTCTGTGCCACACGTGAGGCCACGAGTTGGGCCACACGGGATCCCGCGTAGCCACACGCGATCCCGCGCGTGTGGCTCGCGGTGTGGCACCGCCGCGGTGGCCACGGAACGGCGGTGCGGTGGCCGGAGATTGCCGAAGTGCGGCCAAAGCTCGCCGCAATTACTCTTACACCTACTACTTGACACGGCGCACACGATGGTGGGGTCGGTTCCTCCTAACGACGATCGGAAAGTGGCCCACGGCGAACGGCGGCTCGGGCGGAGCTTCGGCCATGGCACGAGCTCACCCGAATGCTTAGAAATTGGGGAAAAATGTGCCGTGAGCATGGGAGGGACACGAGCGGTGGTGACATGGGGACAAATCACCTTGCCGGCGGCGGGTGGGGGTGCTCGACAAGGAGGTGTGCGGCGGTGGTGGACCGAGCTCCGGGAAGACGGCAAAATCAGCGGCACCCGTGGATGGCGAATTTGATGGCGCGGTGCAGGACGACGGTGACAACCCGTCGGGGACGAAGCTTTTCAATCCGGCGAGATAGGGAGGCTCAACCTAATTGAAGGCCCTGG
Organism: Chloris gayana; assembly: GCA_031894775.1. NCBI lineage: Eukaryota > Viridiplantae > Streptophyta > Magnoliopsida > Poales > Poaceae > Chloris > Chloris gayana. The sequence goes on along the minus strand of JAUNZO010003989.1, from coordinate 395,275 downwards.
GGAGCTTTAGGGGGTGCTCGCGGAGTGTGTGGTGGTGTTGGTTTGGATGGGGAGTCGCCGGAGCGAGCTGCCGGCGTGGGACCGAGAGGGTGCGGCAATGGCGGGGGTGGGAGAGGAACCGAGAGAGAGAGCGAGAGAGAGAGAGAGCCGTGGAGGGGGGGTTCTTATCCCGACTGGGCGTGGAGGTGATGCGAGCCGGCGAGCGAGTGGCATGCCGCGCTCTCGGGCGGGACGCTCGGCTGGGAAGGCTCCCGATCGGCGGCGAGCGGCGTTGAGAGAGAAGGAGAGGAGAGAGATTGACGCTCGGCTCGCTTCGGTAATTTTGCAAAAAGGCCCTCGAATTTTTGGTTAATTGAAAAATGTATTTCCAGGGCTTAGAAAAATTCAAGAAAAATCAGAGGTGCTCAGCAAAATATTTCAAACATTTTTCTTTTTGGGTCCAGGTCCAAATTCAAAATATGTTTCGGGATAAAAATTCATGTTTAAATTAAAACTAAAGCTTTAATTAATTCTTGTAGGTGTTTTCACAAAGGAAAATAATTTCAGAGAAAACTCCATAAATCTTTTATTCTTATGTTTGACCAAAGAAAATGTCAAACACAATAATTTATTTTTTATTTGCATTCTTTTTAATTTAACTTAGGTTAAAACGACATTTCATGTGAATTTTGACATAGGAATTAAATGGTTCTACAAATGCAACGTGATGCCATGATGCTTAATGACATGAAATGCACTTTTATTTATTAGAGTTGTTACACATTTCCAAAATATATGACATAAAAGTAGAGTATGTTTACAAAATATATATGACGAAAAACATTTTGGGATTACTGGATATTGTAAAGAAAAGTAGAAATCTTAGAGTAAATATTTTGATTTACTTGCTGTAAAGTTTGAATGAGTAATAATAAATTTAAGTTTGGTATTCTCAAAATTCAGAAATTGTTTTGATTAATAATGTATATATTGTTTGATATACATATATATATATATAATATGTAATATATAGTTCGAAATTATTTATTTTTCAGCAGGATTTACTTGTCACTCTAGTATTCGCCGATTTTCTATTAGATAAAAAATTTGTTAGCATCGTCCCTTTTCTATTCTATTTTACTTGTCATCTAGCATCCTCTTGTTTTCACAATTACTTATCATCGTAGCATTGATTATGGGGTTGTCTTCCACTCTTTCTTGGTAGTGGAACTGTATGTGACAGAAATAGATACACAAGAATTGATTGCAATTTTGCAACAAGAAGGACGGTGTCATACCCGGTTTTAACAACTAAAACCAGATGCATCTATATGTGTTCCCAGTAACAAGTTTTCACACATACAGGACAATTAATGTGATAAATGAAAATGTCTTTAATAAAGCGATTACTTAAAACCAAATTGTCCGAGAAGACTAAATAAAAATACACGCTAGTGGAAGACTCCATAACTCCATAGGCAATCGACCGGGGCTCGCAGGCCGAGACCTTGTCGGCGGTGTAGTCCAAATCTTCTTCATCTTCCGAGTAGAAATTCATTGTGGCCGAAACAAGAAAATAGCAATGGTGAGTACATGTCGTGCTCGCCAAGTGTGGGAATAAATGACAAGCAAGCTTAAATAAAGGAAGCCTAACATAATCGTTAAAGCAGAAATGCTCTATGGAACCAATAACTCACCTTAAGCAACCTATATTACTAAGTGAGTTAAACTACCAACCCCACTTAACTTTAAATAGTTAAATCCACGGAGGATCTTGGTCCACGGAGGTCCACAAATCCACCTAGGAGAAGCCACGAAGCTATGTGACTCATCAAGCACTAACATCTATCCTAACCAAACCCTAATCAAGTGAGGATCCAGGCCGCTCGTAACAGGGAACACGACTGTCATGACAGTTATACACTCTGTCGAGGTTGCGCCACCGTACCCGTGAGTCGTGATTTCATCCCCTATTGCCAGGTGGACTAAAACGTCCATCCCACCAACATCACACTGCCAAAGGTGTGAGGCCAGGAGATTACTACGAGCCTTTTATCTAGGTTCACTCTAGCATTGTAGTTCATAAGCTAAGGTTTCACCGTCGTACAAAAGTGACGATCGACAAATGACTATAGCCAACAGATGACTATCCCTTATCAAAGGCGTCAACCCGGAGGCCCCCTCATGCACCATATGGTACGCCCCAACGGATGACCACATACCACACCTCCTCCAATGTATAATAACTAGAGCAACCCTAGTTAGTTAGCCAGTTGTTCTATAGCAGCCTCATGGTTGGCACTGTAGTCCTAGGATTCTGCTCCAAGAACCGGTCCTTAACTGTTCGACCAAGAACTAACACACGGCCAAACCGTACACGGAGTATCTGCCATACAAACCTCTTGCTCAAACCCTAGTTTCCATGTTGCTAAATGGATTGGCAAATTAACATCAGATTCAAGAAAGCCATTAGTCAAGATTAAAAGGCATCGACTCTTGTGTGAAACCAAAGCTAAGCACAATCTAACCATGACCAAACCACAACTAGGGCGATAAGGAAATGATAAATTCAACAGGATAGTAAAGACACATGAGATTCAATATTAAATAGCATGCATACTAAGGTAAATAATGTAAGAGAATAGGTTCAAAGTGCTTCAAGTCCAATTGCCTGGTTCCCCTTGCTGCTGCTTAATCTTCAACTCTTGAAGATTAAGCAGCAGCAAATTCAGCTCAGGAGCCTTTAGACGTCACACCGATACCAACATGCAAGGAACATACAAACAAACTATGAAAAATAAACCAAACAGTATCTCAAGACTATGAAAACAGTACTAAGAAATAGTACATGTCACTACGAACGAGTGAGCACAAGAGTGGTCTTAATCTGAGTTACGAGCAAAAAGTTCTAGGTATTTGAAGATCTAGGGTTTAAATCGCAAAAACACATTTTTGAAACAATTAAATAGATTTTTTGAAAAAGAAACATAGGTAAAATAATATTATTTCAAATAAACATACATGAGTTATTTTGCAATACAAACTGGAACGGAATTTATTTTAGTACGAAAACATATTTCTTTTATTTCATTCTATAACAACAGAGGAAGCAACGGTTGTTTTTGTAAAAAAAAAAAAAGAGAGGGCGCTCTTAACTAATTACGAAAAAGAGAAGGGCTTTTGTACAAAACCGCAGGGGCCGTCGGGTTGGTGCAACGCTGGAGATGTTCATGCAATGCACTACCAGAGTTGGATCGATCTCCGGCTACGTAGGTCTATTTGTCATCATGACTAGTCGACGAGAGAGTACAACCATGGATCGTGCGCGTAGGCTGGGATGACCGGAGTGAAGCTTCCAACGTCGGAAAGTGGCGGTTGAAATCCGGCAGCATCGAGGTTACGATTCAGCCGTCTTCTTCGTGGAGACTCGACACGGGGAGGTGCGGCTCGACATCATGGATCCCTTCGTGGATTCAATGCGTTAGAGGTGGCTCCTCCTCGGTTGGTGGAGAGCTCGACGAGTTGGCATCCATGGTGGACGGCGGCGCTGGGGCAGAAGTCGAAACGATGTGAGCGGTGAATTGGAAAAGGTGTTCACGACAGGGATCGCAGAGATGTGAAGGGTGGGACCAGCGGCTAGGCATGCATTACGATGGGCAGTAGCGCGATTCCGACTCGAGGCGGCAGCGTGCTTACGGTGCGGTTGACTGGCGGCGCTGCGCGAGCAAGGCCGAGAGGGCTGCAGGTGCAGTGCTGGGCTGCAGACCCAAGTTGGAGAAAAGAAAAGAAAAAAAAAGGCCGCATAGAGAGAGAAATAGGGTAGAGAACTCCAGATTGGGGATGGCAACAGGTAGAAACCCACCGGGTTTTAATCTACCATACTTATACCCATCGAAAGTAAACTATAAACATACTCATACCCATACCCGTGACGGGTTAAGTTTTACCCGATACCCATACCTGTCGGATAATCAGGTACCACGGGTTTTCCATACCCGCAATATTTCATAAAAATTCATAATAGATCAATAAGGTTTAGCAATTTAATAAGAAATTTTGTGTAGCACATATATAACATAAGATCTTATATTAGTCTAATCCATTTTATAGTGTTAATAGAGCATTAGAGTTACCACAAAAATGATGAATTCACGTTATTAACCATAAATCATACATAAATATCGGGTTCGTGGGTACATGCGTTTGGGTTTATGGTTTCCATACCCAAACCAATATACCCATAGGGTACAAGATTTTACCCATGTATATACCAATAGTTATAATATATGTCCATACCCATACCCTAATAAGGTTTTTACCCATCAGGTTTCAGGTATCAGGTATCCATTGCCATCCCTGCTCCAGATGGCTTTCCCGTTTCCATTTTCCTGGTTTCTGGTACTCCTACTCAGCAGCAGGCGCTCGGCAACAACTAAGCAAGAAACACCACAAAGGTAAAAGAAAAATTTCGAAATAAATAAATAAAATAAAATAAAATGATGCCTAGCGAAAATTAAAATAACTTTTTCAGACAACAAAACTTCACTCCAGCATGAATGCAACAAATAAATTTTTATATAACATAAATCACATTTATTAAATTATAACCATATAAGAAATTATAGATAGATTTTTATCTATTAGGAAAAAATTAGATACTTTTAGTCAAAAACAGATGTTTGAAATTTTAGGGTGCTAGTGACGGTAGGATGTTTTACTTACAAATAATTTTATATTTATATAATTAATATTAGGGTGTTAGTTACACAAGGTTGCAGTCACTGCATGTGTACTTTGGCTGTTTTCCTCGCAGCATAAGACTCTGTAGGTTGGTTGTGGTGTGCCCGAAATGGATACACAAGCAAATCTCCTGAACCGTGCTTGCCTTTTCAAATGGCAATAGATGTGCAAGCAACTCTCCATCAAAATGACTGTGCAACAAAGGACAAATAAATTCAGTCACAATCTATAGTGATGTCCCAACAACACTCTCTCGCTATCGAATTAAAAATCAAATCTTTTATTTAGTGATGATAGTTATATAATAATCATGGACCCTATGAATGACATTTGGGATAGAAACTTGAAAAAAGAAATGGTATGTCACAGGCAGATTTAGGTTGGCTTTATATGGAAGGACCTGCTAGACAAAAGTGCCTGGATAACAGCTACGGTAGGATCACTGAATAAATTAGTATTTCTACTGATGGACTTGCTTAATGTACGAAAAACTTGCAAATATACCTCGTATATGGTAAGAGAAAATTCCCGAACTGTGCTTGCCTTTTCAAATTGTAATAGATGTCCACGCACGTCTCCATCAAAATGATTGGGCAATAAATGATAACCAAATTCAATAAAAATCTATTGTTATGTGCCAACAGTCCTGCCTGGCTTTTGAAGTCACAGTCAAATCTTTCCACAGGATCCATTATTTATTTGTGATAGTTATGTATAATAATCACGACCATATAGAAGACATTTGGGACAGAAACGCGCAACAAAAAATAGTATGTCCCAAACAGATTTGGGAAGAAAATTATATTATTGGGCCTCCTAGATAAAAGGTTATGGGTGAAAGGATGTAACAACTTAGTATTTCTACTAATGAAATTGCTTAATGAATGAAAAACATGCAAATATAGCTTGTATATGGTAGGCCAAAAAATAATTAAACTGGAGGTGGCTCTTTTTTGTTTGTTACAAATAAAATTCCATATTAATGTAAGTGGAGTTGATTGCTACAGTTACCTCTTTTCGTGTTATAAATTAAATATGCAATAATTAATAAGACAAAATACATATTGAGTATAAGTAGTCTCTGTTACATAGAGATTCGATTCTACAGCATGCAAAATTTGGATTTTCTAAGAAAAATGATATCGTCTGCTACGAGAATGACTTGGTTTTATGAAATAGAATTAACCGAAACTAGTAGTGATGCAAAAATAGCTATAATACGACACTTGTTGATGCTAGATTTTGGAACTGGGTCCACCTGTAAGTGGTCTGGGTACAAGAAAATAATGTAGCAGAGAAGTTGAACTGGTGCTGCTGAAAAATGAAAGATAGTGAGACCAAGATTACCACGGTGGAGCACGTGAAAACAAGGGGTTGAATGGCGTTTATACGAGTCATAGTTTGACTCTAAGGTCATTGTTTAGAAAGAAAGCGTGCAAAATAGGAATGAAATGTTAGAATCAGTTTAGGATGGGATCAGAGTCAGTCGGTTGTGACCGGATATAAATAGTAGAATAGGGCCACCGTAAAAAACAACCAATCATTGTAATTGGTAGAAATGTTACTTATTTTCTCTATTTTATTGTGCATTAAACAACCACCAGGTGGTGTCCACTGTGGATACTACACATGTGAGTTCCGCTACAAGTTACATGAATTCCATCGTTCAGGAGACCATAGAAGAGGTACCACGATATTATTCACATTCTTTTTGTTTTTTGTTATAATCTAATTACATTTTTATCATCGGTTAGAATTTATTGACACAGATAACAAGAAGGCTATAAGAAGCGAGGATAAAGGATAAAAAGATACTTGATGAAATTACCAAGCGTGGGTTCATGACAGAAAGGAAACATTTGAGTACAAATGAAATGTAGCCATTGTCACCTGGATGTGTTGTTTCATGCTTAGGGAGGTTATCCATCCTCATGGTATGTTCTTTGATATTGATAGTGAGGTGACAAAAGAGCATCGGGATCTTTTCTAGTGGTGTGGATCTAAACGCTCATATGAGCCCGATAATATTGAATATGAGTATTGTAGACTTAGTCCGAGGAACTTGACAATATTTTTGTGATGATTTGTGAATGTTTCTGTGATGATCTTGATGTGTAATTCTAGAATGTGATTTTGGTGATTTTATTGTCATGGTGCTATGATGTAATTCTGACAATTGTGATTTATGATCTATAATACATTATTTTTCCAAAAACAAATAGCAGCGGCTGAGATAGTCAACCACACCTATTAAGAAGCTCAATAGAGGCAGTAGGAGACTGCAGTCACCTCTATTGATCACCCTATACCGGTTGTTGGAAATGTCACCCACCGCTACTGGGTACCTTAATAGCGGTGGGAGATCTCGCTTCCGAGGCTACAAATGTTTTCATGTAGCCTCGCAATCGTAGCAGCGGTTCGGCCAGCCATCCACGGATGAGCTCCCCAACCCTGACAATAAAACATGATTGCTATTGTGCAAGCAGTGCTTTTCAGCTCACTGCGTAGCCAATTCTTCTCCAAAGTGAGCTGCCATTCTCCAAATGCTGAAGTTTGAGCGACACCAACTCAATAGGACACAAGGACGAAATTGGCTCATTCCAAGAGTCCTCGACTGCTTTCAGAGGGTTCAAGCACAAGAGGACAATGGCACACCTGTTTTCCTAGCAAGTTGGCCCATAACGAGGGTTGCCAGCTTAGCCAATCTGTCATGCTTGGCCACAAACTCATCAACCAAGGTCCCCTCTGTCACAGTTGCGTGTGTAGCATCTTTGGTTCTATGCGATTTGTTATCGATTGAATCCACGGCAAAACACACCAATCTCAGGGAGACGACTGATGGTGTTGAGTTTTGTCCTACGGAACGAGCAGGCATAATGATTGATGTGGGTAGCCTCTCGAGGTCCACTGTGATTGGAGTGCACGCCGTCTCATCAGGAGGCTCTTGGATGGGCACCCACTACAAGGATTTGACCCTACAATATCAGGTGTTTTGCGCCTGTAAAATCGGGCATTTGGGCCACCACTACGCACACATTATTGCATGGTCGGAACTTTAATGGCGGCCAGTCCAGCCCGCTATTGTAGGAAACTCAGCAACATCGGACGGCTGACATCACGCCGCCTGATATTACGATATTGCTAAAGAACCCCGCAATATCGGGTAGGTGACATCACACTACCCCGATTTTGTTGTGTCTTTTACAATATTGTGCATGACGATGTTACCTACCCAATATTTTGGCTTAGAAAACAATATCGGCTTGGTGACATCATCATGCCCAATATTGCACGATGGTGAGCAATATCGGGCAGGTGACAGCATCATGCATGATATTACTAGCATTTTGGAAATTGAGATAACTTTTCCTATTTATTTTATTTCCCAGGTCACCAATTCAAATTTATTTATAGTGCCGAAAATACATTCACATTGTATATACTCAACTCATAGAAGCAACCATGAAAGCATTATATATACACGAGACATAATTTTCATCCATTCCAATATTCACATACAGAAGTCATCAAAACACAAAACACATTTACAACTCATCCGCCCAAGGCGAACTTAGATACTTCAATCTCTTCTCGTCTGCCTTGGTATTTTGCTCACTTGCATCTTTGAGGTGTATTTTGCCACCATAGTAATAAAGTTCTTTATGCATTGCGACGTCACTTTCTGGATCCAAATATTTACCTTCTTCACTACAGAACCCACGAAGCATGAAGCGGCGCAGCTTAGATGCAATGAGCTTGAGTGTGCTTTCTTCTAAATAGGAATTATCTTTTATCGGAGCATAACATTGCAGCAGATATGAAGTATGGAATTAATACATGTTTGTTGAGTAACGATGTCGGTGCCGCCTTCCGCTTCCGCTAGAACTATCGTCCACGAAGCCGAGGACCCATCTCGACCAGGTTGCAAAGCTTGGCTCATGGAGAATGAGACAAGGTACAACAAGGTACGCTTCACCAGTGGTTCTTCTTGGACGGTCGATGGCGGCTCAACTACATGGAGCTGGTGTGATGGAGGATGCAGCATAGTTGCAATATCATATGTATATATAGTCTCATAGTACTCCATGGCCCTCAATGATGTGACCTCTTTTTTTATATGGTGAATTCTCTCTGATTTCAAAGTAACAATGACAATTTTGGTTGGCCAACTATTTAGGTGTCGGTATGTTTCAAAATCAATGTTGCATCTAACAATGACATTTGCAACATCCACGACATTTAAAACAGGAGAGTATATTTACAAAAAATATAGCATGAAAAAGCATTTTGGGGTTACTAGATATTGTAAAGAAAACAGACAACTTGGAGTAAATATTTTTGTTTATACCTATGGTAAAGTTTGAATCAGTAGTAATAAATATAGAAAAATGTACAGAGTTAGATATAAGAAAAAAGCATCGGCCACCATATAGCATCTCAAAATGGAGAAAATAAGTTGACTAATAGTGTACATTTTGTTTGATTAATATTGTTCAAAACTATTACTTCCCATCCGGTTTTACTTGTCATTCTAATATTCTCCTGTTTGCTATAAGATAAAAAGGTGGCTAGCAACATCCCTTTTCTATCCTATTTTACTTCCCATCCTAGCTTCCTCTTGTTTGCACAAATTACTTGTCATTCCCATCTCTCAATTCACTTTAGTACATCTCTATATGTATCTTGCCATTTTTATTAGTAAATGCTGGAGATTATGACTATAATGTAAACTAGGTATATATATTCTAGAGCATATATGCATTCAATAAATGAGGAACACATATTGGTCTACACCATCTCACATACAAGATAGAATCTCCGGTGTATATTGCGAACCATAAGCCAAGGTTTTTATAAATAACTAAAATAAGCACAACTAATGTGTAAAGCATTCAAGTTATAAGTAAACCACATATACTTTTATATTATAAAAATTATATAGGCTCAAGGAACATGATGCTACGATTATAGCCGACATAGCTGTGTAATTTCTACTTGTAAACAAGAATGGCGCAGGTTATCTGGAATTAGATACATGGACCATGTATTCGAATTGCCACAAGGATGCTAAGGACTGGTTCATCGTGGCCACCCTCTAAAGTTGGAATCTGTGGGCCTATGTCGTACACGTACAAAAGGCCAGACTCCATCATTTTCACTAAGTATTGAAACAAATTCATCTAACCAGGGAGCCATTGGTTAGATATTACGTTTGCAATTCTTGTCTCGCTTCAAGATGCTGAATTTTTCTATGCACCCACTTCTGTGATGCATAATCATTTACACCCTTCTCAGTGTTTGAACAACAAAATGTAACAAAGTTGTATAATTATGTTGGGTATGTGGGTTTTTGACTGGCATCCTTATCTATCTGTTGTATGTTTTTTTTGCTCCGTGGTGTTAGATGAAAGTAGTAGCTGATGCCTTCTATTGCTATAGCTACTAAGGATTGGGGTATATTCAAGTCACTATTAGCTACATCATCATAGTCAACACGTCAGGTCCGTCTAGTGCTCTACACACAACGATCCATCCACATGGAGTGCATATACTCTTAGCCGAGTACCTGACAAAGGGAGAAAATATGTTGTACATGAACCAAGATGTGTTGTCAGTTATTCGCTGGGCATGATTAACGTTCACCTGGAATATCTTGTCTCCCCTCTCATGGCCACGCTTTGTTGTGCATGCGCAGGAGAGCATATTGGTAGACATGTAATGGCCAGCTATATGTGAACATGCAAACTTTTGAATTGGCCAGCTCATACCCAATCGAATTTTATATAACAAAACTGATACGCTGTGAAACTGAGGGATTTATTTATATATAAATGTTTTCATACAGTCTTACTCACCAAGTACCAGCCATCTTCTGCCTATCAACCAAGAGATGGATCAGTTGGCACCAATTTTGACTCCTTGAAGACATTGTCGGTCAGGTGGTATGCAAATCTCCACCCAATACATTCGATTCACGAAGAACTGACGCAATACATATGGCCCGTCCGAGATTAGGGAATACAAACTTCCACACCAAATATAGGACTCCACGTAAAATGTTGATGCATGGTTGGAAATGAAATCTCCACTCCACACATTCTTGATTTACAAGCATGAATGAAACTAAAAGATGAGCGACATCGAGACCAATACTCCACCTCCACGCTTTGCACTCACGAGTCCACGTGCCTGATTGTTTCTTGCTGGATTGATTTGAAACTGACCAGCGATAGGAGGAGCCATCAAAACATTGAGGATAGATGAACTTGACTTGGGAGAAGAGAGAAGGAGATTTTAGAATAGTGGATGATTGCAATTAGTGTTAATGAAGAACAATGGCGGTGTGAGGTCTTCTTTATACTGTCAAGAGGGGTCATGGGCCATGTGGTATTAGGATGGACATTATGGTGAACACACCTATAAAATAATAAAATTGTCTCGTGGAAAAATGAGTACAAATGAAGAACAAAATTTTGAAAAAAACGAGATCAAAACCTCCCCCCCCCCCTCGGTTTTCATTTTTTCCCTCAATTTTCGAGCCGCTACACTTCGAATGAGCTCCTATTCGGTCCTAACGCGGCTTTTTCTACCGTGCAAAACAATAGCCACGGTCCACTTCTTCAACCGTGGCTTTAGAAGACAATGTAGCCACGGCTGATGATATAGATCGTGGCTATTGGTAGAGGCCACTATAGCCACGGTTCACAAAGCCAACCCTGGCTATAGTAGCTTCTATAGCCACGGTTCACAAAACCAACCCTGGCTATAGTAGCTTCTATAGCCACGGTCCAGATGCACAATAGCCCGCATCCAACTATAGCCACGGTCGATTTTGCTTGTCGTGGCTATAGGGTTTTGTGCTGCGTGGCTATAGTGCCGAATTGTTATAGTGTTGCGACATACACGACATATAAAACAGGAAAGTATATTTACAAAAAATATATCATGAAAAACATTTTGGGGTTACTGGATATTGTAAAGAAAAACAGAAAACTTGGAGTAAATACTTTGGTTTATACTTATGGTAAAGTTTGAATGAGTAGTAATACATATAGAAAAATGTAAAGAGTTAGATATAAGAAAAAAGCATCAGCCACCATATAGAATCTCAAAATTCAGAAAATAAGTTGACTAATAGGGTACATATTGTTTGATTAATATTGTTCAAAATTATTTACTTCCCATCCGGTTTTACTTGTCATTCTAATATTCTCCTATTTGCTATAAGATAAAAAGTTGGCTAGCAACTTCCCTTTTCTATCCTATTTTACTTCTCATCCTAGCTTCCTCTTGTTTTCACAAATTACTTGTCATTTCCATCTCTCAATTCACATTAATACATCTCTATATGTATCTCGCCGTTTATATTAGTAAATGGTGGAGATTATGACTATAACGTAAACCACATGACCTTTAAGTTAATGATATTAAACCAGGTCTATATTCTAGACATATATGCATTCAATAAATGAGGAACACATATTGGTCCACACCATCTCACATACAAGAGAGAATCTCCGGTGTATGGTGCTAACCATAAGCCAAGGTATTCATAAATAACTAAAAGAAACACAACTAATGTGTAAAGCATTCATGTTATAAGTAACCCACATATACTTTTATATTATGAAAATTATATAGGCTCAAGGAACATGATGCTACGACTATATCCGACATAGCTATGTAATTTCTACTTGTAAACAAGAATGGCGCAGGTTATCTGGAATTAGACACATGGACCATGTATTTCGAATTGCCACAAGGATGCTAAGGACTGGTTCATCGTGTCCACCCTCTAAAGTTGGAAGCTGTGGCCCTGCGTCGTACACGTACAAACGGCCAGACTCCATCATTTTCACTAAGTATTTTAAACAAATTCATCTAACCACGGATCCATTGGTTAGATATTACGTTTGCAATTCTTGTCTCGCTTCTAAGATGCTGAATATTTCTATGCATCCTCTTCAGTGATGCATAATCATTTACACCCTTCTCAGTGTTTGAACAACAAAATATAACAAAGTTGTATAATTATGTTGGGTATGTGGGTTTTTACTGGCATTCCTTATCTATTTGTTGTATGTTTTTTTGCTCCGTGGTGTTAGAGGAAAGTAGTTGCTGATGCCCTCTATTGCTATAGCTACTAAGAATTGGGGTTTATTCAAGTCACTGTTAGCTACATCATCATAGTCAACACGTCAGGTTCTTCCAGTGCTCTACACACAATGATCCATCCACATGGAGTGCATATACTCTTAGCCGAGTACCTGACAAAGGGAGCAAATATGTAGAACATGAACAAAGATGTGCTGTTAGTTATTCTATGGACATGATTATCGTTCACGTGGAATATCTTGTCTCCCCTCTCATGGCCACGCTTTGTCGTGCATGCGCAGGAGAGCATATAGGTAAACATGTAATGGCCAGCTATATGTGAACATGCAAACTTTTGAATTGGCCAGCTCATACCCAATCAAATTTTATATAACAAAACTGATACGCTGTGAAACTGAGGGATTTATTTAATATATAAGTGTCTTCATACAGTCTTACTCACCAAGTACCAGCCAACACCCTCCTATCAACCAAGAGATGTGATCAATGTTGGCACCAATATCGACTCCTTGAAGACATTGTCGGTCATGTGGTATGCAAATCTCCACCCAATACATAAGACTCACGAAGAACTGACACAATACATGCCCCGTCAGAGACTAGGGGAATACAAACTTCCACACCAAATATAGGACTCCACGTAAAATGTTGATGCATGGCTGGAAATGAAATCTCCACTCCACACATTCTTTATTTACAAGCATGAATGAAACTAAAAGATGAGCGACATCGAGACCAATACTCCACCTCCACGCTTTGCACTCACAAGTCCACGTGCCGGATTGTTTCTTGCTGGATTGATTTGAAACTGGCCAGCAATAGGAGGAGCCATCAAAACGTTGAGGATAGATGAACTTGACTTAGGAGAAGAGAGAAGGGGATTTTAGAATAGTGGATGATTGCAATTAGTGTTGATGAAGAGCAATGGCGGTGTGAGGTCTTCTTTATAATTTCAAGAGGGGAGACTGTTCATGGGCCATGTGGTACTAGGAGGGACCAAGGGGCATGGACATTATGGTGAACACACCTATAAAATAATGAAATTGTCTCGTGGAAAAATGAGTACCAATGAAGAGATAAAAGTTAAGCATTCTCTGTAATATAAGAACCAAACCAAGAGGCAGAAGAAATGTGAAAGAAATTCATCTGGTGTACTATTTTATCCTAGAGTTGTACATGGAACATGACATGAAAAACCTAAGGATTGTGGAAAGATTGAACGTGTTTAGTTCCACACAGTGGTGCATTTTACCATTACTAATATCGGACACAACATGCGTGGACAAAGTTTTTTGTTAGCTTTCCTTGATACATTGCGTCTCGTGATTCAATTTCTATATATTACAATTGCGTCAGTATGTCACTGCTTTAAATATAGACGAGTATATGACAAATGTAAACTAAGTTGAGATATAAGGCATAATTTATACAGACATTCTGCAGTAATCCCTAGCTCTTAATATCCCAGTTTAGTTTACTTGTACGGTTATTTCTTGACATGTTGCCACCGTATTTCCAAAGATCATTTTTATAGCATATAACTTTTCCACTAGTCAGTGGCTCATTATAAAATGAAATTAATGGTTTTTGGATTAAAGCACAGACGGGCTTAAATTATTCATTGTGCTAATCAATTAGCCTACATAGAAACAATAACAGCAAGCAAGTGGGTGAAAATGCATTTGCAGTTAGCATGAGCCAGACTGAATGGGCTACTGCATACAACTTGTTTATAATACGAATTTTGATCTACATGTTATTTGAATCTATAGTATTTTAAAAGTTTTGAGTTCTAATTTTTATCCCAAACATTTTCTTTAGCAAAAATTTATTGTTAGTAAATCCCTTTTCTATGTTCTACATTTCACTGTTGTTGGATGATAGGTTAGAATTTGAGTTCCTTATTGATGCAACATAGTTGTTGCATCATATGTATATGTAGTCTTACAGTAGGTATTATTCTCACTATGATGATCATTTTTTTCCTGTGACTCCGCTCTCACTTTCAAAGTAACCTTCGCATTTAGTTTGGCCCAATTATTTAGGTGTAGGTATGTTTCATTAATAAGTGCTGCATCAAACAATGACATTTGCAAAACATAAGACATAACAGTAGAGTATGTTTACAAAATATATATGATGAAAAACATTTTGGGATTACTGGATATTGTAAAGAAAAGTAGAAATCTTGGAGTTAATATTTTGATTTAACTTGCTGTAAAGTTTGAATGAGTGATAATAAATTTAAGTTTGGTATTCTCAAAATTCAGAAAACGTTTTGACTAATAATGTATATATTGTTTGATATATATATATAACCCTGCGCTGATGGGCACCCTGGATATTCAGTACCCAGGTCTAAACCTCACGCCAACACACTAGGCAGGTTGCTACTAGCGGACCACCAGGCACTAGCGCACCACCACGCACGTCACATAAGTTTCAAAGCTAATTAAAACAATAATGATTGTGCATGCATGAATAGATGGAAACAACATCTCCTTAATAGGTGCATTAAAATTCCAGCCATGCACTCCACGCACACATGGAAAGGAAATCACCTAGGGGTCCACAACAAAAGATTTGCAGCAGTTTATTTCTGCCGGTCATGCTTTCCACACTATTACCGGAAGAACAAGATCCTTAGTAATTATTTATAGTCCTAGACACACTATTTATTAAATACAATCGATCCTAACAGTCCAAGAAAAACAATTTTTTAAGCGGATGTTCCAGGATGCTGTTACGGGCTTACGGCTATGTGGTCCATTACTAAGGTTGTAAATACTATTTATCACAATCATAAACCTTATACCCTAGGGAAAAAAATGGATGATTGAAAAAAGTATTCAATGAAAAGTCTTAATATTGAAAAAAAATTATCTAGCAATTTGAGTCTGCGTTATCTACATGCTGAATACGACCCACCTAAAGGGACCGCATGGTGTGGATAGTCACCGAGGATACACGTACAAAATCAGATTATACATATTCCCTATTAAGCCCTATAATGAGATGTCTAAAATTTGTTTTGGCCAAAGATGACCCTTTTCGGTGAAATGAAGATGTTGTTGACGAATGTTTTTATTTCATACTTAAGTTAATACGGAGTACTATTTAAAATTATACATATACAATACATATGCTTGCAAACATTGTGGGTCATAGTCATAAACAACTTTATTTTCAAAGCATAATTTTACCCGAGATGTTGCCAAGTGCTTCAAGGTTGTGAATTGTGATGTAGTTATTATGACATGAGTACTCACAACCTAAAATCAATTCTTATTTAGCAGGTTGTATTTTCATTATTAATTCTACACTTCTCACCATGAATTTGCTGCAGTTGAGCAAAACATGTTGGATAATGTTGAAGTACACCACATATGTTGACCAAACAAGATGCCCACAGTACCCAGTCAGTCGAAGTGTCGACTGACGAATAAGTGTAACATTTTAATCATAAAAGCCTATTGATGTAACAATAAAAAAATTACTCCTCAAACCATAAAAGTTTTCTGGTCACGTGTTAATTTGTTTATAAAACATTATCATATCATCATAATATCTAGTATGTTTTACGGTCAAAACCCTTGATGGCAAAATATTTTATCATTGAACTTTTAACATTTTATTATGTCAAGTACCTAAATATATGGTTGCACAAATATAATTTTATGGGTGGGTAAGGTTCCACCATAGGCAGCCTAATAGCATGTTTCATTTGCTCAAGCTGACATGTCAATGGATGCATATTAAGCATAATATAGCCATTTCGTATTTTCGTCATCTAAATCACATTTTAATCGTAAAAACCTTTTTTTGTAAACATAAAATTCATGTTGGGTATGTTTACTGAAGTGTGATATTTGACTATTACAGTTAGAGAATTTTATAGTTGTGATATAAGGATTTTATAATATCCATTGAATTGTCAAATTGTTTCCAGCCAAACCTGATCATAAAAACACACTAGTACTCGTATAAACAATTATTTGTCTATCAACCGTGTGCAATAAGCTTTATACTGCTAAATATTATTAATTCTGTGGACACAAACCGTTGATATTTAAAACTAAATAGGGAAGTACATGAATGTAAACTGTCGTAGATTTTTTAGCCTGACCCAAACAACGTCTTTCTTTACAAACTAAATGAGCAAGTCAATATTTTGGTCACTTGGAAGTGCTCTTCAAAATCGGTATCAAATTGTAAAAGTATGCAGTTCGGAATATAAAACATAGCATGCCAAACCATAAATTTAGCTCACAAGGAGTGAGATGACATTCAGGTCACAACTTCGAGTTTATTACACTTAGATGACTCTTTATACTCAAGTATTTGTGAATTTTACTAGTGAAAATATGGACGATCATAAATCTCTCAGATGTGCACAAAATTTAGTGTGCCAAGGATTTGGAGAATTTAGTGTGTGAATGATTAGTAAAGTCATAAAGATCCAACACATTTGAATATTCATCTGCCAATTATATGATCAAAGCATAAAAACTATAGATGCTAAAGTATAAATTTATTGTTATACATCCTGCAAGGATGACTAGTGTTTTGGCTAAAATACTTGTAAAAATATGCAGTTACGGGCTTACGGCAACACACGGCGCGTGGTTCCTCGAATACATGACAGAACCATGTAAATGCAGCTGCGGAGGTGCCGCCATCGGGTCAAATCGGGCATGTTCCGCCGATCATGCGAGTAAACGAGCTCGTGGAACTACCATGGGAGACACCCGTCTTCTTGGTGATATGCCGCTCATTGTTGTGGGGGAAATGAGTAAGGGAAGAAAATAGAGCATAAATAGAATGAAGAAACGTGCAAATAAACAAATAAATTTTTATCATAATTAAACCTGTAAATAAGGAGCATATAATTGAAATTAATTGCTGTATTAAAGTGTGCCATGGCTGGTCCTTTGTGTGCTTGTTGGTTCGTGGAAAAAAGGGCTGGCTGCACGGAATGCGACCTGGATACTGAATAGTATCCCAGCCTAACTAGCGCACCAGCCCTAATGGAAAAAAGGAAATATGATTCCACCTTAAAGTCACGCATGCATGCAAATTATGTCCCACATCTCCAAACGGCATATACGTGCATGCATGATTTAATTTCTGTCCCCCACGGTCCCTACAAGCTTTAGGAAACTAATCCATCATTTCCTTTGTTTCATTTTCTAAAACAAAATCAGATCCATATATGCATGGTACGTTGACTGATAGTATTATTACTATATAATGCTGACTCTTAGTATTACTATCTGGCATGTACGTATTTTCAGAATAAATGAGCCTCAATAAGTCAATATCAGTAAGTTTTTATTATCTAGTCTATAGGGGATGTATAGAGTTGTAAATTTCACCAATGTGAAATAATAAGGATAAATTTAGCTGGAGCTACTTGTCAGCAGGATTTGCTTGTCATTCTAGCACTGGTTATGGGGTTTTCTATTAGATAAAAAATTTGTTAGCATCGTCTCTTTTCTATTCTATTTTATTTGTCATCTAGCATCCTCTTGTTTTCACATTTACTTATCATCCTAGCACTGGTTATGGGGTTGTCTTCCTCTCTTTCTTGGTAGTGGAACTGTATGTGACAGAAATAGATACACAAGAATTGATTGCAATTGTGCAACCAGAAGAACGGTGTCATACCAAGTTTTAACAACCAAAACTAGATGCATCTGTATGTGTTCCTAGTAACAAGTTCTCACGCACACAGGACAATTAATGTGATAAAAGAAAATATCTTTAATAAAGCAATTACTTAAAACCAAATTGTCTGAAAAGACTAAATAAAAATACACGCTAGCGGAAGACTCCATAACTCCATAGACAATCGACCGGGGCTCGCAAGCCGAGACCTTCTTGTCAGCGGTGTAGTCCAAATCTTCTTCATCTTCTGAGTAGCAGTTCATTGTGGCAGAAAGGGGAAAATAGCAAGGATGAGTACATGTCGTGCTCGCCAAGTGTGGGAATAAATGACAAGCAAGCTTAAATAAAGGAAGCCTGACATAATGGTTAAAGCAGAAATGCTCTGTGGAACCTATAACTCACCTTATGCAACCTATATTACTAACTGAGTTGAACTACCAACCCCAATTAATTTTAAATAGTTAAATCCACGGACGATCTTTGTCCACGGAGGTCCACAAATCCACCTAGAAAAAACCACGAAGGTATGTGATTCTTCAAGCACTAAACATCCATCCCAACCAAACCCCCTAGTCAAATGAGGATCCAGGCCACTCGTAACCAGGAGCACAACTGTCATGATAGTTATACACTCTGCAGAGGTTGCGCCACTCGTACCCATGAGTCGTGATTTCATCCCCTGTTACCAGGTGGACTAAAACCTCCATTCCGCTAACATCACACTGCCTTAGGTGTGAGGCCAGGAGATCACTAAGAACTTTTATCTAGGTTCACTCTAGCATTGTAGTTGGTAAGCTAAGGTTTCACCGTCATACCAAAAGATGACTATCCCTTATCAAAGGCGTCACCCCAGAGGCCCCCTCATACACCATATTGTACGCCCCAACGGATGACTACGTACCACACCTCCTGGCAAGTACAATAACTAGAGAAACCCTAGTTACTTAGCAAGTTGTTCCATAGCAGCCTCATGGTTGGCACTGTAGTCCTGGGTTGCCGCTCCATGAACCGGTCCTTAACTGTTCGAGCAAGAACTAACACACGGCGAAACCATACACGGAGTATCCGCCATACAAACCTCTTGCTCAAACCCTAGTTTCCAAGTTGCTAAATGGACTAGCATATTTACATCAGATTCAAGAAAGCCATTAGTCAAGATTAAACGGCACCAACTCTTGTGTGACAGCAAAGCTAAGCACAATCTAACCATGACCAAACCACAACTAGGGCGGTAAGGAAATGATAAATTCAACAGGATAATAAAGACACATGAGATTCAATATTAAACAACATGCATACTAAAGTAAAAAAAGTAAAAAATTGGTTCAAAGTCCCCTTGCTGCGGCTCAATCTTCAACCCTTGCTCATGTGGATCCTCGAATTGCACGTTCTTTTTGTCACACCGATACAAACATGCACGCAACATACAAACAAACTAAGAACAATACACCAAACTGTATCCCATGACTATGAAAACAGTACTAAGAAATAGTACATGTCGCTATGATTGCGTGAGCGCAAGAATCGTCTTAATCAGAGTTATGAGCAAAAATATATAAGCATTTGAAGATGTGGGGTTTAAATCACAAAAAGACATTTTTGAAACAATTAAATAGATTTTGTAAAAAAGGAACATAGGTAAAATTATATTATTTCAAACAAACATACATGAGTAATTTTGCAGTACAAACAGGAACCAAATTTATTTTAGTACAAAAACATATTTCTTTTATTTCATTCTATAACAACAGAGGAAGCAAGGGTTGTTTATGTAAAACAATAGGGCGTTCTTATCTAATTACGGAAAAAGAGAAGGGCTTTTCTACAAAACTGCAGGGGCCGTTTGGTGGGTGCAACGCCGGCGATGTTCATGTGGCACACAACCAGAGTTGGATCTATTTGTCGATCTCAGGCTACATGGGTCTATTTGTCGTGATGACTAGTCGACGAGAGAGAGGAGATCATTGGGAGTACAACCATGGGTCGTGCATAGGCTGGGGCGACTGGAGTGAAGCTTGCAACGTCGGAAGGCAGCGGTTGAAATCCGGTGGCATTGAGGCGACGATTCAGCCGCCTTCTTCGTAGAGACTCGACACGGGGAGGTGCGGCTCAACATCATGGAGCTCTTCATGGATTCAATGTGTCAGAGGTGGCTCCTCCTCGGTTGGCGGTGAGCTTGATGAATCGGCACCCATGGTGGACGGCTGCGCTAGGGCAGAAGTCGAAACGATGCGAGCGGTGAATTGGAAAAGGGGTTCACGACAGGGATCGTGGAGATGGAAAGGATGGGACAACGGCTAGGCACACATGTCGATGGGCGGTAGCGCGATTCTGACTCAACGCGGCGACGTGCTTCCAATGCGGGTGACTGGAGGCGCTACGCAAGCAAGGCCGAGAGGGCTACATGTGCGGTTCTGGGCTGCACACCCAAGTTGGAGAAAAGAAAAGACAAAGAGGCCGCGTAGAGAGAGAAATAGGGTAGAGAACTCCAAATTGGGGATGGCAACGGGTAGAAACCCACCGGATTTTAGTCTACCATACCCATACCCGTCGGAAGTATACTATACACATATTCATACCCATATCCGTGATGGGTTAAAGTTTTACCCCATACCCATACCGTCGGGTAATCAGTACCCAGATTTTCCATACACACGATATTCATACAAATTCTTAATAGATCAATAAGGTTTAGCAATTTAATAAGAAATTTTGTCTAGCACATACATAACATAAGATCATATATTAGTGTAGTCCATTTTATAGTGTTAATAGAGCATTAGAGTTACGACTAAAATGATGAATTCACGTTATTAACCATAAATTATACATAAATGTCGGGTTCGTGGGTACACGCGTTTGGGTTTATTGTTCCCATACCCAAACCCATGTACCTATCGGGTACAAGATTTTACCCAGTTATATACCCGTGGGTATAATATATGTCCCATATCCATACCCTAATAGGGTTTTTACCCATCCGGTTTTGAGTATCGGGTATCCATTGCCATCCCTGCTCCAGATGGCTTTCTCGTTTCCATTTTCCTGGTTTCTCGTACTTCTACTCAACAGCAGGCGCTCGGCAACACGTAAGCAAGAAACACCACAAATGTAAAAGCAAAATTCTGAAATAAATAAAAAATAAAATTATTCCGAGCAAAAATTAAAATAACTTTTTCAGACAAGAAAACTTCACTCCAGCATGAATGCAACAAATAAATTTTTATATAACCTAAATCACATTTAGATTTAGAAAATAGATCCTTTTGCGTACATTAAATGATAACCCTATAAGAAATTCTAGATAGATTTTTATCTATTGCAAAACAAAAGAAAATAGATAATTTTAGTCAAAAACAAATGTTTGAAATTTTGGGGTGTTACTGACGGTAGGATGTTTTACTTACAAATAATTTTATATTTCTATGATTAATATTAGGATTTTTTTTAAAAATACCAATTATTAAAGATATAAAATTCAGTAACCTATTGGGGGAAACTTATATACGGCCATATTCATACCGATCATGTGGGCAGCCAATGTATAGCCGAAGCAAGATTATTTGTCTCGTATAGCTCAGTCATACTTGTTTGCATATACGATACGTCCGGCTGGTGGAACGACCTCCCCACATCTAGTCTCGATGACAAGATGACGCACTCATCCAACAGCGCTGCGTCAAGTGATGATATCGGCAATTGAGACATAGTGACCAGCACCTGGCACACCCATTTCGACTATCATCATGCACATCAACAATGACTGCAACGTGAAAAAACAACCCAACAACCACGTGTAAGTTGTGACCGAGAGAATAGTTGCTAAGGATCAATGTTGTAGACAATTAATCAATTCTCGCCTGCAAGGCTCGTGCAGAAGTTACACAAGGCTGCAGTCATTGCATGAGTAGTTGGGCTGTTTTCCTCGCAGCATAAGACCCTGGAGGTAGGTTGTGGTGTGCCGGAAATAGATACACAAGAAAATTTTCTGAACCGTGCTTGCCTTTTCAAATGGCAATATATGTGCAAGCAACTCTCCATCAAAATGATTGTGCAATAAAGGACAAATAATTTCAGTCACAATCTATAATGATGTCCCAATAAAACTCTCTGGCTATCGAATGAAAAATCAAATCTTTCGTTTAGTGCTGATAGTTATGTATACTAATCATGAACCCTATGGATGACATTTGGGATAGAAACTTGAAAAGACAAATGGTATTTCAGAAACGGATTTATGATGGCTTTATATGGAAGGACCTGCTAGACAAAAGTGCATGGATATCAGCTGCGGTAGGATCATGGAATAAATTAGTATTTCTATCGATCAACTTGCTTAATGTACGAAAAACTTGCAAATATACCTCATATATGCTAAGGGAAAATTCCCAAACCATGCTTGCCTTTTCAAATTGTAATACATGTCCACGCATGTCTCCATCAAAATGATTGTGCAATAAATTACAACCAAATTCAATCAAAATCTGTAGTTATGTGCCAACAGTCGTGCCTGGCTTTCGAAGTCACAATCAAATCTTTCCACAGGATCCATTATTTATTTCTGATAGTTATGTATAATAATCATGACCATATAGAAGACATTTGGGACAAAAACGTGAAACAACAAATAGTATGTCCCAAAAAGATTTGGGATGAAAATTATATCAATGGGTCTGCTAGATAAAAGGTTATGTGTTGAATGATGTAACAAAGTAGTATTTCTACTAATCAAATTGCTTAATGAATGAAAAACATGCAAATATAGCTCGTATATGGTAGGCCAGAAAATAATTAAACTTGAGGTGGCTCTTTTTTGTTTGTTACAGATAAAATTCCAAATTAACGAACTTGGAGTTGATTGCTACAATTACCTCTTTTCATCTTATAAATTAAATATGCAATAATTAATAAGACAAAATACATATTGAGTATAAGTAGTCTTTGTTACATAGAGATTCGATTCCACAGCATGCAAAAATTTTGGATTTTCTAAGAAAAATGATAACGGCTGCTATGAGAATGACTTGGTTTTAGAAATAGAAATAACCAAAACTAGTAGTGATGCAAAAGATGTATAATACAATAATTGTTGATGCCAGATTTTGGAACTGGGTGCACTTGTCAGTTGTCTGGGTACAAGAAGAATATGTAGAAGAGAATATGAACTAGTGCTGCTAAAAAAGGAAAGATTAGTGGGACTAGGATTGCCACGGTGGAGCACCTGAAAACAAGGGGTCGAACGGCGTTTATACGAGTCATAGTTTGACTTCGAGGACATTGTTTAGAAGAAAGCATGTAAAATAGGAAAGAAATGTTAGAATCAGTTTAGGATGGGATCAGAGTCAGCCGGTTGTGACCGGATATAAATAGTATAATGGGGCCACCATAAAACACAACCAATCAATCAAATACAACTCTCGACGCATCGCCGCAAACCTCTCGACAGATTTTTCTCTTCAACTGCTTGAGCTCTCGGGGCTCCGACATCAGCAAGGATTTCGTCCGATAAGTGCATCTAATCTTTCATGTCGACTTGTCCGTGTTAGAAGCGATGTAACTGCTAGCTATCCTGTAGTTTCGGTCGATTGGAAGCATTAGTTACGAATATCGGCGACTTGGGGTAGTTGATGTGTCTTGTCCTGTTCGATTCAGTAGACTTGTCCTGTTTCATTCAGTTTCTACTGCTAGTGCTTTAGTCGATGGTCGATTGGGCTACACGAGTCATCGTTAAGATGTTTACCTATTCAATTTGTTCTCTAGTGATCGTAATAGTACAGTTGACGTCTCTTGTATGGCTCTATTGGAGTTGACTTGTCCTACGATAGAGCGGTTGCTAGGGTTTAGGCCGAGTCAGTGGAGTATGTGGAATTGCTATCACCGATTATATCTTGTACCTACCGATTAGTACAATATAGTTGACTTGTCTTGTGTTGCTTTGCCTTTGCTTAGCTGACTTGTCCTAGGTGAATGATAATTGGTAGAATAGGGTTATACCTTGTGATAGTAATTTAACCTTTCAATCGGGGTGTTTAGCCGATTGCATATCACGTTTAGATCTATCTCACCTGAACTTTTACTTGTTAAACCTATCGGCTAAGGTTATATTTAAATCATGTTATCTTGCTGATTCCATGCTTTCACATGATTTACCTATTCTAAATAGCTTATATCATGGATTAGACTAATTTCACATGAATCATAAGAAGTATTATTGAATATCCTTACTTGCCGATCTACGCATGTTTGTGTGTCGATTTGCATGATTAGTCTTATTTTAGTACTATCGGCAGTGTTAGGTATCAGGACTGTCACACCCCTATCCCGAAAGATAGTTAAGTGTGGTATGGATCGCCTTGAAAGATGATTGACGAAGTAACCATACATAGCATCACATTAACAAACATCCACGATTTGCAAGTTTACATAATTACACTACAAGACATTTGGCTCGTAGAGGCATATTTTTTAATATAGTAGAGACATTGTTATCACGTCTCTAGACAAGTGTAGAGATATTTTTTAAAATGCATCATAAGTGCCTTGCCATGCATTGACTCTATGAAAATAGAGGCACTATGCAAATCGTCTCTATTAAATATAGTGACAGTTTTGATAGAGGCATTACAAAATGCCTCAACAAATATAGAGGCATTAAGTAATGGTAAATAATATAAAAAAATACATGGTTGGGAAGACTTGAACTCAAGACCTCCTAGTAGAGAAGCAATACAAATTTGGGCCTCACTAGCCAACTCATCCACTAATCACTTTGTGTGTATTTCTCACAGTTTATTGCTATAACATGTTCATTGTACTAGAAAATAGTGCCTCTATAGTATAAAAAAATGTCTCTACTAGTGTCGCTACATGGTATAGGCATTTTAATATGTCGTTAAAGTGTCTCTATATTACTTATATAGGGACACTTTAAAAAGTGACTTAAAGAATGTCTCTACAATCCATTTGGGGCATTATTTTTCTAAATTTTATTGAATTGTGTCTCTATGTTTGAGGCATATTCTCAAGTGCCACAAAAAATGCCTCTAGTGAATTGAAAACTGCCTCTAGAAAAGTGACACTATAAGAGTTTTTTGTTGTAGTGTTAAGTGTCGATTACAACATAGGGTTCCAAATAAAGATACATTAGGTTCGAATTTAAGTCTTACACGACCATGATCTTTGTTCGAAATAAAGTGCGGAAGCGATTACACAACACGACGATACATAGATAACTTAAATGAAGCATGCCAGCCTAGGCCACGGCTCACTCATCATGGGTCGGAGAGCTAGGAACCCATTCAATGGTCCACTCTTTGGGCTCTTCTCCATCCCACACAACCTTACCACAACAATCGCAAAACCCGGCTTGCGGGAGACCTGTAAATACACATGTAGTGGCAAAGCCTGAGTATCTAGCATACTCCGCAAGTCTTACCCGCCAAATTTGGCCATGTAAGATCGACTCCTAGATGCATGGGGCTTGACCGGTTTAACTTGGCATTTTGCATAAAGCGACACCTATGCTACTTAGGTTGGCACTTTTATAATCTAGCCAAATTAATAGGGTTGTTGCATAAAGGAAACTTTAGTGAGCATACTAGCAATACAAGAATTTGCAATACAAATTTATATCAATATAAAACAGCAAGCTCTTCGTCCTCTTTCCATTACTACACATTGCGAACTGCTCGAATCAAGTAGTACTCATTAAGTGAGAGGAAACGGCGATAATTATCGAATTATTAATCCTGCAGGAAAGACCCAAATGCACGACATACGCATCATTTAAGAACACGTATGGCCACCGTTCACGAGTTCATCATAAAGCAAAACACGGGGCCACCGACCCGAGTACACGTCCCCCTTGCGGCCGTTCAACAATGTGCCCAAGGCTTAACCCGTGTACTCTCCAACGGTCCTCAACCCGTGCAACCACCGTGCCATACACATCACCTCCGGGTCGGTGAGATATCCGGCTCACTGTACAACTTACAAGCTACATAGGTTTACCAATCCCCATAAGAAAGGTATGCAAGTGGTACACAACTCAAACTTGTTCGCGGAGCCACAATGGGGTGTTCTCAATTTTAACCAAAATCATCATGTTCAAATTTAATCATAAGCCATGAGTGAGGTTCCCATTCTATCGTTGATCCCATAGGTATAGCATAGCATTTCTAATGAGGATATGACACATAAGCAACATAGGACATATAGGAATTTTATGCACGTGGATTTCCAATCAACGCCTAAAACTTAAATGCACATTCATTATCCTTAATATAGTGATAAAGAAAGACATTTCAAAATAATAGGAATGCACCGGGGCTTACCTTGAGAGTGATCGAAGTTAGCACTAGCCTCACAAGCGTTGAGTGTTGCAATCGTCTCTTCCGGCGGGGTCAATTCGACGTCGTCACCTAGAAGATGAAATGCAATGCGTAAATATAAGAACACAAGGGTGATGAACATGGTGATGCATGTATGCTGTTTGCATGAGCACATATGAGTATGTTAATCAAAAGTTTTGTTTAGCGAAACCCTAGTAAGCATGAACATATAACTTGTTCTCTTCAAGGAAATTAATTTCATGAACAAGTATAACCCCAATAATACATGAACAAAGATTTAATACATGACATGAGTGCCGTGGTTAACATATAGTTTCAGAATCTAAGAGAAGAATTAGTAGAGTTTAAATGCAATTCAAATGAGATTCTTAAGGTTGAGTGATTCTCATCACATGCGACGACGATGCACCTCACTCGAGATCTTGATAACAAAATTAATACATGCGGGAAATACGTGGAAACTTCTTGATAATACTATCATGAAGTGCTAAGTGACATTTTGGGAAGTGACATTTACATAAACATGCAAAAGCACAATTTTTAGAAGCATAAATCCATTTATACATGTGTCGAAATTAACATTTTATGAGATTAATCTAGGGTTAGCAAAACTAATTATTTAACATGCTCAAAAATTAACATGGAATTTGCTACACATGCACAGTACCAGGAGGAAATTAATTACCAAGTTTCATGCAAAAATAGTTTACACAGATTTAATTAAAAATTAAGTACAGAGAATGCAAGAAATGCAATAACTTGAAACCTGTGCAATTAAATGCAGATCTTCCAGTGCCAGAAATTCAAGTATGCTTAGGTCAAGGTTCTGGCCAAGTGGCATTATGTTTGGATCTATAGTTTTAAAGTTATGACCTAGATGAGTTTTCAGGGATTGACTATTAACATTTTTGTAAAATTAAGAAACCGTCCAGATCTAGCCAGCTCATGTTAGTTTTATGAAAGTACAGGTTTTGTAGTTTCCAAAACATTTTAGTTTGGATCTTTCAAACGGAAGATATGAATTTTTCAAACTCGAACGAAGTTCGGGTCTACTTACGGTTTTGCCACTAGGGCAAATTTAAAAGGGGCTGGGCCCGCGCGCCGGCGAGCGGCGGCCGGCGCCCGACGAGCTCGGGCGCGGCGGCGTTACGCTGCAGCTCAAGCTCCGAGCTTTGGGGAAAATGGTGCGCACGACGCGGGAGCACGTTGGTGGGGTCCACGGGGGTCCGCGACGACCGGAGACGGGCCGCAGCGAGCGGCGGCGTCCGCAGGAGCTCCGGCGGCGGCGCGCGTCTAGCGCAGAGGGAGAGAGAGTGAGGGGTTGGCCGGGAAGCTTCACCTGCGCACGGAGGAGGGCGGCGTGGGGTCGTGCGGTGGGGAGGCGGGCCGGAAGGTGGTGCTCAACGGCGAGGTGGCGGGCGGCGACGACGGCGGCGTGCGATTCCTCGAATTCCCGACGAGCTGCTGCGTGCCAAGGCAAGGGGGTTAGAGGGGAGTTGCAGGGTGGCCTTGCGCACAATTTGGCGAAGACAGGGAGGAAGAATCGACCTCGCTAGGCGGCGTGCGGCGCGGAGGCGTCCATGGCGGTCCGTGGGAGGAGCGGCGGCGTTTCCTTCGGATTGAACGCCGGTGAGGGGGCGAGGGCGGGGCAGTGGTGCGAGGAGATGCAGGGGAAGTTGGGGGAGAAGTTGAGCGCGAATGGAGATGGGGCCTTGGCCCGTGTGCCGTTTTCTAAGGGGCGGAGCAGGGGCGGCGCACGGTCGATCGACGGGGTGGGCGTGGCTTCAATGCCCGGCCGCTCCTGTTGGCCGGCGGGTACCGGGACAGTTGGGGAGGTGGCAGGGGGTGCGTGGCGACGGGACAGGGTGAGGCACGCGCGGGCGGCGCCCGGGCTGGCCGGAACGGCGGTCCGGCCGCCATTGCCCGGTGGGCAACGGTGGCTTGAGGCGATTTTCAAATTTTTGAATCTATGGTTTGGAACTTGAGTGAAATTTGTAACTCTGTTGCTCCAAAATTCGAAATAAAAATATGTGGAGCTCCAGCATGATGTTCTTTAATTTTCATCTTTTGATTTGAAGTTCTAAATTGGTTTCCAAAAATTCATACAAAATTCATAAACAGAGGCATTTCAGATTTGAATTTGAATTTTTGGGCATTCAAAACTTTGTTCAAAATTTTTGTAAAAATGCTGTAAATTCACCTTTTTACAGGAGCAATGCAGTGGTGCAAAAATATGTGGGTGGTGCTTTTATAATTTTTGCATTTTTCTTAAGGGTTGTGTTAGGGTTAGGGTTTTAACTAGATTCTCTCTTTTTCTTTTATTTCTTTTGTTTTTCTTATTTTCTTTTTCTTGCTTTTCTCCTGTAGGCTAAGCATTAGGGTTTAGCTAATGATGTCATTAGGATCTTAATCACGTGCTTACCCTCTAATCGTGACATGGGATGTCACAAGGACCAATCTACCAGGGTGAATCTAAATGTTTAATTCTTGTCCTATTTAAAGTCTATTGAGTGTCGATGGACTAAGTAACTGATAGCCGATACGCTTTACTTTAAATATTCAGCTGCGATTACATATCGGTCTATCTAGGCCGATAATCCAGAATTTACATGTTCTATCGGCCTTTGTTGTTTTACTAGGAAAACCAACCGGCACGCCCTGAGAATTCATCACCGTGTTTGAGGATTTGGTCCTGCTTGGAGTGAAGTAGATCTCCTACCCACCATGTGTTCCCTTACCTTGTAAAACTTGATCTTGCGGCTTATTGTCTCTTTGTATGACACATCCAATATCTTGACAGGATACTCAAATGTAACACCTCAAAATTTTTTACCTTATATTTTATGCATAAATTTCACTAAATTTTTTTAAAAAATGAAGTATATTTGAATATTATCTAAAGGTTGATATTATAATTATATTATTCTTCCTTTCTTCTTTAAGAGAAAGAGATATTTTTAAATTTAACCAATTGATATAAGTTATTTTGTTTTTGAAGATTGTTTGATGAAGTTCATATGAATATACCTATGATTTGTTTTGGTATGAAAATAATTTTTTATATTTTATTTATGAAAATAGATTATTTTAGAAATCATGAAATTATATACGGTATTTTCACTTTGCAACCAAAAGGAGTGTCTTATCATTTTATGTGATCAAAAGAGCTATTTTCTAATTAAATAAAATTTGGTTTTTAAAAATAGTTTCTAAATACTTGTGGTTCATTAAAAGGTTTTATTTTCATAATAATTAGCTTTATTTAAAGTTTTTGTACTTTTCAAAGTGTTTTTAATTTCAACAAATGAAGTGAGTTTTTCTTATTTTGATGAAATTGGTTTTATGACCAATTATTTTCCTTTTCTTCTAATTTTATGAAATAAATTAAGGGGTATAATTATTGTTTTTTGTTTGTTGTATTCATATTTGCATTAGGTTTTGTTTTTCTGAACATGTGTTTCAAAATTCGAGATAGAATTCGTTTGAGATTTAATTTGCTACTAGAAATAGAATAGGGAAAGAGAAAGAAAAGAAATAACCTCCCCCCCCCCAAGGCTCTTGGGCCACCTCTCCTCGGCCCAACTCTCGCCTCTCTCACATCTCTCTCTGTCCCGGTCCGCCGGCCTAGCACCAGCCCCTGCGAGCCAGCCCCAAGCCCGTGCGCAAGCCCGCCTCAAAACCCTAGCCATCTCCGATTCCAACGCTGCGAATCTTGGCGTGCGTGCCAAGTTGCCTGATATGGACTAGGGTGTCCCGATCTTTCGAAAGGTTCCGATAAACAACGATTTGGCGGAGGCTTGACACAAATCGATCCGGCTTCCGAACAACACGTTCCGAACCCCGCAATCGCAGCACCACGTCTCCTCTGGTTATCAACCGTGCAAGCACGATTGACCTCGCCAAGAAGGCTAATCCTTGCCTGCGAATCAAAGAACACAAGCAAGAACAAGATAGAAGCAACCAAATTGCAAATATATGATTAAACTCACGAGTTGGGGTCTCACAAACCGACGAAACGGCGAAACTGTTCTTGACAGAATAATCTAAGCAAAACCCCAAACCCTAAGGAAGGGGCAGCGGCTGCTTATGAGGTCCCTAGGGTCGTCCATCCTCCCCTGGACGCAGCCCTAAGTGGGCTCAACAAAATACACGGCCCAAAGGCTAAAAGACGGTGGTGCTACACCGGGACAGTTTCTGGACGTCTTAGTATTTTGGCACTTCCCGACGACTCGGGACTAATTTGGATATGAGACCAGCGCCAATGGAAAGGTTATAAAATTATCTTTCCATCCATATAAAGAACGTCCCAAACGGACTTCGTATACGACCAGGGCGTCCATTTTGGTGCAGGTTGTTTCTGGACTCCAGAAACAGACTTAAAGTCGACTTTGTTTGGGCCTCCAACTTGACATGGACACCCTTGCTGGCCCTCCACACCTCCAACCTCCTCCTTAACCATATTATCTCATTAGGTAGTAATATATTTTCAAATATAAATAAAGAGATCATTAGGAACATCCTCACCCGTAAATTCAATTGTCGTGCTCTAGTTTTTGTCCTTGAATTATGTATATGTATTGGAGGAGTGTGTTGACGGTCCTTACGGTCCTTTTTTACCGTCAACTTTATGCACCTTTTGAAATCATATCCACCACCAAGAGTAGACATAGGGCTTTTATCTAACCATTTCCACAAGTCTTGGTGAATTCGTGAGTGCAGGTGCAATCCATATGAAAACGGGGACAAGTATGCATAAAACATGGGCTTCGCACTTGCCTAACTTTCCCGACATAAAAGACAACTCTCTCAGCCCAAAATCCAGAGAAACAGGCTCCAAATCTATCCCTAGCAACTGGACCAAGGAGGGAAGCAACACGGAGAGCCACCACGAAGAAGACCGGACCGAGTGGGGCCCAGCCCGGTTCGGCCAACCTGGGATTTGGGTTCGGCCGAACCGTGGTGGTGGCCCCACCGGCCCATCTTTCTCTGGCGGTTCACTACCGACGTCCGGAGGTCGGTTCCACCTGCATTAAATGCCACCGACGTCAGGAACCGCCTCCAAGTTGCCGACCTTCCAAGACTATAAATAAAGGGGCACCCCTACCTCTCTCAATGATCCAATTCAAGAGATCACAACACATTGACACCAAGAGGAATCCATCTAGCATTAGACTAGTCTCTAGGCTGTAGAGGATTAGAGGGGGAGTTTAGTAGAGGAGAGGGTTGTCCTCTCTTTGTGAGGATTTAGCCCAATCTTGTACTTCGAGGATACTTGCTTATAATAGAAGTTCGTTCGTCGTTCGTTCATCGTTCTTCGTTCGTTCTTCGTTCGTTCATCGTGCATCTCATATTAAGTAAGTATCAAGGTTCACCTCAATAGAATTATCTTCTTTGTTCCTCATGCCTTATGATTGTACTAGTATGATGATCATGTGCTTTCTATGTGGTTATTGTCTAGTCATGATAGGTTGCTTCATGCTTCACATGCCTTCATTCATTCGTGTATGTCCTTACACTCGTTTCATGCATGATGAGGTGAGACATGCTTTGGCCAATGACTTGATGATCCGTAGGGTTAGAGTCATGTGTGACATGGCCCATAACTCGTCAATCCGTAGGGTTAGAGTTAGGCATGTCTCACCCATTTACTTGATGATCCGTAGGGTCGAGTCTTGCATGTTCCAAGCACTTGATCTGATTCGGCCGGTCAAGATTAAGTGTACTCTTTCGGGAGTTCAGTTTAGCAATGTGAGCATGGTGCTTAGATTGATAAACCGCTTTGGGTGTTTGGTTGTCTCGCTCGAACAGGATAAGATCCGACAGTGAGGACTTAATTGCTTCACCGCCACGTGATCGTAGGACTGGCATAGGGATCTAATTGCCCTTGTGTCACGTGTCCTGGATGAAGGGTAACGGTAGGTGGTGACAGCCCCGCCGTGCCTAGTCCTCTTGTTCTATAGTAGATAGCCTTGATTGCCTGGTAGAAGGAATGCCCGTAGGTGGTAACAGCCCTGCTGGTTATCCCCTTGTTCCAGGATGACATAGAGCTTAGACTTGTATGTGTTGCATGAGCAGGAATATTAGAAGTACATAAGGACCCATCTCGGCTTTCTCCTTAACCCCGCTTAGCCTAGGCTTAGTTCTAGTGTTAGATTGGATTGCTCTGGTGGTGTTGTCACTACTACCCACTATCATTATTATCCTTACCCCTATTTAGGCTTTGGTACCTTATTAGTCATATGATTATGAACATTGCTATCTCGTAAACCACCGCCTTCCCTGTGGAAAATACGATACCCTTGAATACTCACGGGTGAAATGCTACAACGGTATTCTCCGTGCGCTTGCGGATTTATCGTGACCGTAAGAAATACCAACAAGCATTTCCGGCGCCGTTGCCGGGGAAGGCACTCGGTTGAAGAGTCACTAGCATTGTTTATAATTATATTTCTTTTAACTACCACTGTCTAGATAGGTCTACCTTTGCTTTGTTTTCTCTTTATGTGAAAACAGGGTAGTATACCACCGGCGTTGACTTATCGAGGCAATACACGGAAAATCAAGTAACCTTGAGGCGATCGAACCGCGAGTCATCCATCCTCAAGAATACTCTCGACAGGCAAGCCAGCTACATCCGCACCATCAAGCTCAATACCTATGGGTGGATTGCTTTCCCACGAACACTCCGCTGCCAATGTTAACCGTGTGGCAATTGGGCCACACGTCAACACCGGAAACGGAAACTTCAAGCCTACAGCCAGCCAAATCACCATGGTGCAGGCCAATCCATTCCATGGACTGGCCAAGGAGGACGCAAAAGTTCATCTTCATAAATTCCTAAAAGCATGCAAAACCTTGTCCATCGAGGGAGTCAACCAGGATGTCATCCGACTCCGTCTGTTCCCCTATTCTCTTGCGGGGAAGTAAGACAATGGTTCTTTGCCAACCCAAGTATTTCGACTACTTGGGATGCTTGCTCTGAAGCATTCCTTGATGAATACTCTCCAAGAGGCAAAACCTATGCCCTTCACGCACAAATTCCAGATTATTGGAGAGCACGGGAAGAATCCATTCCTGAAGCATGGGAGAAACTTCAAGATTATTTGACAAAATACCCTGCTCATGGAATGGACGATTGGACAATATTGATCGATTTTTACCACGGGTTGACACAACGATGCCGTGACTATCTTGATTCTCGTGTCAAAGGGGCATCTTCTCACTTACCGCCGCAGAAGCAACAAAATTAGTTGAGAAGGTAGCTATCGGTGAAGGGTGGAGTCCACGCTCTCAACAAAAAGAGAAGCCTTCCAACATCACCCTAGAAGGGAAGCAAAGAGGAAGAAGGCTTCGTACAAGCGCTTTGAAAAGACAATTACAGCCCCAACACGAGAAGTTGTCTGCATCCTCATCTCCAGGATCAAGCACCAAGTCGCCACGGTAAATGTAATGGAGAAAAGTCTTGCTCATTGGACTTAAAACGATGATGCCCTTGCCAAAGGTAAATTGGTAGTTATCTCATATTTGATTCCCAATTCCACATGCATATTTCCTCAATCGCATTCATGCATCTCATTTGCATATTTAATTCTCCCTCGACATGCATTTCCATCGTTTGCATGTTTGAATCTTTCCAACTTTTGTTTGGGATTTTTCAAACCACAATGCGATTACTGAGTATTGGAAAATGAGTTTGAGGCAACTTTTTATGGAAAATGTTTTGAGTAAAATTTTGGAGGAATTTTGGCGTAATTCCCTCTGGACTTTTCATATAGCCATCATAGGGTTGTCAACAAAATTGGACTTCAGTTCATTATATTTGTTTCCAAAGTGCTTGGTGCCTTCACTTTCATTCCACTCAAGCATTCTTTCCCCCAAAATTCTTACTCTTGCATTTCCTGGGAATTTTCATTGTTTGCCCCAAGTTCAAGAAAAAGATTTTCTCTTCTCTTTTTGGTTTTCATAGTTGCATAATCGGGGTCCTGCAATCCTCCAACTCTTCTTTTCACGAAAAAAAAAAAAAAATTCTCAAGGAAAAATAATTTTTGAGACAAACCCTTTTAGGCTTTCCGTCTCGAATTTAAGAAAAAAAAATTTTCCTTTTCTTCTCTTCTCGTTTTTGTTCAATAAATTGAGTTGCGATAAAAAGACATCCTTGCAAAGGCAACCCACGGGAAATCCATTTGGTTTTCACTAACATAACCCGTGCTCGAGTTCGCTTTTGTATTCTTGCTCTTAAGTGCAGCCGGGAAAAAAAGGCGAATAATCAAGCTCATCGAGCACGTTGAAGAAGGTGACAAGTTCAAACACAAGTCACCCCGACGTGACACGCACTCGTCCCCCTCCATTGAGCTCATGCCTAAAGTGAGAAGGTTGGCATGAAGAGCCTCATGAAGATCCCATGGAGGAGGACTATGATGAAAACAACACGTCGAGACTCCTCTTCGCCACCAACCTTGTCTTGGTGTGCAAAAAGAAGGTACAAGCCTGCAACTCCAATTCGAAATCCCTGCACAACGAAGGTATGCCACATTCTTTGCTAATAATTGGAAGCCCAAGGGTGATATGGTTTTTATTCGTGTGGATGAGTATGACTCCCACCTACCTACCACATGATTTCCCATGCATCCTTGTAGTAGTTAGGCAATGGTACTACCCTCCAGTTCTTTCTTAGGGAGTATCACCCTTCATGCACACATCCTTGCTTTCTACTAGGCTTTCATAAGCATTGCTTGTCGGACTTTGAGCCTACAACTCTTGACCTTCACAAGCATGCTCTTTGGCAATGGATCATATCCCTTCTTGTGCTTGATGCATTGTTGGCTTGTCATGACTTGTGTTCCTCATAAGCAATCTTAGACATTTTTTTGTATGAGGAATGAGCTTCGAATCCTCTTGCCTTGGTTAACAAATATCAAAATCTCCCCTATGCAATGCATGAATGGTTAGAACTTTCCAAGCAATTAGGACTTCTTGAGTGCACCTCGTTGTTCTATCATATCACCCCTCGACTTTGGACCTACACTCGCTTCATGTTTCCATATCACTAAGACCCAAGTTGTTTTTACCAACGAGGATTATCTTGTCCATGGTCGCACTCAAACTTGGTCCACAGGACTTGCTTGTGCCTTTCTTCCTCGGCTGTACAAATGGGGTCCGGTCATCTAACCCGGGACCTTGTTTGTATGTGCTCAGAGAGCTAACCATGCCTCTCCAAGTTGGAGGAAATTGCTTGCGGGAATAGTGTTTTTGGCCGGATTCTCAGGTGCGAGAGAACAAGTGTGGGGGAGATCTCTCAAGCCTCCATCACGCACATGTTCGAGATCTCCCCACCAAAACGCTGCACCAACATCAAGGCTACACTTGCACAAAGCCTTCCACAATCACATTGGGTTCAACCCCAAATCAAGGGCCATGAGCAAAAGAACAAGTGTGGGGGAGGGAACCTCCCCCCACAAAGGTAACTTGTATCGCAACTTGTATCCTTTTCCTTCCACCTTGAAAATATCAAAATAGAATAAATTAAAAAAAAAAAAAAAAAAAAAAAAAACTCTAGGTGCTTCTTCTCTTTCAAACTCATAAGGCACCTAGAGTTTAAATCAATAAATCTAGGCTCCCCGGTCTTTAACCCCGGTAGAGTCCTCTTTGTCTTCGCTTTGTTTTTGTTGTTTGTTTTGAATAAATAAAGCAGGTTCAAGAACAAGTGTGGGGGAAGATCTCTTGAGTTCTTCATCACGTACACATTCAAGATCTCCCCCACCAACACGATGCACAACCCGCATCGATCAATCCATAAGAAAGTGGAGCCCCGGGACAAGGAAACAAATTTGGGTCGAACCTTTGTTTCGATCAAACATCCCATGGTCCACTTGGCCTCCACTTCACCTAAAGCGACGGTTTGCACAACCTCTCTAACTCCATCCCCCTCAATTCATGAGTTAAAACAACCTTTTGAGCCAATCACTAAAATTTAACTCAAGAATAAAATGAACGTTGTTGTTCCCTCGGTATACATGCTTCTAGTTGGTTGGCCTGCATACTCTTTATTCCTCGCTTCGCACACCTGTTGCTTGTGAACACCAATATCATAGGAACCCATGTTTATCTAAGTTGTTGGTGAATGTGATATGGTTGGATGAGATGAATCGTGCTTCTTCTGCATAGAGTGCTTGGGTATTTAATTTGCCAAAAGTCTATAACTCTACGCTCCTCGATGATCTTATATTCCCACCGAGCCATATGTTGATCACATTGCAAAACTTACACACATATGCTGCTTGTCATTGCATTGAACTTTATCAAAATTGTGTGACCCTAGTGAGAAACTTGTCATACTCTCTTGATCAAGATCACGTACACTCCACCTCACAAGCTAAACTTCTACACTGGAAGTTAAGCAATACCACCATCATACATCCACCAAAATAAGTACTCCACAAAAGCATTGTTACCTTTTTCTCTCTCTCTCTCAAGTTATCATAGGAGACATGGCTATGCAAAAGAAAGAATAATCCCTGCTCATACAAAAGTAGAGCATGATGAAAAAAAAAAAAAAAAAAAAAGAGAGAAAAGAAAGAAAGGAAAAGAAAGAAAGAATCATAGCCATGTCCCCCTCGAACATTCAAAAAGAGAAAGAGAGAATGAACACAAAAAGGAGTACAATTTCCACCACCACACCACCCTCATACACACTTGCACATCTTGATCACGGTTGTATGACTTGCATTCTCCATGGATCCACTCTTTTGGTTCAGCAAAATATGTGATACAAGTATGCCTCTCTTTCATTCCCTACCAAGCTCCACATAAAGCCTTTTGTAGAAGTAGGATGAAAAGAGGAAAATCATGCCTTGGTGAGGAACCATAAACATTGAGCGATTTGAGAGTGATCATTTGAGGAGTATGAGCTATGTTTTTACTTTGAAAATCTATCACAAACCCGAGTTACTCAGCGAGAGGGAGTTATGATGACTTGAATCATGACCGTTCCATTCCTCAACCGCCCAAGATTACATGGTAGACACATCAAAGTTCACGGGTGCAGGTATGGCTTGGAATAATTTGTATGCTAGCATCATACCATGAGAAGTATGCTCCCGCTTATGCTCACTAGCTTTACTCGAGGACGAGCAAAGAACTAAGTGTGGGGGTCTTGTTGACGGTCCTTACGGTCCTTTTTTTACCGTCAACTTTATGCACCTTTTGAAATCATATCCACCACCAAGAGTAGACATAGGGCTTTTATCTAACCATTTCCACAAGTCTTGGTGAATTCGTGAGTGCGGGTGCAATCCATATGAAAACGGGGACAAGTATGCATAAAACATGGGCTTCGCACTTGCCTAACTTTCCCCGACATAAAAGACAACTCTCTCAGCCCAAAATCCGGAGAAACGAGGCTCCAAATCTATCCCTAGCAAGCTGGACCAAGGAGGGAAGCAACACGGAGAGCCACCACGAAGAAGACCGGACCCGAGTGGGGCCCGGCCCGGTTCGGCCAACCTGGGATTTGGGTTCGGCCGAGCTGTGGTGGTGGCCCCACCGGCCCATCTTTCTCCGGCGGTTCACTACCGACGTACGGAGGTCGGTTCCACCTGCATTAAATGCCACCGACGTCGGGAACCGCCTCCAAGTTGCCGACCTTCCAAGACTATAAATAAAGGGGCACCCCTACCTCTCTCAATGATCCAATTCAAGAGATCACAACACATTGACACCAAGAGGAATCCATCTAGCATTAGACTAGTCTCTAGGCTGTAGAGGATTAGAGGGGGAGTTTAGTAGAGGAGAGGGTTGTCCTCTCTTTGTGAGGATTTAGCCCAATCTTGTACTTCGAGGATACTTGCTTATAATAGAAGTTCGTTCGTCGTTCGTTCATCGTTCTTCGTTCGTTCTTCGTTCGTTCATCGTGCATCTCATATTAAGTAAGTATCAAGGTTCACCTCAATAGAATTATCTTCTTTGTTCCTCATGCCTTATGATTGTACTAGTATGATGATCATGTGCTTTCTATGTGGTTATTGTCTAGTCATGATAGGTTGCTTCATGCTTCACATGCCTTCATTCATTCGTGTATGTCCTTACACTCGTTTCATGCATGATGAGGTGAGACATGCTTTGGCCAATGACTTGATGATCCGTAGGGTTAGAGTCATGTGTGACATGGCCCATAACTCGTCAATCCGTAGGGTTAGAGTTAGGCATGTCTCACCCATTTACTTGATGATCCGTAGGGTCGAGTCTTGCATGTTCCGAGCACTTGATCTGATTCGGCCGGTCAAGATTAAGTGTACTCTTTCGGGAGTTCAGTTTAGCAATGTGAGCATGGTGCTTAGATTGATAAACTGCTTTGGGTGTTTGGTTGTCCGCTCGAACGGGATAAGATCGACGGTGAGGACTTAATTGCTTCATCGCCACGTGATCGTAGGACTGGCATAGGGATCTAATTGCCCTTGTGTCACGTGTCCTGGATGAAGGGTAACGGTAGGTGGTGACAGCCCTGCCGTGCCTAGTCCTCTTGTTCTATAGTAGATAGCCTTGATTGCCTGGTAGAAGGAATGCCCGTAGGTGGTAACAGCCCTGCTGGTTATCCCCTTGTTCCGAGGATGACATAGAGCTTAGACTTGTATGTGTTGCATGAGCAGGAATATTAGAAGTACATAAGGACCCATCTCGGCTTTCTCCTTAACCCCGCTTAGCCTAGGCTTAGTTCTAGTGTTAGATTGGATTGCTCCGGTGGTGTTGTCACTACTACCCACTATCATTATTATCCTTACCCCTATTTAGGCTTTGGTACCTTATTAGTCATATGATTATGAACATTGCTATCTCGTAAACCACCGCCTTCCACTGTGGAAAATACGATACCCTTGAATACTCACGGGTGAAATGCTACAACGGTATTCTCCGTGCGCTTGCGGATTTATCGTGACCGTAAGAAATACCAACGAGTGTTGGTTATATCCGAGGGTGTGATGTCCTCATCATCCTCCCCTTCTTGATGAAAAGTCGTCCTCGGCGTCGTTGGTGCTTGTATGATTATTTTGAAGGATATCATTTCCTTATTGTTCTCCTCTCCTTGAAAAGAATCTGTCCTCGGTTTGACCAAAGTTGTAGAAGATATCGTAGGTGAAAACCACCAATGCTCCCCTTCTTGGAAGATAGCCTGTTTCTTGAAAACAAAACTTGGTGCGGTTGACATGACGTGTTCAATGATAGTGGAGACTGTTAGTTGATCACTTTCTTGCACAACACAAGGTAGCTTTGGATGTGAGGTAATATAAACTCTATGTACCATATACACACCATTATGATCATATTTGCCTACAGCATAAAAATTGTTTCTTGTCAACAAAGGCAATTCAGATTCGGAAAATATTCTCCTCTCTATAAAATTTAAATCACAAAGAGAGTCAAATTCAATATAATCCAAAGTGTTTAGAGAAGACAGCAATCTTCGCTCATCATTTTCACAAGTAACGGGAATCATATGCGTTCAGCACAAGCATCTGAATCAAAAGAACAAGTATTAAGTACATGCATTTGTTGTGGCAAAGGTATAAGTGAAGCACTAGCACACAACACCTCTTTATCACAAGGAACAACAGGGAAGTCAACTTGTGACAAAGGTAAATAAAGAGAAGGTTCCACTAGAAGTTGCTCTATGTTAGCATGAGTGGTGGAAACATTCATCACATGGAGAAATCTCTCACCTTTACTAAGTATAGAGTGATGTTCA
Source organism: Chloris gayana (assembly GCA_031894775.1). Classification (NCBI taxonomy): domain Eukaryota; kingdom Viridiplantae; phylum Streptophyta; class Magnoliopsida; order Poales; family Poaceae; genus Chloris; species Chloris gayana. The sequence goes on along the minus strand of JAUNZO010003989.1, from coordinate 354,685 downwards.
TTACCTTTTCTATCAATTTCAGTAGATGATGTAAATGCATGAAGAAACGATGGGTTTGAAGGAACACATGAGGCCATCAGCACCTCGGTTTCTTTCACTTCATCTTTGTTTTGTATATGCTGCAAGATATTAGCTCCAACAAGTGGCATGGAAATATGTTGTTCTTCTATCAATTCAGATTTAGATGAAAGTGTTGTTATATGTCATTTGATGTGGACTAGGGTCCCGATCTTCCGAAAGGTTCGGATAACTCTTGATTTGGCGAAGATGTGACACACGTCGATCCGGCTCCTGAACAACACGTTCGAACCCCGCAATCGCAGCACCACGTCCTCTATGGTTATCAACCGGCGTTGCACGGTTGACCTCGCCTGAAGGCTAATCCCTGCCTGCGAATCAAGAACACAAGCAAGAACAAGAAAGAACGCAACCAAATTTGCAGATGTATGATTAATCTCACAAGTTGGGGTCTCACAAAGCGACAAAACGGTGAAACTGTTCTTGATAGAATAATCTAAGCAAAACCCCCCATTCTTTTATAAAAGGCTCATTCTTTCTCCTCTCAAATCTTTCTAGATCAGCTTCTAAAATTTCAGCAGCACTCATAGGTTTAAGAATTATTTTAGTGCCATTATGTTTAAAAGAGTATCTACTAGTAACAATATTGTGCAGAACATTTTTCCTATCAATCCAAAGTTTACCTAGCAAAAAATGACATGCTTGCATAGGCACTATATCAAAATCAGCATAATCCTTATAATTACCAATAAAAAAATTGATACGTGCAAATTTTGTTACCTTAATCCTCTCACAACAATTTACCCATCGAATATAGTATGGATGTGGGTGCGGTTGTGTGGTCAAGCCAAGTTTCTCGACCAACTCGGCACTTACAATGTTGCGGCTAGTTTTACCATCAATTACGACACGGCAACGTCGATTCATCACAACAAAGAAAGTTTGGAATAAATTATTGACTTGATTTTGCTCCATCTTCTCCATTTGAGAACTCAACACTCGTTGTGCTAGAATACTTATATCATCACCTGTCATTGTTAGCAGCAAACAAGAAAAAACACGAAGTATATTTTCCTATCACTACTATGTATGAACAGTGAAAACTCTCAATATGCAAATGGAAGCATCTAACCAAGCTCTTACAAGGTTCTTACTATCAGCAAAGCAAAGGATTACCTGAAGAGCGTGAGCCGACAATTGCGAGGGGTCAAAATGTGTTATTCAGAAGAATATATGTGGAGTTTGGATAAGCAAAATATAGTAGCAAGGAATTGTAAATTTTCAATTCAGAATTGCAAAACTGAATAATAGTCCCAAGTATGTTAATGTCACCGGCCTAAACTTGTCTCTCACCTAGTCCAAGCAAGAAACAATGACTCAACAAAGGACACAAAGGATGCAAGCAACTTTGATTTTTTTCCTATCTTTCTTTTAGGTGTGGCTCTTTCTCTTCTTCTTTTTTCAGCATGTCTTTGCCTTTTTCTTGTTTCTCTTTTTTTTTTTGGCACTCTTTGCTTCTTTCTCTTTTTTTATTACAATAGAATGGTACAAAACTCAACCAATGGATGCACTCACACAACTAAAACAGCAACACTCATTGGCATGGTTCCAACTAAAGCACCATGCCTCTAGGCTCAATCAACGATGTTCTATTTCTTTCTTTTTTTTTGGTGCGGCTTTTTATTCCCTTTTTTCTCCTGACACAAGCCACAAAACAGGACACTTCTCTTTTTTTCCACGTGACACAAGCCCAAAGAACAGGAATCTGCTGTAAAAACAGGGACAAGCACGGCTAAGTTTTGTTTTAATTTCTTTGGCTGACGTTAGACGATGGACTCAACAAATCACACCTCGAACTAGACAAAAGAGTGAAACAAACTAAGACCAGTGACACAATGACAATCCGAAGGACTAGCATTCAGAAACGCAAACCAAACTAAAAATTGCGAGGCACAAACGGGATATAGGACAACAAATACACAACGAATAACTATTTTTGTAAGGCAATTTTCTGGAGTTTAGGACGAAACAAAATAACGAGGATAGGGGAACCTGACGGTGCACCTGAAGATCTGATACCACTTGATATGGACTAGGGTGTACCGATCTTTCGAAAGGTTCCGATAAACAACGATTTGGCGGAGGCTTGACACAAATCGATCCGGCTTCCGAACAACACGTTCCGAACCCCGCAATCGCAGCACCACGTCTCCTCTGGTTATCAACCGTGCAAGCACGATTGACCTCGCCAAGAAGGCTAATCCTTGCCTACGAATCGAAGAACACAAGCAAGAACAAGATAGAAGCAACCAAATTGCAAATATATGATTAAACTCACGAGTTGGGGTCTCACAAACCGACGAAACGGCGAAACTGTTCTTGACAGAATAATCTAAGCAAAACCCCAAACCCTAAGGAAGGGGCAGCGGCTGCTTATGAGGTCCCTAGGGTCGTCCATCCTCCCCTGGACGCAGCCCTAAGTGGGCTCAACAAAATACACGGCCCAAAGGCTAAAAGACGGTGGTGCTACATTGGGACAGTTTCTGGACGTCTTAGTATTTTGGCAATTCCCGACGACTCGGGACTAATTTAGATATGAGACCAGCGCCAATGGAAAGGTTATAAAATTATCTTTCCATCCATATAAAGAACGTCCCAAACGGACTTCGTATACGACCAGGGCGTCCATTTTGGTGCAGGTTGTTTCTGGACTCCGAAACAGACTTAAAGTCGACTTTGTTTGGGCCTCCAACTTGACATGGACGCCCTTGCTGGCCCTCCACACCTCCAACCTCCTCCTTAACCATATTATCATCATCTCCATGGTTCCTAACAATAATTAACTCATTAGGTAGTAATATATTCTCAAATATAAATAAAGAGATCATTAGGAACATGCTCACCCGTAAATTCAATTGTCGTGCTCTAGTTTTTGTCCTTGAATTATGTATATGTATTGGAGGAGTGTTGGTTATATCCGAGGGTGTGATGTCCTCATCATTGCCTAGGGCCCACGCGCCCTCAAATAGCTAGCCTCACACCCCCACACGCGCCGCAAAGGGGCTGCCCGGGTCGCCATCGACCACGCGCCGAGGATCGCCCCGACCCTCCGCCCTCTTTGCACCGGTGCGACGTGAAGCGAACCCCAACTCCGCCTTCCCGACACCGCCCGTGATCCCACGCTGCCCATCGTCGTCGCGAGCCGTCTTTGTCCCCTCAACGCCACCACGCAAACCCCCGGTGAGCTTCCCTACCATCCCCGCTTCACGTAGACCTAGTTGTTGTTCGTTTTAGGCCACCGGAGTGCCACTATGCCCAACTCCGGCGAGCTCCATGGTGCGTCGCCGCCTCCGATGTCGTCATCCACCGCCTCGCAACCGTCCGGTCCAAGCTGGACAGCTCGGACCGATGAACCACCTAACCGAGCGTGGTCCACGGCCTGGTGGACCTCGTCTCCGGCTTTACTTCATTAATTTCAATTCGAGTAATTCCTGGTAAATTGGTCCTTTTGTAGTTAGTCCGTGTAGCTATTTTATTTACAATTTGGTACTGTAATTTTACAAAAAACAACCCTAGGTTTTTCATAAATTACGTCTTAGGCTAGAACTTTTACATATTAGTCCCTATACTTTTTTCTAAACTACGAGATAGGTCCCTAGATGTGGTTATTTTATAAATAGACCCCTATAGTTTTATTATTTAATGTTTAGGTCCTTCTATTTATAAAAACCTACGTTTTATTTTAATTCTTTTTTGACCCTCGCCGCATGTTAGGGCCGTAAAATTTGCAAAGTAGGTAAATTCTACGCGCTTATGTTTTGTAACTAGGTAAATTTACACGTTAGAACTCTAAGGCTATATTTAATTACGTTTATATCCTTTATTCTATAAAAATTGTCCTAGACTTCATGTTAATTATATTATAATTCTAGTCTTTTGCATTAAACATCGATTTTAGTTTAAAAATTAGTTTTAGGTTCCTAGACCTTTTATTTTTAATGTTTTTTTGCCATTGAACCTTTGACATAAACACCCCTAGCCTTTCGAGAAAATTACGTTTTAACCACTGTTGACTCAAATAACGGTAGATGTTGTACTTTGCCAAAACAACCCTACTTGTTTGATAAAATAAGATTTTAGCGCTTAGTCTTTTAGACTTTAGTCCCTGAAGTTTCTCATATTTACAAAATAGTCCTTTTCTTGATCTTTTTATGTTTTAGCCCTTGAAATTTCAAACCCTGTAACTTTCGCTCGTAGCTCCGACAGGATGGTGCAACACATGGAACACACAAGGACCCAAGATTTTAGATAGGTTCGGGCCTCTCAATGGAGAGTAATACCCTACATCCTGTGTGTTAAGTATTGCTCTTAGCAGATTGCTAATTGCGAGTTGTCCCCGCCTCTGCCTTATATGTCCGGGAGGCAAGGTTACATGCAGAATCCTAGTCGGTTACACGATATAGATACTTAGAAACTCTATCTCTAAGCTTCCTTATCAATACAAAGTCCTACTCGGTCGGTCATGTATTTTCCTTGGAGATTAAGTCGGTCTAGTTGTCCGTCTCTGTTTCCATACCGGTGTATGGAACCTTCTATTATTTCATACCGGTCGGACACCAACCTATGGGCCCTCCCGACCAGTCATATCTCTTCAATACGCCACCATGTCCTTGATAAATCATACTTCGATCAATGTATACCCGTAAGGTAAGTCTACGACAACGACCCTCGAGTAATTTTTGATTTGACCTTGAATAAGACCGACCAGTCTTCTACATGTTGGTCCGATTCCAATGTTAAATTAAAAAGAACTCCAATCCTCTATAGTACTTCTTCTTTCTTCAAGATGGCTTCAAAAAGACAAAAAAAATTGATATTTTATCCTTCATATCACCTAATTAGGTTTGCAAAAAATAAAAGTATTTTCCTTCTAGGGCGTTGGTCGGGTGCACCCATTTGGGTATAGCCTCCGACTCTTGGATCATTTGAACTCCTTTCAAATAATGCAAGAGTCCACTACTTGATTCTTCATTATTTTTCTTCATCCTCTATAGACTGCTCCTTTCAATTTCCTTGATTTTTCACTTCCCGCGATCTCTACGAGTGCTCGTGAACGTAGTGCACCGGTCGAGTGCACCTAATTAGGTATAACCCTCGACTCTTGTATCATTTGAGTATCGCAAATAATGCAAGAGTTTCTTGAGAGACTTTGCTTTATTATATTCCAATCAAATCACATTTGTCTCAGCAATTTCCGCTAAGAACATATTTCTAGACTAGTCATATTGGTCAGAATTTCATATCTCCCGAAGATTTACACCAGTTCCACATAACGGACCGCCTAAATCAGCTTGAACTCATAACCCGCTTAGTGAAATTTCACTAAGAACCAAAATTCGATTGATCGGACCGGTTTTCCAATTATCTTACATCGACTCGAATCTCCAAGGCCTATAATCGGACGAATGATTAACACCCGGGGCCTAAGGCTCCAATTTCACAATACTTAGTTAGACAAGACCTCATTGTCTTCGATCTAACCAGATCTCATTATTCAATTTCCTCAAACAACCCAATTTGACTCCATACCTCAAACCGCTCAAACATTTGCAAAAGATCACTCATGATTATTCAAATCACATAGACCATTCCTCTCAGTAATCGTATCATTTGAATATCCGCAAGAGTCTTCCATAAGAGTCTATGCTTATTTTTAAGATTTTCCGAGCAGATTTGGTCACCAATAACATACCTCTTAACATCTTCCGCTAAGAACATACTTTTCAACCGGTCCGGATAGGTCTCGAATCTCATACTCCTAGTGATTCGCATAAGGAACCGATACCGGACCGTTAAAATCAGTCATAAATGATATTTTTCTTATCGAATGTCGCTCAAATCCAAATTCATGACTTATCGAATCAGTCGCCAAAATTCACACATTAAACTCGAATTTTTCACGCCTATTATCACTTGAATGATTAACACACGGGGCCTAAGGTAAATCAATATTAACCAATCGGTTAGACCGTAGTCTTTTACCCGATCGGTTTGTTGTATAAATCACTCCAGAAATCATATACTAGGCTAAAAATGCTTAATGGATCGAGCGTCGAACACACGGACCGGTCATCACAATTGGCAAAAGAGCCCCGTGATTATCTAAATCACGTGGACTTCTCCTCTATCGTCGCAGCCAAGGCTGGTAGCATTGGTACATCAAGCGGTGCCGAGACCTAGTTCCTAGTCCATTTTGTTTGTAAAAACAATTTAGGAAGTATATAAATGTGTCATATGTAAATAAATACTCTAATGTTTTATTTACTGCAAGTCTTAAATTATTATATGCATAATGTAATTCAACTTTAATAACCGGTCATTCCAACTCAAAAAACTTAAATTTAACATCCTAATTCAACCAATCAAGTCCATAACCAAGCAACGATGGTTAATTCAACACAAACCAACTATGACATAACCGCTGACTCTAATCAACACTGGATATAGCTCATAGCGGCGGTCTACTTAACAAAATCGTGTCGTATAGAAAAAATGACCGGTCTTAGAATTCAGGATCACAAATTATTAACTGATTGCTCTCAAATAGCAGCCTCCTGGCTTGATATATTAATTCAAAATTCACATTTCAAGATAAATAAAACCATGCGAGATAGGCAAACATTGACATATTTCATATTATCAAAAAGCCATCATGACCATAGCATTAGATAAGGTTAAACACAAAAGCTTAAGTGTAAAAGCGTCTTAGTTGGTTTATTGGGTGTAGCCCCGAGCTCGGGCGAAGATGATGTAGCTAGTCGATCGAGTAGTTTGGCGATCGCGCTCAGCTCAAGACAACATCTCCGTGCAGTAGCAACCCTTAAAATCGAAATTGACGACCGATGTAGATGGTTGAAGGTGACGCAATCGGTCTAATCGAAGATTAGCAGTTGTGCTAATGCTCAAGACCGCTTTCGAGCAGCAGCGGTGCTCTAAATCGAAATTGAAGGCTGATGAAGATGGTTGAATGTGATGCAATCGGTCGAAACTAAAGATTAGCGATCGCGCTAATGGTCAAGATAGCGTCCAAGTAGCGGTGTCGCTCTAAGCTGAAGTTGACAACCGATGAAAGTTGTTGAAGATGGCGCGATCGGTCGAAATTGAAGATTAGCGGACGCCTAATTCTCAACACCGCTTCGAGCAGCGGTGGCACTCCAAGTTGAAGTTGACGACCGATGAAAGCTTTTGAAGACGACGCGATCGGTCGAAATTGAAGATTAGCGATCACGCTAATGATCAAGACCGCGTTCAAGCAGCAGCGACGCTCTAAGATGAAGTTGACGACCGATGAAGGATGTTGAAATTATCGTGGTCGCGTCGGTCATCGCTCGGCGGCATCGATCTTCGTAGTCACATGACGACGATCATTGCACCGGTCGCCGTTGTCGTCGTGGCGGCGGTCGTCGTCCTGCACCGGTCGTCGCTCTGCGACACCGAGTCATCGTTACGCAGCGGCAGCGGTCGTCATCATGTGACATTGCTCGTCGTCATCGTGTCGCTGATCGTCGTCGTGCGACACCGCTCGTCGTCGTGGAGTAGGTCGCGTCCTTCGCTCGATGCTGCCTATGGAGTTTAAGAAGCTTTCCGGTGTGTTTTCTTTTATTTGAGGCTGGCCTATCCACCTCTTTGATTGTAATCCGGACCATGTGTCGGGGAAAAGATTAGCGCCGCCACGTGGCGCCCTGCGAACCTACTTAACGGGGGATTAACGAGACCACGTCGGCGGATGAGGATGGTCCCGACCTCGTACGACCCCACCGGAGAATAGGTCAACGGATGACGAACTCGACCTTGGCCGCCTTACTCAAGGAGGTCCGCCTTACTCGAGGAGGTCCGCCTCGCTCGACCTTCGAACTCGACCCCGAAGCTCGACCACCAACCGCATTAACTCCTCCTACTCTAGTGCCCACGTGGGTGCTACTCGGCAATCGTTGACGAGAACTCACGCCCCATCCCTCCTGCCATCGCCACCTGCTCCCGTCGGGCCACGCCGATGGGACGCGCCGTCTCCGTAGCCCGATAGAGTTGGCGTGCACCGAAGACTCCGGGAACGGCCATCATCCTCCGACGTACGATGGTACGATCTTCCCCGCCATACCCGTCGACGGGTGTAGCTCGAGGTCGGGCTCGATCAGCACCCGATCCCGGACGACCTTCGCCGGCAAGCTCGAGATTCGAACGAGCTGCCTCACGACCTCGACCTTGGGCTCATCATCAATGCGTTTGACGAGAGAAGGACGAGAATGGCATGTCCCCTCCAACCACTCTTCCATGACGCCGCCCATGGCTCCGCCGGACGCGAGAACAATCCACCCCGACACGGCGAGCTACGGGAGCGACGTGACAGCCCGATCAACCAACTCAAGTACACGCGAGGATGAAGACCGACGAAACAGCGCGAAACGATCGGACGAGTCCACAACCACCTTCTCTCTCTGTCTCTCTCTCTCCTGTAACTCGAGCTTCGCCCTGCGACTATAAAGGGGTAGAAGTTCTCACGCTCTCGGGGACGTACTCATACGAACACAAGCTTTTCTCACGCTCTCACACACACACCCACACACGTTCGTCGCACGGGACTTAGAGCACGCTCCTCTCCCGCCACCTTTGTACTCCGTTGTTCAATTGACGCAAGGAACACGAGCGTCGCGACACCACCCCGGCTGGACGTAGGGAGCTTTCCCGAACCAGCCTAAATCCCTCGTGTCTTCCCTTGTGTACTATCCGGCCTAAAACGCACGGTCGCGGGACAAATTCTACTAGCCGGTGGTTCGAACACCGACACCATGTATCCCCTAGCTATTTCCCTTTGAGTAATTAATAAAGGATGTTTTATCGGATTTGTATCATACATGTGTGTACCAACTATTGTTTTAGGAATTAGTACGTAAAAACGGTGTATTCCCCAGAGTGGGGCGTTACAACACAAATCAATTCATATGAGTCAACAACTCATGGGGGACGAAGCTTGATTTGGACAGCCATCTCTTTTGTCGGATGGTGCTTCAGCTGCTAAGCAATAAGATGACCAAGGATAGGACGCGGTTTTGAGTCGTATACTCCTAGACACGCCACGAGGCTGAAACTGCCATAGTTCCTGGCTATGAAGAGCCTCAAGAAAACATGGTCCCTTTGTGGGGCCTGAAGGGCAATGTGTCCCCCTGCGTCGAGCACGAAAGATAAATACTCGCCTTGGATGAAGAGCCTCGGATTATCGTGCCCATTTAGAATGAGTTTACTCCAATAATCCCTAAGACTCTTATGCCTATTAGGGATGTATTAAAGAAGGGAAAGTCCCATGTCAAGAAATACCTAGAGAGAATGAAGAGGGGATATGTAGTATCAAACATCCTTACCACAGATCCTCGTAAACTGCTATCGTACGACGATGACATATTTGAGGGTCGTGACAAGAACAAGTACTTCCCAAACAAATCGGTTGTTAAACCTATCGTGGGAGATGTTTGCATGACTGGTACGTAGCGGCAGCAAAAGAAGGAGTGGACGTGATCACCTGTAAGATTCCGAGGGACGTGTTCAACGATACTACTGACTTGACTCTCGGACTATATTTTCAAGATATCCACACTATGCTTCAGCAACATTTTCATTAAAATATTGATATCATGTTTTTGAATTGTTGATATAGATGTAAATTATATGGACATATCTTTTTTCAAACTATTCAGTAGGCATAAAAATCAATATAGCAGTTTATAAATTCATTATCATGAATATAAATAAAAAAGCATGTGCTGCCCTTCATAGACTACAATGGTTCTACCTTAATGGGTCTAACAGAACAGTCTACGAGATGGCAAATACACAACATTATATAAATAGGAGCCCCCCCCCCTTGTGAACAACTGTTCTATTCTATGGTAGGACATGGATTCTTTAATGTGGATAAGAAAAAGAAATGTTTGGGGTGATGAAGTCAGCTGATAGGCAAGATACAATAACGACGGACAGTGAAACTTTTCTTCCAAACAAATTTGCAACAATTATATAAATGTCAATTTACCCATGCATTTGCACGGCCAGTTTGTGTACCTTATCATGAAATTAAATAAATTAATATTTGAAAAGATCAATCAATCACAAAGGGTCCAAGAGTTTTTATCTTAACAATGTCAAAAAAATACACAACTATCACTACAAGAGATTTGACCTTCTACGATGATTTGAGAGTGACATTTAACAAAAACATCACAAATCAATCTATTTCACGATGTTCCATCTAATTTAGTGACAAAGATTTCAAAAGAGACGTAAAAATTGTATAGATATCATTGCAAACTAAGTCAATGTCATATTGTGACGAACTATTATGTGTCACAAGAGGCAACTAGGAACGTCACAAATTTGTGACATTGAAAAAGCGTCGTAACTCTATTTTCGTCGCTAGAGTGTTTTGTTAAGTGTCTAATACTATTTATGGTTGTTACGGGTAAAGAGAAAAAAAAAGATTTTGCCACAAAAATATAGCTTTGTATGCAGGAACTATTATTCGTTATACAGATAATATGCAATAATATTTCAAGGATTATAGTATACAATATAATAATTATTATATAACTAAAAAGTATAGATTTTTAATAATTTCAAGGATTTTTCATATATATTTGTTTGGAAAATTGTAAAGAATAAAATATTGAGAGTGTTGAAAAAAAGTAGGCCCGCATACATATCACTCTAACCCACCGGCCTTTTTTTCTTCAACCCACTTACATATTTATCTTGAGTACAAAATTCCAATATATATTCACTCTTAGACCATAGATCCCCTTTCAGTTATGTTTGAAGTACTAGTATTTTATTAGTTGGAATATGTACATTTTTTAACAAATTTCATATGTCAAACAGGATCAACATTTGAAAGAAATATATATTTTGAATGTTTAATTAGGTTAATTAATTTTAAATTATGGCATATATGTGCTGAAATAGAAACATTATATGTTTAAACATAATTAGTTTTTTTAGACCGTTTAGACATAATTAGTTATTAATTATTAATCGAAAGGGTAAGAAGAAGAAAAAAGAACGAAGAAATAAGGCCCTGCTCACGCGACCTGGGTGTAGAAAAGTTCGTGCGGGCTGAAATGGCCGTCACAGGCGTTGTTGCTTTTTTTCCTTTTTTAAAAGAAAATTACAGGGCCGGGTCATGGGCCTCTCATATGCATGCGCATCTTTGATGGGCCTGCCCAACCCCGCAACAATTTGGTTGCAACAATAAAAAAAAGAGCCTGTGATGGGCCTGCCCAACCCTCAGCAATTTGGTTGCAGCAATAAAAAAAAAGACGGAATCAGCTTGCAAAAGGAATCGGACCTGAGACCATTCACCAGACTAAAAGGAACTTTGAACCTTAAAAGACAGAAAATATTCTAAAGAGTAAATTTCATAAAACTCCATGTTTGTGGTTCTTGTGTCGCAAAACTCCAGGTACTTTGGCCCTGTCACCTAACCACTGATTTTATGGTCATATTGTTTGACAAAACTCTACCTCTATCAAGAATTAACAATGAATACTACCGCTGTCCCATTAAAAGTGTCGTTTTTGACTTTTCAGATTTCACGTTTGACCGCTTGTCTTATTCAAAAATTTTATAAAAATACTAAAATGAATATATTATTATTAAAGTATCACTAATGGTAAATTAAGTTAGAAAAAAATAATAATGTTTGCATAAATTTTGTGAATAAGAAGAACAGATCAAAGGACGATGTCTAAAAGTCTAAAACGACACTTTCAATGGGACGGAGGGAGTATGATTTATGGATTCTAAGTTTATGCTTGCATGAGACATGTATTCCAGTCTTGGTTAATCAATGAAATCATCAAGTAGAATATATGACTGAGTTATCTTCGACGTGAAAGTTAAATCCACCTCTAACATTCATACTACTTTGATGGGGGTGGGGTTATTTGAAATAATATAACCAAAAAACCTGGGGTTATGTGACACGAGACAATAATATATGGGGTTTTGTGATACAAGGACCATAAAACCTATGTTTTTATGCAATTCACTCTATTCTAAAACTTCTGATTTGAACAATGACAACTGGGTCCGTTTTAGTGGCCCAAGGCCAGAGTTCCTGCTTCTTTGTTTGCTTTTTTAGTTTGATTCAAGATTACAAATTCAAACCCGTATAGATTTCTCGTTTGAAGTTCAAATGAGTTGATTCTTTTTGTATAATCTTATAAAAATATTATCTACCACTTGGATGCAATTACGTCATGATAATTGTTTTCAGTATTGTACATGTAAAACTATTCATTAATGGCCAACTTTGAGAATGTCCTTTATTTTTTTGTATATGTCCAACAAATTCGAATTTTACAATGAAAATTTATATATATGTATAACTTGTAAACACTAATACATAGATTTTATAGTCAAAATTTTTAGAAGCAATTGCACCTATGTAAGTTCAGTTGACTCTATATTAGACTCTAAAGTTCATGTGGTATATGTGACATGCTCTCAAATTTCAACACACATTCATGGAGAAAGGGTAAAAAAATTATGTAACAAATTACAGAGGCTGGATATCACATGGAACAGTGACAAGTGACAGGACATTTTTGGGTTCAAAACTTCAAATATTTTTGGACATACAAAAAGGCAAAATTTGTAAAACAAAAAATCAGGACGTCTTCTTTCCATCAAAGCACATTTACTCATCAGCGTGTTCGTCCTCGAATCACTGCAAAGTGGGGCTGCTCTGTCATACTTGGTACGTAGGCTGCCTTTGTTGGTGTAAAGGATTTATGGCGCCATAGCATCTTTTTTTTCTTAGTACTATATGATTAGCCCAAAGCTGCTTTGAACCCCTAGCCCGTGCTTTCTTCCATCGCCTCCACGGCTCCACCTCCGCCACCGCCACCACCCTCGCCGCCGCTCACGACCTGAACCTCTTTCCATCCCTTGGTCCCTCATGCGGATCAGGCCAAGCTTGCTTGATCTGCGGCAGCTCTGGCGGCGAGATGTGAGCACCCAGCGGTCCCTCGTATCTAGGACGAGCCCACTATGGAGAAGGGATCCAGGCACTCCTTGGCCGCAGATCTTTTGGCGAGCTGGTTTCCAACTTGAGGCGTTGTCGCTCTCCATCCGTCGTATCATAGCCCGTGGCCACCGGCGGGCCACCACCGGGACGTGAGCACAGGACAGGGTGTCGCCACCGAGTGAGACAGACGAATGACACTCCAAATTTGCTCCCGCGTGAGGAATTGACAGAGGAAGGGGATAACCCATTTTCTGATATTTTTTGTTCTGTTCTCTTCGTGATTGTTCTCTGACTTTGTAGAGAAGCTAGTACCAACTTGGGCCAGGGTGGGCTCGATCTTGATAACACAAAGGGTGGGCACATGGGCCGAGTGTTACACTATCGGTCCGCCAAAATGTTGCTTGTCCCCAAGCAACACTGTGTGATATAGAACTTATCCCTGATTCTCCACTTGCTCTCAAGAACTTTGCAGCTAGGCAGTTGTGATTAGTCTCATGGTTTGAGATATGGATACCTGGTTCTCGGGGCCAGATTGTTGCACTTCATGGGCATTTCTCTTGTGTTACTTCACAAGCCCGACTCATAACATTCATATGTTTCTAATATTCTATAACAACCTTTGGAGGATCTTTTAGTGTGAACCCATGAACTCCACATAGAAGTTTAACAACCTTGATCTGTCGTCACTATTCTCCGAATAAACATAAGTAAGCTAAAAGTTTCACAGCTATTTCCTCCAAGCAGCATACCACAAAATTCCTGGATCCCATTGCCTAACAGAACTGCGCAGGCTCTTGCACCAAAAAGTCTTAGGCAGGTACCAGCAGAAAATATTAACCTCAAAGCTTTATCATTGACCTTGCTCCAGGGGCTGAAATTGCCGTAACTCCATATTCCCATATCACCGAGAAATAGTTGTTTCACTTTACTACAATGTGAAATAATTTCCAGAATAATTTCTGATCCCTAGTAGTATGTGACTTTTTACCTGCCCCATTAACCTCTGCAGCACTATCAAATTTCCTCCAAAGTGATTTTCTGGCAGCTTATTTAATATGCCTTTGAAGAACACATCATTGAGTCATTGACTAGCTTACGCAATTCTGACCTGCACTTGCACGAGACACTTGCAGATCCATGTTATAGTTAAGCTTGTTGTGAAGTGGACTACCGATGTGCGGAACGTCCTCATGATCAAGACTTTCCTCCATACTTGCAGAAAGTGCACCCAAAAATTGTTGGTCCCCATCAAGACCAAGCTCTTCACCTCGAGCTAATTGTTCTAGTAAACCATGGCACCAACCACTATCCTGTGACACATCATTATCCCACACCACAGCCATAAAAGGCATTTAGTCGGACACTTGGTAAGCAAGACACATACAAGCTCCTTCTCCATTTCCATGAAGCAGCTCACATGGTGGTGATGGTGGAACAAAGCTCTCCATCACAATCTCTTCATCGCAGGTGTACTGTCCACCATGAGCTAGCTGCTGCAGTAGCCCCCAACCGTAGTTGACATCTGTGCCCAATTTCCTCATCCCAAACAACGACTAAAGGAAGCATTTCATTGAACACGGTAAGTGCAGTACCTTCAGACCACATTGGAAGAGCATCAACCTCCTCGTCCTTACACTTTGTACCTCCTGCAACCTGCAACAACAAGCCATCGTGCAAGCCTGCATCATGTGGCATCTCATCATCCCAAATCAAACCCATGCAAGGAACTCCTAGCAAAACGTCATGCTCGGACATACCATCAAACTGATTGTGGGTAGTCACCTCGGACATAGCTTGATTGAAGTGAGTTGTTGTGTTTTCTTCAAGAAGCATTGTATCGAACACTTGGTGGGCAGAAGGACATCATGTGGCAGTGAACACCGCTCAACAATTCCAAATCCAAGCCCCAACTACCAATCGAAGTCGCCTCCTCGCCTAACCCAACCACCGTGGCAAGCCTTCAAGAGAGCAGCGCCTCCACTCGCCCCATCTGCTGTAGCTTCTTCGCCACTACTCGCTCGTCATGGAACACTTGGTCCACCACTTTGGACACCCGATCGAGCTGAGTGGCCACCATTGCTATGTGGGATCGAACAACCCTAAATAGATGTGCAACTGATCTAAGCCCTCCTGCAGCCTTGACAAGCCACCATCGAATTGCGCTGCCACCACCATGGCATCGGACTCCAACAGCACCCACACGTCAAGGAAGGTAAGGCTCGATACCAACTGTCACAGCCCGTGCGATCACACGTTCAATGATATTGGCTAGCTGCTATGATGGTGAGTGCAGCGGTGCAGCAACATGCGCAAGTGATTCTCTGCTTCCTCTTCTTCCCCGCAACATGTATTTATCCCTTTTTTTTTTATCAAGATTGTCTTTGGCTTTGAGCTTCTATCGACGAGTGAGCTTTAGCATTTCCTTCGCCAATCCCTTGTCCCTGATGGGATCGGTTACCTTGGTGCTTGTAGCCTATTCTACTTAGTGTTGACCGTGTTTTGCTTGCACGCATTTGGATCTTCTTTAGGTGCATAAATCGTTCTAGTAGTAGAGTCATAAACTGCATGTTGGTTGCCATGTCGGGTATCTTCATTTGTTGGCCACAGATTGCTCTTATATCTCTATAATTCATGCTCCTTAAGCTCGACTCTAGAATCATTCCCAAAAGATTCATGTTGCCTCCTTTTTCACTCAATGATTCATTTGAACTTCCCAACCAAAAATTCTATATGTCTATTCTATGATATTTCTATATATAGAATATGATATCTAATATGACACCCGATTTGTCAAAGGGATTGGTGACTTACCCATTTCATATAGCAATCCCTGATCAAAGAGAGAACAATATCCATTTCAAAACATTTCTAACGGATTCCTTGGTTCTGATTGAAGATGAACTCTTCTATAGTTTTCGAATTGATGTAGTCACGGATAGATAAATTTTGAAGAAAAACATGAGCCTTGTATTTCTCTATGATATGCTAAGTGGGACTGAAGTGAAACTTGTGACTTAGTATTGAAATATTAGAAACATTAGATGTAACGGTTTGAAAAAGGAGCATTTGTAGTGTTGTTTCCATTCTTTTGACAACTCCGATGTTTATTCCTATTCCGTATGTCTCTTGAGAGAATCCAACTTTCTGGACAAGACTTGTTATCAGTTCTCTCTAAAGAAAACATACCCCTCGATGCATTACTCTTAGAACACACATGTTATGATAATGTGATTGCATATACAGAGGTATTGGTGTTGTTACCACATGTAATCATTGCTTAACAGTTGTCCAACATTTAATAATAATTTTCCTGATCGGCTTTTGAGCAGTAGCAGGAAAGAAAAGGATAAGATGGGTTCACATTCTTGCCAAGTTGTCATCTCTATTGAAGCCTTATTAATCAATAAAAAGTGACTCTTATAACTGATACTACTACATTAATGCTCTATAGTGGCGGACGTTATTTATACTACAGTGGCGGACATTTAAAAAACCACCACTATTTTTAACCGAAGAGCAAGGTCCGCTACTAAACTACACAAATAGTGGTGGACACTTTATGTCCGCTACTAGGAGAAAAATGTCCGCTACTAAATTATACAAATAGTGGCAGACACATTTCCGTCACTAATTGTGATCTATCTCGTAACCGTTAGATCAAAATTTAAAGGTCTAGATTCACTCTGGTATATCTCACCCTAACCTAGCATATAAACAACACTTTCCTCTTCCTCACGCACTGCCCCTCACTCCCAGCCGCCGTCTCTCCCTCCCTCCCTCACTCCCTCCTAGGGATGGCAACAGAGAAAATTTGTGTGGGTTTTGACGTCCCGTCCCCGTACCCGACCGAGAAAATTTATCCCTGTCCCCGCACATGGGTGATGATTCCATCCCATCCCCGAACCCATGTGGGTAACGGGCACCCGCGGGGATCCCCGACGAGCCATTGTCGCCACGGCTGCCGTGCGCCTCACGCGAGCACCGGCCGCCTCCACACAATTCGCACGCATGAGCACCGGCTACTAACGCCGCGCGCGAGATCCGGCCATTAGTGTTGCGTTCCCATGCTAGCATCGGCGGCCTCCACACAACCGGCCGCCATCACGCACACCGTTGACAGCATCGAGAGTCCAAGACGCAGAGCTGCCACCATGGTACCAGCATCGTCGCCGAGCGCACGCATCACCACGGCGCACTGCGTGGGCGCCTCCTACTTCTCGTTGAGCAAGCGAAGCCAAGCGTGTGGAGATTTGCCTTAGGACTCCTTCGCCTCTACTTGCTTCAAGCCTTCAACATGTGACGTCGCACGGTGCTGAAGAGAACAAAAGCAATGCAAGTGGAGAGAAGGATTGCGGCAGCTGGTTGGAGCTACCTGACCATTAGGTTCTGGAAGAGAACAATGGTTGTTTGGAGCTTATATTGCATGGGCCTACTGGGCTAAATTCATACAGTCCATGATACTAGCGGGTGTGTGGGGAAACGGGGACGAGAATGCAATTCCCATACCCGCACCCGCATACCCGACGGGAAGAGAACTCTACCCATTACCTTCCCTGCGGGGTCAAGTTTAGACCCATACCCTTCCCCTAATAGGGGTTTTCCCCGTCAGGTAACAGGTACCCCATCCGTACTCCCTCCTCCCTCCCTCCCTCCCTCCCTCCCTCTCTCTCTCTCTCTCTCTCTCTCTCTCTCTCTCTCTCTCTCTCTTCTTCTGCACCAATCGACGGCACCCGGCACCCTCCTCCTCCTCTCCCCAGCCTCGACCGGTGGCAGATCCGACAGGGTGGGGGAGCTAGATTATATTTTTTTATATATAGCGGCGGGCCTAGTCTGCTACTGTCAGTTCATTTAGCGACGGACTTTTGTTCGTGACTAATTTGTTTACTAAATAATGACAGTCGCCCAGTAGCATTTCTTGTGTCCACCACTAAGGGCATTTTTAGCCCGTCGTTGTAGAACATTATTCTAGTAGTGTGAATGATGTTGCATTCGTTCCAATTTAATAATGTTCTATCGAAGCTAAGTTGTTCATTATCACTTTGTACTTAAGTAAATACTGGCTAATCTGTAGTTATGATATTTTGGATGCATATACAGAGACTAGAATTACCTGTTACATATTGTTTAGTTTGCTAGATTGGTAAGGTTTGATACAAATTGCATGAGCTCTAAAGAACACTAGATGTGTGTTTTTTCAGTAAATTGCCAGCTCTAAAGAATGTTAGAAGTGTGTTCTTCAGTAAACTATAAGATAACAAGTGCAAAGTGATTTTATGACTTGAGCATGATCTCTCTGTGGTATGCTCTTTATTTCAAGTTATTGTGACTAATTGTAAAGCTAAGTGGGTTTTGCATAAAGAAGACTAATGTGCTGCATTGCTTTTTCTAGAATTGATTCAAGGATTTCAAGAACTCAAAAATATCAGCGTATGCAACTAAGATTAGAAGAAGGTTTGGATATGTATGTCTGAATTCTATAGAATAATTATTTCCCACTTCTCCCGGCTGTGTTTTGGACTTGACTGTAATTGTGGATATATATGGCTAAATTATGGTCTTGACTTTACATTATGGATGTGTATGGCTGATTATTGTAATTGCAGAATTATGGATTTGTAATGTTTTGTCATTATATATATGAAATTGTTGATTAGAAAAAATATCGGTTATTGTTAGTGTGTGAGCTTGCAACCTTTAGTTGGCCTGGCCTAATGACATAAAATTGACGTAGCCCACAAAATTAAATGGGTTTAGCTCACATGAAATGGGCCTAATCGATATCATCAAATGGATTTGGTTTGCAATACCAATTGGGCTTAATGTGCATTACTAAATGGGTCTGGTCTATGTCATAAATTGGGCCGAGTCAATATAATTTTATTTACAACCTACAATAACATTGATGTTGCATAAAACGTAAATGGTGAACAAATTTTGTCAAAATAGACATGTAATGTCATAAGTATTCCTAGGTGAAGAATACCATGAATAAAAAAGTTTGATATCTGAGAATATATTTCTTAACAGAATTTTGGAACAAACTCTAGAGTTTTAATTATTGTTTCAATTACCAAATTCCAAAGCCAAACTTGTACATATCATCATAAGAAACATTGTTCCAAATATGCATAATGTTATCAAACACACACATTTTATAAATATTTTTATTTATTTGTTCCTCGGGCCTGGTCACGGTAGAGTCATTGCACGAACATTGTTGCTTGCTCTTTGATGCACCTTCATCTACGCCAAATTAAGGACCGCCCATGGTTTGCAATCTGGGCAGGGCGAGGTGAGGAACATATTTACAATTCTCAGCGATGCATACATGCAGTCTCTTTACTCCTCCAAAGATTGATAATCCATCTGTACAAATCACCTACTTGCATTATAATTGAAAAAATTAACTTAGTTTTATATAATAAAAAAACCTCAGCCATACCAGACTATCTCAACAGCACAATTTTATTACATGGATTTACTAAAAAACAAAGAAAAATAGCAAATGTAAAGGATCAGAATGGAGGAATCATAAGCCCATATTAATTGGACCACTTATTATAAGTGACAGGTAGCAGTAGGTTTGTTCAGCCCTTATTATGTAGCATGCCTAAAAAGTTCTTCCAAGGAGGTGTCTGAATGTTTTTCTAAATTATTAATAACTTGTGCTGCCCAAACATTTTTCAGAACCAAAATATAAATTCCTCAAAACTTGTTCATGGATCCAACATATGCCAAGGCAACAAAAAATGCAGAGAATCAGCTACCTATCATATTCAATATGTTTACTATCTAAGTAGTATCATAGAATAAACAAAATTAGATAGCAGCAACATCACCAATTATAACTAAGGTGCTGGTTACATCAAGCACAACATCGTAATAGTGGGAACAAAAAAGGAAAGAATATTTAGCTCCTCGTGCATGGTTAATGATCCACCACATACATGTGGTCATACATATTTTACTTGATGGGATACATGCTAGATGAACACCAGCACGGAGTGAATAATTTTTAGTGTGTTTGTGATTTGTAATCCTCGACCACCTGCAGTGTTTATACCTCAGTTTGTATCTCATTTCTATATACTAACTACATAGCGATGCCGTCTTCAGAGGATCGAACTGTGATTAAAATGCAAGAATCCAGATGCTTCATTTTAAGATGCATGAGCTATTTTATATCCATATATTCATAAGGATCGGATTTGCAGTTTCAGATAAGTCAGCAAGATTGCACATATAGCTCTATCCACAGCTGCAAGAATCACTATAAGTTGCTTCTCATACCAGAATGTTTAAGAAATATGTAACCAATTTCTACTTCTGTCAATTTGATTGTTATTTATATCTACATGTTCAACGGAGGCCTCCGGAGGCACCGGTGCGTAGTGGGGTTCTAAACTAAGATGATAAGGTAAAGCGTGGTAGAGGTCGACCTAACCTGACTTGGGACGAGTCGGTTAAGAAGGACTTGAAAGAGTGGAATATCTCTCAGGAATTAGCTATGGATAGGAGCGCTTGGAGACTAGCAATAGACGTGCCCGAACAGTGACCCTTTTTTTCTTTCTTCTTGTTTACCCTTTTCTCTACCCTTTGTCTTGTGTTCTTTCCGGATCTCTCCTTTTTGTGTTTCCTTTGGGTTTCATCTCTAGCCTACCCCAACTTGCTTGGGATAAAAGGCTTTGTTGTTGTTGTTGTTTTTGTTGTTGTAATGCAATCTTGACTAATTCTATGAATTGCAAATATTGTTTATGGCAATAGCAGTTGGGACACCAAAAACTGGATGACGAGCATGAATAGCACATATAACTACTGTACCAATGTTTGCACCATCTTCTCCGCCTCCTGTCCTATTTGTCATTGTCGATCCCCTCTTCTCTGTCCTCCCTACGACTTTGCCCCTGCTTCTAGAAGTTGTTGATAAAAGCAAACATAAGAGCGAGATCGACCATACATAGCAAATTGAGAAAAAATTGACCTGATTTCAAGGCATCAAAGTTTTTCGTTCCCTTCCGCAGATTGACCGTTTTGGTTCACCTGCATCACTGGATGAAAGCGGTTCTCACTCCCGGCAGACACGACTACAAGATGCGTCGTTGGTTCTTCTTCCCTGAGGGGATCTGTCGCGTCGCTAGTGACCTAGTTCTTACTCACCGGGGGAGTAGTCGCCATCGATTAGGTGTCTAGCGTTGATGCAGCAGTAAGGTAAGGGAGAGAAGATGAACCAGCCATGACGAAGTGGGTCGCAGGTGCGGCAGCAAGGTGTGGAAGACTAAGTCGGGATGCTCTCCGGTGTGGATCACAGGTGGAGGTGACAATGTGAGGACAAGACGTTTCATCATCACCTCATCTGGACTCTGGTGCGGTTGCCGTGAAAGTCGGGTGCTGCGGTTGACGGACAAGGACGGTGGTGAAAGTCTGGTGGAGCGGCGGCTGGGATTGACGGAGGTGGTGAGGACTTGCAACTGCTGTTGACAACTGTGGATAGAGGTGAATGATGGGTGCGGTGGTTACCTACTACGGGAGGCAGTCACAGCGGCGATGCGGTTGCGTCGGGGGGGTGGGGGTTATAGGTCGCAGGCGCGGGTTTGGGGTAAGAGGGGACGAGGGATCATAGTCGTAAGTGGTGAAAATATTCACAGGTTGGATGAAAAGGTGAAAGCAAGAATTCGTTGCTGACTTTTAAGTAGTAGAGATTCCAATAAAAAATTTCGTGGTTATCACTTTGAAAAATCTTATTTTAGGTATACCGGCATACCCAAAATGAGTATAACTAAACAACTATTACAATCCCCATAGAAAATGCTTATAAATATGTTTGGTGCACTGAGTTTGTACAATTATACAATCTATATGTACAAGAACATCATTGTGCCTAAAATCTTATGGGGCCTAAAACCACAGTTATAGAAGTAAATAAAAAACAACAAAAAGGTTTGTTCTTTCAAATTCCTGTACTGAATGGCAATTAAGTTACTATCAACCGCGTAGAAAAGTCCACGGTCCTTGTGCAGTCCCTATCCTTCAAAAATAGCATCATTGCACTCGTCAGTATATACTTAAAAGAACAACCACAATAAAAGCATGTGCGATACAGAAAAAAGGTGAAATTCTTTAACGAATCTGAATATATTAGTCAATCAAGGCAATGATTTTTGTTGGCCTAGAAATAATTATTTAGAAGTTATTAGGGGATCATCATCTGAAAATCATATTCAGGGATCCCCACTATAGAATGAAAACCGTGTTATTATATCGAGGAACCTGTATGATCCATCGAAAATCTTAGCCAAGGAATTCACAAGGCTATGAATAATCTGTGCCCACTCAAAACCCAAAAAGTTGGAACAACCAGGTTATCTGGGTGGCGACACCGATGTCTCTAGTCATCTCGGTTTGCAAAGTTCTCACTGATGGGTGACACGGGTCCTAGGAGAATGACCAGTTATAATGACCATTGTTCCCTTTTGCAAAAATTGCACAATATATTCCACACATGTAGCAAATAATCAAGGGCCTAATTAATGGTCATGGAGGAAGTGACTCTTTGGTCCCTATAAACATCAAATCAGTAGCATATTGTAATCAGGAGAGAATTTTAATTGAATATACATGTCAGGAGACATTTTGTACCTTCTTGTTATCACACATCTTTGTATGTCACGCTTCATCATTCTATTTGGGACTGTGTCTGTTCAAATATCCCAACCGAATTATCCTTGAGTTCTAATGATTGTATGACAGTCAACTGCAGAAATTCTATGTTTTTCCTAACTTCATGGTTTGGCATTCAAACCATTTTAGGAAGACAACAGATTCATCTCATCGTTTTAACAAATGAATGAAGGTATCAACCCAATGTGATTTCTACAAGAAACATTTTTTTTTGAAGGAATTGAAAGTGAAAATGATTTGCATAATTATTTCTTACTTTAGCCAAGATATTTAAAATCAGAAAACATAAACTTTGATTTGGTTACATTGGCCCAGATCCCACTTCAAATGGAACAATCTCAAACTTCAACAGACATATCAACCTGCCTTATGCATGTATTACATGGTAAACTCTTGTACCGTTTTGAGTTAAATTAAGTGGGAAAGATATATGGTATAGTTTACACCATAGATCCAAAAATGTTAAAAATACAAAACATTCAAACTGAAATAAACAGATCAAATATTTATACAATTTTTATTGATTTTATCCTGATATTTGGGTTACATTAAAAACCATTTAATTGCTAAATATGGAATCACAGTCTAATGGCGCACCGTGTAATAATTATTTGCAATTGTAAATTATACAAATACGGCCGCTTGCCAATCTAGTGGAAACTACCAAAGGGATAGTGGTCATGTTCACAGAATGTCCACATAACATCAGGCACATATTTAAAGAAGGGTAGATCCTTGTGCATGTAATTCCTTGAACGCCTGCACAAATGAAACTACGACAGTACAAACAAGACTACTGCATGGTGTGTCCATTTCGATATGTGCAAGGTGCACTCATAGACTTCAATGAGATGTCACAAATTTTTGTATCAATTTTCTGAAGTATTTCTTGGGAAAATTATCATTCAAAGTATATTATTCTTATCACAGATTCAAGTTTTTTCTTTCTCGGAAAACGCATGAGAGCTACAGTTCATTATATTAAGAAGAAAATAGAGACAAGAACCCATACAACTCACACTCACACACACACACACACACACACACACACACACACACACACACACACCCCTTTCTTAGATTGGTTCAAGTATTTGTATCAAAATAAAATTTCTACTCCTTGTGTCGAAAAACAAATATTTGTATTCCTTAGATGACTAGTAGAATGTAATCCTTAATATGAAACTCTTTGACCAAAAGGCACGGCCAAATTTGAGATTGTTTTACTTTAAATGAGAAACAAAGTTTGCTAGCAAGCTATAAAAATAATAATTTCTGATCAATTATAGAATAATGGATATTTAAAACATGGAATGCATTATTTCAAAATGAATTTTTGGATGACTAAAGTTATTATACCTCCAGAATCCTACGAACATCCGAAGGCTCATGTAGACGGCCAAAGCAATCCATATGCCAATAAAACCACTATAATTTGCCAGAGTGATGATGAAAATGATACTGATAATAGCGACAAGGACCTGAGAATGCACGATACAACCAAATCAATATGGATACATTTATATGATATACAGGACAATTAGAAGATAAATGGCAAAAGGGCCTCTAGCTGAACTACTTAGGTGATCTCAATAGCACTCCTCAGGTCCTAAGTTTGATTCCCGGTGGGAGCTAATTTCAGGTTGAGGTTAAAAAAATCCCCTCGTCTGTCTCACAACTAAAGCAAAAGGTTTGAGGCCCGACCAAGGTCGTTGGTTGTCTCACATGAGCTAAGGTGCCGCTGTGTAAGGGGCAAGGGTTCAGGGGTTTTCTCAACCTGCGTGTGAAGGTCTTCTTGTTCAAAGCGATTACCGGGGTTCTGTCTTACCTCCCACAGGTCAAGTTTCTTTTAACAAGACGATAAATGGTTGTTCACTTACCATTGAATAGGCAGCATATCCAAAATCAGATGCTCCATAATTAATCCCGTCAAAAACAAAAGCCAAAGTGTTGATTGGTTGAGTGAGACACACAAACTAAAGAAAAGTAAAATGTTAGTTAAAACTTGATGGAATGTAAGGGTCAAATAGCTAGACGGGAAATATGATTTTATATACATCAAAATAAGAAACTTTTGACGTGAATTTAGCAATAATAGATACATATATACCGGTATTCCTATGTTGATATGTTGAAGGACGTCTTGGTCAGCTGTGAATACCCTATATCCTATGCGTAAACCAATGCCAAGAAGTATGCTCAAGAGTAGTCCCAACACCAATGCCAACTGCAAAACAGCTCAAGATTTTATAAGGCCATATTAAAGAAGTGTTGATAGAAAACAATCAAAACAAATATATACCTGTAAAACACGGGAAACAGTGGTAGCTGCCTTTGGGTGATCCTTACGAGCAAATGCACTTGAAAGTATGGCCTGCCAAAAGGAGCTCATTATGTGTAAGCAGTAAACCAATAGATAGTATGCATCATCTTGAAACAGTTATGACAAATAATGTCTCATCATTTCATCCGGTGGTCTACATTTTGAACCACAATGTTTACTCATATTAATAAATGAAGGTCAAACATAACCATAAAAGTATGTGAATTAAAAAATAATGTTAATGGATCAACAAAAGAATTATATTCGCCTAACCTGTCCCGCAAAAGCTAATCCATCAGCTAGAAGTGAAGAAGCTAACCAAATCTGCAAGCAGATCTGAAATGCAGCCATTGGAGTTGAGCCGAGTCGTGCAGCCATTGATGCAGACAATGTAACACAACATGTTGCAGCAATAACTCTGGCGAGTAACAGAAAACCTGGAGTTTACAAATAGAATATGACTAAATATAAATTTTTGTTTTAACTTAAAAACTGGATCCTAGCAAGAAGCCTTTCTTTGAACAAATAAATGTAACGACATTCAAAACATCCTAAATCAAACTCATTTTAAGTACCAAATTAAGTTTTTTTAATATAATACTAGTATTTGTAATAATAGTACTCTGTGAAATAAATTGAGTAACAGGACCATGAAGGGAGTTCAAATATTATCAATAGTGAGCAGTACACAAAGAGTACAATATTCGACGGTGGAGAGGAGTACTTACCATTTTTGAGGAACTGACCAAACTTCAAATGTTTGAAGCTGGGTGGCAATAAATCAACATGTATCTTTAATCTCCATAATAATATGGAGGCAATGAAATATCTGCATAACGTTCCATCATACACTATCACAAAAGATAGGACATAAGAATTATATACTTTTGGAGATAAGGGCCTTAGAAGCAATATAATGAACCAAAGAACATAATAGTATTACGTACTGGGATATGACATGAGAAATAGCTGCTCCCCTGACACCATATTGAAACACAAACATAAATATTGGATCCAAAACAATATTCATTGCATCTCCAAACACTGGTTATCATAAAAGTAGTAGACTCATCAGAGATTATGGTAAACTATTTCAGAAAGACTGCCAAACATCCTTCACATATTGTATATAGATCAGGTTTTAGGAGAAGATGATAATAAGTCAAAAAAATTATGTTTCCTTTCTTAAGGTAACAATTAATTTTGGTGACATTACATACATGCATGGAAAACAGATAGGGATGAATCCATTTTACTCTCCTGAACAATTCACTTTGTATTTACTCCGTGAACAAAATCTTGGCTCAGTTTACTCCACCAAACAATCCAAGTTGGTGCAATCCACTACCTTATGCAATTTCTCTTTTTTTTCTTTGTAAAATTTGAATTTGAAGCTCAAATAGATGATATCAATCTCTATCTAAAAGAAAATATTATATTTTTCTTTAATATTGTTTATATAACTTTATAACAATATAATGAAGATACACAACTTTTTTAGCATACCCTTGTATGAATGTTATTATTGTGCAAAAATATGAGCCCTAAACTTAAGTCATACAAATAAAAAAAAGGATAAATTGCATATGAAAGTAATTTGCACTGACTTAAATTGTTTGAGGGAGTAAATTGAAGAAATATTTTGTTCTGCGAGTGATTTGTATAAAGCAGATTGTTTGGGGTGGAGGGGGGGGGGTAATCGAAGAAAATTGTAACGTCCCACCACTCTAGGTCGAGCCCGCTTACACCTGGCAGCTTAATAGGCCCTCAAGATTTTTCCGACAGACCAACACTAGTCTTTTCTGTGCATTTTGTCCTCACTCATGCACACCCGAGAAACACTTCCTGGTCGGTCACTCATCCCTAAACTGCTCTAGGCCAAGCACGTTTAACCTTAGAGTTCTTTAGAGATGAACTTCCGGAAAAGAAGTTGCAACTTGTTGACATGAGTATTCTATCAATCCTATTAAGCCCTGGCTAGGATGTTACAAAAAAGTTCGAGATAATGAGATATGGTTGAACATGAATGGAGCATATGCTTATGCATCTTATTTAATTCTTTCCAAATGCAGGGTTGTGTATGTTGGCCTTTTCCATGACAGTAAACACGGAAAAAAATTGTCACTGGAATAAAAATATGATGGGTCAGAATTGATACAAATTTTGTCTGTATCGAGACTAGCTTTATTTGGATCCAAGTAATCCATTTTCCATGAAGAACAATGCTGATATCATTGGCTTGTGATTGACAATGAGCTTGACCAAGCCTAGTACACAACATCTCTAAGGAGTTCGCCCAATAAGGCCAACTGCAAGAACTTAATATTTTGAATTTTCCCAATCAAAAATCAATATTTTTTTAGGCAAGCATCAAAGTTTTCAGGGTTGATGGAAAAGGTTTCTCTTAAGAAAATTCTTTCCCTACTCCTAGATTTAGATCTCAATTTCTTATTTCAAGTTTGTTCCATTCTTTTGCGTAGCTTCTTCAATTTTCCCTGATTTGGGTGTTGAGTCCTAGACAACTTCTCATCCTCTCTGATTTTCTTTTGTCCCCCCTTCCCTGTAAGGTCTCTACATTATTGCTCCTTTCGTAGCTAAGGAGAGCTTAACATAACTCTTCTTTCAAATCTTCTTTCTAATGTATTTCATAGACCATGAGAGACTAATTCCAAATTTCATGTTTATTAAAAATAAAAAAAAATGTATCCTAGAAGAGCATCAGAGAAATTTTATGAAAAATCACTTAAACTGTAAGCACATATTATTCCTGTATGCAATTGTTCTAGAGGATAGATGTTCCTGTACTTGAAAAGTATCAAAAAATGTTCCTTCTATGTGTTCGAATATTGACATTGTTTATTAGTTGATAAACGTTGCTCACATTAAATGGATTATTTGTGTCACCAAGGCATGATAAATGTTCTTTCTATTTGTATCTTGTTCCTTCACCTCATTTTTTATATATTATTTTTTCTCTCCGCTGCAGTTGTAATTAAATTCTTTTGCTCAAGAATTCCAGATCTAGAGTATATGGTGTCCACACATCAAAATTACTATGTCAACATTTATGTTGTCACGGTGTATCTTGTATCAACTACATGCCATGAATTTACATAGCAATCCGCCAAAGTACTGGCTTCTTTTCACTGATCACTTTTGCCACCATCTCTTCTTACCTCTTCTTCATGAAATTATTCATTCTTTGAGCAAGGACGATATAGAAAATGAATAACTTCATGCCTTACAGAGGGCTGCCAGCTGTTTTCCAAATACAAATGGCTACCGACTATCCAGTGTTGAAAACAAGGCATCTGGGAGCAACCTCTCGCAAGCACACTGAAGGCAACCTGACATGCAACAGACTTTCGCTTGCTTCTTTACATTGTACATAAAACTCAGGCCTCTTTGATATTTCCCCTTTCATCTCTTTATTTCATCTGGTGCCTTTGTTCCATGCAAGATTACAGTCCTTCTACTAGTTTTCCTTTTATTTTTATAATGTTTTAAAAAAATTACTTGGTTTCCACCCCACCCCATCCCCAAGGACAGCATCAGAACATTGCAGACGCATTTGTTAGTTGTTCAACGCGTTCTTGTGTTTGTTTGCAGAAGAGCCAAAAGGCACTACCTATCTAATAAAGGAACATTGTTTGTTGTCTTTTGCTAGATCAGCATCTCCGGGTGAATTATGACAAGTTAACTTTCATCAACACAGTCAAACAGATATTTATGGTAGAGAAATACTTTCATCAACATGCCACTATGCCCACAAAAGTCATTCTCATTTATGGTATATGAGTAATATAAAGTGGAATTTTCTTTTAGAATGAACTTTTCCATGCATCTCAGATTTGCTATATATAGAGGAAGGAAATGAACTATTTATCATACCAGTTGCATACAGAGGAGTCCTTGTATCCTTTAGTCCACGGAAGACTCCTTGCATTGCAAGCGACAAAAGAACAGCTGGAGCGCCAATAGATCTTAGTAACAAATACTGTAATGCAGGCTTCAACATAGCCGAGTCCTAGTGGAAAATAGTACATAAATAAAAAAGGCAAATAATGAAGAAGAAATGTAGCAAAGAATAATTGCCTAATATATTATCAAGTAGAAGTATGTGGCTTTACATTCAGTTAATGGGGAATGGCATCTTCACTCGTTGTGCTTTGGCTTGAACAAAATAGATTTAGAGAGCATAAACAAACAGTTACCTGCATTACACCCATGTAGCCTAATATAGGTTTTGCTGAGAGTAAAAGTAGCAGAGTTTCAAGCAGACCCAGAGCCCCACCAATTAATAGTGCTGTAGACACGGAAGGAATGTGTTTCCTCTTGTGGGCACTATTGACTTCTACTTCTGAAGATGATTTACTGTTTGTGGCACTAGCCTCTGCGACTAAAACTTTAATTTGTCAGAAAAGAAACGAATTACTGATCTGTTTATGCTAATGAAATGAAAGTTACCTTCAGGTGATATAAGTTCCTCCATTTCACTATGTTTTTCGTCTTCATTTACTTCAGCTTTGTTTCTGCCATTCGACGTAGCATCCTCCTCAGCAACAAACGATGTTGTGACACTAACCAGGGGAAAAATTGCAATTCTAGAGACCTGATTAAATACTGCAATCGATATACCTACAGCTGCGAGTTCAGTTGAGCCTGTTTGATATAAAAAAAACGAGGAATTAAAGGAATCAAACTGCCTATACAAATTAATAAAAATTACGAAAATGTTGTCATCCTCAGAAAACATTTTATGCAAACAAAAAATATGTACTCAACTGAAGGAATAAATGTAAGAACGCACATTTTTATGTTCTCGGCAATTTGGGTAGGAAAGAAGGCTTATCAAGAATGTTCCTGTTAATTATGTACATATAAAAAAATTGGACCACGCCTTGATTATAGCAAAGCTTCCATTAGATGATTGAATGAGGTAATTATTTATCCTAGTCATATAATGTATTAGCATGCAAGCTACTCCATAAGAACAATTTTTTTTGTATGCAAGGGACCTGTTCCAATAAATTATTTCCTGCCTTGCGAAACCATTCATTTATTAGATAAATGCACCCACCATTTCAGAAGAGTGTGGCTATATTTTTATAGAGCACTTAGTCCTACCTAAGAAGAGGGTAAAGTAATTAAGATACTAAACACAATACCGGTATATAGTTCAGTCAACTTCATGGGGGTCAAGATTATTGAATTAAAATTTATTAGATTATAAGATTGTGTATTTAGTAGATAATCTCGATCACTTACATATAATGCTCCATTTACATTCAGAATTAATTCTACTTAAGTATACACCTTGCCTAGTTTTTTCACTTGGACGATTTGACTTTAATCGTTAGCTTCTTTGTTACGTACTCCCTCCGTTTCATAATACTTGTGATTCTCATATTTCAACGCATCATTCTCACTTTCCTATGCATCTCTATCTCTATATCTCTCCTCATAGTTTTCTGTGCATTTCAGTTTATTACTTCTCCTTATTTTGTGTGCACAGAGCTAGAATCGCAAGTATTGTGAAACAGAGGGAGTACCAATTTTCCGTCTTTACATCTAATCTGCATGGTTATTGTGAAAACCAAGCTTCTCATGGAGGCTTCTCAGGAGAAACGAGTTGATGGTGTGGAACTGCAGGTACATTCCCGAAAGATTTAATTTCTGGTACTAGAGTAGGAGGTCGTGCAAAGAGAGAGCTGTAAGTTTAGCAGAGGATATTTGTATAGATTCGGAGATATGAGCCTGACTAAATTAGGATAGTGGAGGAGTTCGATTAAATAAAGCAGTGTTATGTGTGAAGTTAAGCCTGGTCCATCTCTAGTTATTAATTCTATTCCCAGATGATGATTTAACCAAGCGAACCAAACCAACAGTAGCTAGTTATGCGGCAACAATGACATTTTCTACACACTCAGTAATTTCACGTTCACAGTAATAGATACGTTTCTCTTTCTTCCATTTTTCCTGGGTACCAGCAACTGAGCTGAAAACCTCTTTCCTTAGTCCATCGTCGCACAAATACAACCACGATGTGGCGAATATTTTAAAGGGGGCCTACACTGGTTTCCGACTAAACCTACAGTACTAATGCAATAATGTTGTGTTGGTATGTGAAAATAAAAGGAGGGAGGAACTTCAGCATTACAAAATGCAAACTGTTTTTTTTGCAAAAGAGAGAAAAAACAGAGCACATGGCAATAATTGAAGATTGGAATACGGAACAAAGACCCTTGTACTATTAAATTTACGTCCAATGACCAGCACCGTTGGCTGGAATAAAGTCTGTAATCATTTTAAATTTGGCTGGAGTGAGTAGTTACCTGGGCCAGGTTAGGACCGGGCGGAAACTTTGGCATGAAACAGAGAAGAAGGGAATCAAACCAGAGAAATCAGTAGCGTACCAATATGGCCGATGAAGGCGGTGTCTACCAGCGATGCGATGGGATCGGCCATGAGCGCGAGCGCGCCGGGCACCGCTATCCCCATGATCTCCTGCCCGAGCTCGTCCCATCTGAACGCTAGCCTGCGCGCAAACCGATCCAATTCAGGGGAAACAACGGTGAGGAAGGACCAGGAAAAAAGAAAACGAAAAAAAGAAAAGGAGTTCCGAGCCCATGGATTGATTGGATCACCTCGCGTCCCGGAAGAACACCCTGAACGGATTGTGCCCGCTTTCGGCCATGGATTATCAGCTTGCACTTGCAGAGCCTATGGATTATCACGGATCGAGTAGTTCGGACCAAAGCTGAGTACGATGGTGGCGGCCATTGCAATGGAAAAATAATCGGAAGCGGAATTGGGTGCGCGCGTGGGTGGACGACACGGCGGAGGGCATATGTGCCTTCGCCCAGTGGAGCCCGGGGCGGAAAGACGCCGGGCTCAGTTGGCGCCTGTGAGGTGTAGATCCGCGCGGGCCGGCCCGCTACTTTGCCGTAGGCCTGCTGCCACAAATGTACGATTGAAACTAGGATACGAACAAGTTATTAATCTACGAAGTAGCTTTGGCGCGTTTATAATAACGGAGATGACTCAGGATTTTTTTTTCTGTGCTTCGATTTTGCAGGCAAGAAATTCTAACTGTTTCTCGACAAAGACCAATATTTAGGGAAAACTTTTAGTATCAATGATGCTTTACAAATGTGCAAAAGGCAGCCCCGGCCGGTCTGCATTAGCTCGATCCTGGTCCTCATCAGACGTTCCTTAACCAGGCGGGTCGGTTGACTCGATTCCCAGCTTCTACTTGTGAAACGTTGCACAAAACACCCTAACGGTATCAGCCTGTAGATGAAAAAGTCCATTTGCTCCCTCAAAGACTAGATCCACCGCTATAGCACACGATTATTGTAGTGCCAGCGGACTGGTAATAGGAGGTTACCACCAAAGATTGCAATCCTACATCTATTGAATAAAGCTTCATGATTTACTTAAAAAAAAGATAGCTTGTCTCAGGCCATGCATTGGAATGTTTTTGTTTATACGTTTCGATAAGAAGTTTTGAACCAATATTTGTTTACAAGTTTCGCGTACTTTGATTATCTTTTTTTTTGAAAAGAAACTTTCCTATATAATATAAATTTTTCTGGGGCAAAACTTACTTAAAAAGGAAAGTTGGGAGTGGGAGTGAAGCTCGAGCAGAGTCCTTCGGGAATGTGTGTGGATTAGCTAGCCACGTCCCTCTCCAAAGGCACAATGTTAAACCCATGTTATGTTTTTTGTGACCTATTTTGTCGCTTAATATATCATCGTATAAATATTGATATATCAGCGCGTTAGTAGTGCCACCAGAAGGGAACACATTTTAGCAATGTTTTCAAATAGACATCACACCTCGCTACCATGGTTCATATTTTGACAAAATGGTATTACTTAACATAGCTGAAGAGACTAGTAGAACCCGTCTTGCTTCGTGTGCCTCTTGTTCAAATGGGTGAGTGCAACTAACAAAACATGTACGTAATAACTTGATAGTGCATCAGTATATAAAATTGACAATCTTGTGAGCTAAAATATGTTAAATTCAATCTTGTCGTATCATCAAAGCCTAGCCATATTTTTAAAACCTAGCTATTTACAGTTTTATATCAAATGAGTTGCATAGACAATTGAGCAGCCAGCATGATCTGACTATCAAGTTCAACACATGTAGATCTTTCGTGAGCAGCATACCATCGTCTATATGTTAGTTTATAACCTCGGAGGATGCACAAAAAACGAAAAAAAAAGCAGGAGACTACCATCTTGCTCGAAGTTATGCTTATTAAAAAGGAATGGCATTGGCGGAGCGGCAACTGTAGGATTTTACAGTACAAGAAAAAAGGGGTGTTGCCACGGGTTATATTTAGTGGCAATAGGGCCATATTAGTTGCAATACATCACAATAGCCACAAAACTCATTTCGTTGGAGACCGTGGCAAGTAGTAGCGTGGCAATAGGCTTTAGCAACCATTTTTTGTTTCATTGCAACAACTATGGTTATTGCCATAAAGTAAAATGTTGTAATCAATAGTTTAAGCAACGACAAAATGCTTGTTGCAACGACATATAGTGGGTCCACAAAAGAAAAAAAATATGCATATACATATTTGAGTTGAGATTTTGCTATAGACATGAATCGAACTCAAGACCTTTATACATGGGCGTTTGTATTCTACCACTGCACTAGTGTCATTATATATGACTATGATGGAAATATTATTTCTTTATCATGTCTCATGGCATGGAAATATTTGTGAGAAATCGTTGCAAAAGCTAAAAATCGTAGCAATAGATAGCGTGTGCTGCAACAACATCTTGATTGTGGCAATAACTTTCTTTCTTTTGCAACAAAATTTCACGATCTAATGCAACAAAATATTTTTGTTGTAGTTGAAACTATCTATTGCCACGACAAATCAATTGTTGCAATAATGTTGGTGTATTACCACGAAAATATTGGGATTCATAAAACGATTATTCTTTTGTTGTAATAGGTGCCCTTGTTTCGCTACAATTATCATTTTGTTGCTATTGACACACATGTCTTGCAACAAAATTTAAGATTTTTGCAACAAAAGCTATTTCGTGGCAATATTATGCACGTATCGCAACAGTAGATACAAATTGTTGCAATAGGACCTATCTATCGCAACCCAAATTTTTTTGTTGTAACGTGGCTCGTGGCAAAAGCCTAATTTTCTTGTAGTGTTAGAAAGGGAAGCATCCGAGAGAATTGACATGAGCCAATAATGAAGAACTAAAAGATTGAATCTTAGCTAGTGACATCTTATTCAATCCTTTGTCGTCAGCTAGGTCCAAGGAAAGTGAATTAATTTCACTGTAAACTAAAAAAAACGGAGTTGGAAGGTAAAATAGCATAAAAAGCAGTTGGACATGCTAGGTATAAAACCTATGGGCAACAAAAGGTAGGGACATTTGTCCACAGGACTGGACACTTACAAATGTTGGCTTGGTCTATAGGACATCGAAACAAAAACTTTTATTTGTAGGACACCACCAGTAGTTCATTATGTAACAGTCAAAGTTTTTTATTCGGTGTTAAGTATTAACCTTTACGTGCCGCGACCCGTCGTCCACCCACACCCTAACCCTAGGGTCTCCAACCGCCGCCGCCGCCCCCCCCCCTCCTTCCTCCCCTCCGGCGGCCTCACCGGCGGTGGAAAGGAGAGGGAAGCCCTCCCTCCTCCTGCTCGCTTAGGTAATCTGTAGTTGCTTTGGTTTCCCGAGTAGTTCCTAGTAGCAGGGTATGTCCCGCCTTCTCCTTCTTCCATGGGAGCTCCTTGCAGCCATCGTAGCTCTAGCCGTCGCCGACGAGCTACTCGGTGCGGCAGGTCATCCGGAGCCTCCCTAAATAACGTAGTTGTAGGGTCCCCGTCTCCATCCGCAACTTCCGCCACCGGCTTGGGGAAGACGCCCCCGTCCACCGGCAGATCTGGGCCTCCAAGCGCTAGATTGGCCATCCTTCTCGCCGGATCTCGTCCATCCACCCCGCCTAGCCGGCTTCCGCCCCCCATCTTCAGCCAGCACAGCGGCACTCCTTCCCGCGTCGTTGCTCCTGTGCCCTCACCTTCCTCAAGCTGGCACCATCCGGATCCGCCACCTCCATGCTCCGGCGCCCCGAAATCCGAGGACTACTCATCGCTCCATCGGATCTCGTAGACGTCGGGTATGGCGTCGCCGTGGGAGACCCCCACGCTGCCTCCTCGATGGGCGGTCTCGACGCCGCCGTGGGAGACCCCCCCCGGGCCTGCCTCGGGCCTTGCCTGTGCCAGGTCTTGGGCCTTCTCCGGCCCGGTTCAGCTATGGTTAGCCATACCACTCGCAATGATGCACGCAGCTACCGAGAGACGGACACCGTTTCGTACACAAGGTATTTCAGTTGGTTGCTACTTTGCAAGAATATGTGCATCGATGTGGCGATGTTGTTGCGGATGTTCGGGTCGATCACGCGCTGCCGTTGAACCCCGGATTTCACATCTGCCAACATGCGGCTGCATGCTGGAGGCCGGTGAAGCCCACTCTAGATCTACGGCTCCTTGCACTCATCCCTCCAGTACATTTCCAGTCAGCCAGACGCAGAGAACGCCGTCTGTTCTATCGGATTGTACGCATGAGAATCCTCGATGTCCTAGTCCAGGTTATTCGTCGGTCAAGGGCGCCGAGACCCAGCGTTCTCGACGAAGACATCTCCTGTGTACTGTTCTTTCGGAGTACAACTACCATTCAATCTGGACGAAGCCTGTCCATACAGCTTATCTCCGTTCTAGGTTAATCATTAAGAGTCTTTGGTACTCACCTTCAGTGGCTATGAAGCTACAACCATGTACTTTGGGACTTCGATCCCAATACTTTGTAATTTGTTTCCCTTGATTAATATATTCTTAGTTATCAAAAAAAAGTTTTTTGATTCAGTGTCCTACAGACAAAATAATCAATATGCAGTGTCCCATAGACAAATTTTCCTAAAAGATAATATGCCAAATCTCTGAGTGGAGCATACGGATTATCTGGATTCTGCATTCACATACTCACCAACTGGGTATCATAGAGGCGCAACAAACAAGATAAGATAGGTAGTTAGGTACTGAAAACAATGGGGAAAAATCGCACATAATAGTGGACTCTCCCTCCTTAAACAAAGGATTAGTATACCTTTTATTTGCTACTCTCTTTTGCATCTACGTTGGAGTTCAGAAATAAGAGAAAAACATGTATAACTTACTCCGTCTATTCAAAATTTCAAATTGAGTTTCGTTTTCAACTTGGAATGGCTACCGTATGCCCCAAAACCAAGCTTTTTAACTGTTGAAGGCCTCTGACAGTTTTAATATTTACCTCTTGAAGGCCTCTGACGGTCTTAATATTTACCTCCGGTGTTCTGAATCCGAATGCAAATAATTATTCTTTTAGCGACTGAGTGATTGTTTGATAAGATATCGCACTTGTAAGGATGCTTCTACAGAGAAGTTTGCAAGGCTATAAATACTCGCAACACCGATTAGCAAGAACAGCCAGCTCACCATGTATGAGGGCATGAAGCCTCGATATATTTTGTTATCACGCAATTCAATTGGTGCAACTTATATAGGAGCTTTGTTTTATATATGGCAAATTTGTCTCGAGCACACTGAGAAAGCAATGATTGGTCTAAAACACACCGTCGATTTTGATTTTGTCTCAAACACACGATAATTTCGTGGTAATTGTCTCGAACACACCCGACCATTAAAATACTATTTTCAGTGAGCCTACAGTGATGTCCTTTTTCAGTTCTTTTTTCACATTTTACGAACCGAGGAGTAGGTGGTAGCAATTAACACCGCGGGCAGCCGCAGGCTGCAGAAACGTAGAGTACACGTTATACAATCAATGAACTAGATGTCTAGAGTCTTCCTGGCCGAGGATATGGAGTAGATAAAATCAGATCGGGATATCAAACTTCATTTCCCTGGGCTGATAATAGCGGACGTCCCATTACTAGACAATTCTAGCGCGCAATGATATAAACATCTCTTATATGCCTTGCATCTTCGCTATTTAGTCCTGTGACTCCTGTCCATACCAGCAACTCAGTTGTTTGCATGTTCCTGAATCCTGGTGCCTATCACGCCTAGGTGAGTACCCACAAGAGTGCTCAGTAAATTTCATTAATATGGTGGAAATCCGGAAGTTTGAACTGCCACAGATATATATTTATATATATAGACACGCAACTCAGTTGTTTGCATGTTCCTGGATCCTGGTGCCTATCACGCCTAGGTGAGTACCCACAAGAGTGCTCAGTAAATTTCATTAATATGGTGGAAATCCGGAAGTTTGAACTGCCACAGATATATATTTATATATATAGACACATGCTAGTGTTGACCTCCATGCTAGTTTTGTTTCTCTTCAAGGTCTGTGAGGGTTTTAATCTTTATGTCAGCTGTTCACAATCCAAATGCGAATAACAAAACAAACTAATACTGGAAATATCTGCTGTTATTGAGGAGTGATTGTTTTCTACAGAGAAGTTTGCATGGCTATAAATACTCAGTATGATCGATTAGCAAATAGCAAGGACAACCAGCTCACCCTGACCGCATGAAGTCCTGATATCACTATGACAATCAGGTACTATAGCCACGTCTCCCAAAAACTAGTAGTTGTGGCACGTAAAACGGCTCGCGGCTCCAGTTGGGGGGGGGAGGAGGAGGCGAGCTTCAGTACGCATCAACCGTGGCTATAGACATCTCATTAGCCATGACTGACAACGCGTCAACCGTTGCTATTGAGCCAGAAATCAATACCACGGTTTACAACGTCAACCGTAGCTAATAAGTTCACTATAGCCACGGTTGACAATATGGCCCGCAGCTAGAAACATAGGCCCATATCTTTTTTTTTTGTCTCAAGTGAGCCTGGTTCTCCTCCTAATATAAACTTGCCAAACCCTATCCCTTTCAGTCTCCTTGTGACAGCCCAAAAAGATGTATCAAAACTTCTTGTAATAAAGATTTGGAGTTGGAAAAGATTTGAACAAATTTGAAGAAAATTTGGTTATAAATTAAGTGAGCAACGAACCAACGAAATTCGCAAAGGAATTAAATTCAAACTCCGCATCTTGGGCTGAAACTCCGCCGGCCCATCTCCTTTCTTCCCCTCGCGCGCCCAGTCCGACCCAGCCCACGGTCAACAGCGTCGTCTTCCAGCTTTTTCCTTTTTCCCACCGACCACGCCAGAGCACAGCGCCGCGGAGCTCGCCACGTCGGACGTGTGGCGTTTTCTGCCGCCGTAACAACCCCGAGCCCACGCCAACCACTTCCTCCACCATTTTTGCTCCTCAAAACCCCCAGCCACCACCGTCCTCCCCTTCCTTCTCCAAAACATAGCATCGCCGCCGCCTGCGGTTCCCACCCCCGCCATGGGCGAAGTCCCGAGCTAGCAGTGCGCGAGCTACCTCCCGTGCTCGGCGTGTGACGCTGAGTCCACCCGTGAGCTTGGTTTCGCGGGAGCAGGTCGGGAGAGGGAGAGCGACGCGCGAGAAGGTTTCTGCGGTCATCTTCTCCGGCGCCGTCCGTCCGTCACGGTGAGGCACATCTTCTCCTTTATCTTGTCCTTAATTCCCCTTTGATCGCCGTGCGAGCTTGAGCTAACCCCTCCTCGTTTGCACCTTGGTAGCCCCGGGAACGCGGACCCGCGTGGTCACCACCTTCTTCCGCGCGACGTTCGCCTCCACCATCGTCGGAACTTCGTCGTTCGCCGTCGCCAAGCCCTCTCCTCCTTCCCCGAGCTTCGCAAGAACTTCCTGGTGAGTCGCCACGTCGTTTCCCCCTCCTTTCCCCTTTGATTCTTGGTGAATCGACCGCCGTCGTCGGTTTCCGCCTCCGTCGTGCCATGAGCGCCGGTGGGGAGTTCACCGGAGTTGTGCTTGTGTTCAATTAGCGTGGCTTGGCCGGTAGCCTCGTATGGCAGTGGGGGAGCTCGTGCGCGTGCGTTTCATTGAGAAAGGTTGCAGTTTGGTGCTTCGCGGTGGAGCCACCATGGCCGCCACCGCGGTTCTCGCCGGCGGGCCTCCGTCCGTCTTTTCGGGTGCGCGAGCGTATGGTTGTGCTCCTTGCGGCATGAGCTACCTCCCGGTGTGCTCGAGAGAGAAAAATTCGTGTCTTTGGGGTTTTCCCCTTTTCTTGCCGCCGCCGTAGCGACTCCGACGAGCCCGCTCGTCGCCGGCGTTGGGAGGCTGGTCCTCGCGACCAACTGCGGTGGGTGTGTGTTGAGGTGGGGAGCAGCCCGGTGCCCTTGGCGTGGCCCACGGCGAGCTGTGGCGGCTAGGTGAGCCAAGTCCGGCAGCCCCCGCGGCGGAACCCGGGCGGCGCCGCCCACCTCCTGCAGTGATGACGTCATCGCACGTCATTGTGGGGCCCGCCATTTGAATAGAGTCCATGAGGTCCGGATCATTTTGTTGGGTGGACTGGGTTCTCTTGTAGACCGCAGAGAGAGGGAAAAGAAAGTGGGCCCGTGGACCCAGTCCACGAAACAGTAGGGACTGTGGAATATTCTGTAAGGAATATTCCCTGGTTTTTCATTTTCTTGGAATTTTCAGAATTTCCATAATTCGTTTATCTTTGGAAATTCATATCTTTTTCCTGGAGTCTCGGAAAAATACGCGGTCGGTGGCGTTGGACTCGTAGCGACGATCTCTACGCGTTAGTGTAGCTTTTGATCATGTTCTAGTATCGTAATTTCCGTCGTTCGTTTCGTCCTTTGTCCTATTGCCTCGATTTGCGTGCCTAACCCCTGTTTCGCGATCTGTCTATCGGAGGGTGCCGAGGAGTTCCGTCGGAGCCGCAGTTTGAGGAGTTTCCACCAGAGCAGCCGTACGAGTACCCCGACCCGGCCTGGGACCAACGTTTTCCGGGCAAGCCGCAATCCTTGACCACTCTTGTTCCTATTAGCAATTTGCATTAAATTGATCCATGCATGTGAATGGTTACTTGCACTTGTAGTTTACCTATGCCATACTATGCCATCCTTGCCACCGATTGCCATAGGATGTTCTACTGTTACTCGCATGCTTAGTAATTGCTTAGTTGCTTAACTGAACCCCATGATGATTATACATGTTTTTGTGTAAAATAAATTGTAGGTGTTTCTTAGGTGTCGAGTTTACGTACTAGATACCATGTAGGACTTTTGCAGGGGCGAGTGTAGGTGGTTAGGTGCTGGGAGACTTTTGGGGAGTCTCTATTTGGAGAGTACCGTTGCGAGTACGAGTTGTGTAGGTGCCTTGGGCTATGGGGTCCCTTTTGTGGTGACACCGTTATTGAGACTGTTGTTTTGAGGAGAGGGATGGTGACTCGCCCCGGCAGCTTAAGGACCAGTTCTTGTGCGTATGCCTCTCTTGGTCTTACTAGCATACCACGTGACTTGTATGGGCGGGCTGGATCATGATATTTAGCGGAGGACTGGGTGGCCCGCCGTGGTGTAGAGAATAGTGGTAGTGGGTGTTGGTCTCGACCCACGAGCAGAGGATATCCCACCTGGCCCGTGGTACGCCTTGTCACACCCTTTAGGATCTTTTTTCCTATGTTGTGGTTAGAGGATCCCGGACCCGAGGGACGGGCGCCTACCGGTCGATGCTTTGTGGAGTGATTTTGTGAGTGTTGCTTTGCTTTGGCTACGACGGTGGTCTTTTGTTTGAGTACCTCTTCACGTGGGTACAGCTGCTTACTCTCTGCGAGAGATATATAAATCTATACGTATAGTCTAGCCTTATAGGCACTACCGAGAGAAATTCACTTGATTAGCATTTACTACTTTTCCCCTCGATAGGTGTTTTACTTCCGACTTCGAGCTGTGGTCCGGTGGAGGTGTGCTTGGACATAAAATTTGACCCTTGCGGGATTGTGTTGTTTCCTGCAAGGCCACTTATAAAATTTTGACTAATAATAAAATATGATTCACTTAGACTTGAGGAATAATGCTTTAGGTGCTAGCCCTTGCCTATCCTTAAAATATTCGAGCATGCACATATTGTTGCTAGGTAGTTGCGGCTTGTTGAGTACTCTATGTACTCACGGCTTTTCCACTTTGTTTTTTAGACGTCGGTGCGAGGAGCCAGCCGAGCTAGCCGAGGAGCTGACGAAGAGGAGTGATGGTCTCGCCTACACTCGAGTCGCTTGTGGGTATAGTCTTCATCGCCGATCTCCATGTGATATGCTTCCGCTACGCTTCCGCTAGATTTCATCTTTGTTATCGCGATGGCCTGCGTGCCATGCTCTTGTATCCATGAGATTGAGACATGTGATTAATAATGTACTATTGGAGATTCTGTTATCTTGCCTTGTTTACATTCCTTATTTATAGTTTTTCTATGCTAACTTGTGATGGATGTACGTGCCACACTTCTGGGAGTGGCATAGAGGTACAAAGGGTTCGGGTTTCACTTAGGTGAAATTCGAGTCCTCACACTCCTCTCTCTCTCTCTCTCTCTCTCTCTCTCTCTCTCTCTCTCTCCACTCACGCCGCCCACCGGTCCTCCACGTAACTGCCGCCGGCCTCCTCCATGCCCACCACATCTCGCCGTTACCTTTTATATAACACTCCTCACTCTTTATGTAATACCTTTTATGTAGTACTATCTAATTAAATTAAAGATTCCTCACTCTTGTTATTCACTAATCAGGACTGGTGTAGGGAAGCATAGCACATTTGTGTTGGTACACACCTTAGTCACCATTCCAGGCATTAGATCAATAGTCAAGACTCCTGTAGCAGATTTCCAAGTGAAAACTATGCTCGCACAATCCCGATAGCCAATTGTGCATTCTGATGATGGGTGGACAGTAATTGGAACAAACCTCTTGATGTCCTGGATCCTGGATATAGTGTCCATTGTTTCAGGCTAGACTCCCTTGACAACAAATTTTAACTTACAATCCTGCTTGACGGCGAGTCCTTGGAACCTATCCCACGGTACTCGATGTTCTAAGAACAATGTCCAACTCCCTACAAGTAGATAGAGAGACTGATGACTGAAAATTATCCTGCTGCTATATTGTTTTTTATACATTTTTAACAGTGGTTCTGATCCGCCATCAAAAATCTTTTTTTAGTGTAGGCTTATAACATGGACTGCTACTACAAATGAAAAAAAAAACATTTGTCCATATATCAGCCCGCCACTAAAGAAAAGTTCATCCCACTGTGACCCAGCAACTTCTCACATAATATATATACAGGGGCAAACCCTAGACAATCATCCAACCTATCTTTCTCTCTCCATGGAGTTGTCCATTCGCGCCAGCCCGCACTGTGCCCCTCCAGTGGCACCTCCGGGCAGCTCCTCCTTCGTCCCATCTAGCACCCCTACATGCTGCCCCTATTCCTTAGGGCGGGGCAGATCATGGGGGACCGACTGCAGGGCCCATACAGTTCATGTGATGGTGCGCGAGCCTGACCTGCCCGACCGAGCGAGCTCGGCAGCAGTAGTGGCCTGGATCCAGGTCCAAGCGGCAAGCGACCGGATCCTGCAGAGAAAATATCTAAAACCAAAATTAAATATTTAATATATAAGTTGGAATAAATTCTATTAGAAAAAAGGATTTGCGAGTTAGAAAAATAAAAAGTTCAACCCCTTAGCTGTTGAGCAGCAATGATGTTATGTGACGGCTGGCCGGGTGCATGAAGGCCGGATCTGGTCGCGTCCCCTCTATGGTTGTTGGCTTCTGTGGCATGGAGCACAGATGCGGGGAGGATGGTGGCACGGTGCGTAGCAATGAGGGCTAATGTGGGTCTAATGTTGGCCTATCGCTATAATATGTTGTTTTTAACTATGTTAAGGTAGCAACAACGGGTGAGGTAGTTGTACACACGTTACTAATACAATGCCTATTTTCTTTAATGGTTTTGTCCCATAGAGGTAATCATATTTCACGATCGAGCCTGAGATGAGTACAACATACCTACAAGCACGACACCGGCTCGACGTGTCGTCATGAACCCTGGCAAGTCTAGCTTCCGCACATCACCAGTGATTTAGAAGCTTATTCAAATGTTAAATACCCATAGGGTCAAAATCGTGGGGTTATAACAAGTAGACTAGATATGTAAAGGATTGTCAAAATACATGTTTAAGTGTTGTTTAAGAAATATATTAAAACTTAGAAGTGGGGAGATAAACATATTGTCTCTAATTCTATCTTTACTATATGTTTGTTTTTAGGTCTAAGTAAGTTAAACACATGAAAGATTATGGATTGTCTAATTTGTATTAGTATATGTTACCGTTGCGTTAGCACGGGCAATACACTAGTACCTACAAGCACAATACCGACCCGACGTGTTGTCATGAACCGTGGCAAGTCTAGCTTCCACACACACCAGTGATTTTTTTTATAAAAAGGAAAGTAATTACATTACTCATGTGCCATCTTCGGACAAGCAATATTCAATACATAAAAAATAGTTGGATTGATTTTCACGCCTCGGAATGATCAATATTCAATACTTAAAAATGATTTTTTACTACTAGAATAATTAATTTCCCTGTTAAAATAATTAAAAATTCAGAAATTAAAATTTAAAAAATATTTTTAAATAATACTGGAACAATTTATTCTCACTAGAACAACATCTCATTTTCAAAATAATTTATTTGTACTGCTACAACAA
This sequence comes from Chloris gayana, assembly GCA_031894775.1. Taxonomy (NCBI): domain Eukaryota; kingdom Viridiplantae; phylum Streptophyta; class Magnoliopsida; order Poales; family Poaceae; genus Chloris; species Chloris gayana. Next base: position 310,928 of record JAUNZO010003989.1, on the reverse strand, counting down.
AGCATGAAATTAATTTAAAAATCAGAAAAATATATGCATGTGGGATCTTGGTTGAATTCATTATAAAAAATACAATGGCTGAAATGGATCCGAATAATGGAGTTACCACGTGGCGCGAGCATACACGTATCGAGCACTACATATACGAAGTTCTGTTAAGTGAAAGGTGTAATCATTTTTAAAAAATGACAGGCATAAAGATCCTAGATGCAGAATGGTTGTGCATGGATGTCATAAGTTCTGTAGGGCTTGAGCATTCAGCCCATTCGGTCAACAAACCACGAAATCAAGATTAAACGAGATCGCCATATCGGCGCTAGAGACCTACGGCGCCTGGACGAAAACCTTCCGCAATTCTGATGCATATCTGGATTGTGCCGTGGTGCCGCAGTTAGCAACTTCAACGAACTATATGTTGTATGCTTGAGGCAGCGAAAAGGGAAGGGAAATGAAAGGGATCGTCCTCCATTGCGGCCAGATGACCCACTTCGTCCATGTTGCCGTCGTTCGTCTCTGCAGATGTACGACGGCACTGACTCGTAGGACCGCTCTGATCATTGTCGAATGAGCAAGAATTCTATTGGTTCCATAGGAAGCATGAACTCTAGCATGAATATTGAATGAAACCTGCAGGTGAGCCCAATGCCGTTGCTTGCGCCTTCCAGATGCCTTCCAAACCCGAGGACTGGTCCAGACAACTGTAATGGATATGCGCATATGAGAACACATCTCCTGAGGTTTGGACTAAACCCTGCGGACTGAACACATACATATAAATGAGACAGATGGCATGCGAACTTATGACGCCAGAGCGGTGTAGTTGGGAAAAGATACTTAGATGGATTTATTTGACCGGAGCGGCTGAAGTTAGAGAGGGGAGGTTGGTCAGCATGATAACCAACAAGTTTGCAACTGCTAGGTGATGGTGGGAAGATCACAACATTTATCTTATAGTATAAATGATACGCCATACTTGACAGTTCAATAATACTTAATGTTCTCAAACTCTGGGAATGTATTTCCATAGTTGCATCTAGAAAGAACTGAATTGTTTTGTCAATTGTTCTTGGGTTTGATCTTCCTTGCTCACCATTCATTCATAATTTCATGTGTGTTGACACAAAATGTAGTCACACACTGAAACCACTAGAGTGCGCGGTGTCGTAATTGGACTGAATCATAGACATGTCTGCTCAAACTGGTCTGACCACCTGTTTTGTTGGGTTCCCAGGAACAATGGCACGACAAGGGACCCCATCAAGGCAAGAGGTTGTAGGGTTGTTTGGTAGACCAGCTAGAATGCTTTACATGAGGGTTGAGATTGGAATTTGGACCAGAAAGTCATAACGGTAAATGGAAAAAAAAAGATACAGCATTGGTTCCATTTGAGTTGGGTGACCGCAATGGGTCATGAACCCCTAGTTTCATAAGAGGAATGGTCTTGCCGTCCAAGAAATTAAACTTCTTGGCAAGTTTTGAGCCAAAATTTAACTTTCTGCTCGTGCTTTGTCAAAATCGGCATGACCGATTTTCAATCCTCTGACAATCATAACTTTACATATGGAGAGGAAGCTGAATACAACGGTTGACTGTGCCCCTTGCTCGGACTCCTCTTCCCGAGGTTCACGGTGTTGGTTTGCGGCAGAGCCGGGAATTTAGCATGAGGGGGACCAAGTAGTTCCAAACTAAGCATGAAGGGTTAGTTTTGATGAAATTACATGGTTAATTTTGATGTAAAGTGATGAGTGCACCTATCATTGGGCAGCCCCCGACCCCCCCCCCCGCCCGACCTGTTCTGCCTTAGTTCTGCAGTACCACGTGGAAGTAGTTTTCTCTGTTTGCTCTCCGTTCTGCCTTAGTGTTAGGACTAACTAGCATCCAACAAAAATTGATTCCAAAGCTAGAATGATTTATTATGCTTGGAGGAATATTTTGCAGAATATATTTGATTGCTTCCATGGCCTCGGCGGTTTTAATGTATTAGAAAAGCCTTGTGCTGCTATTAGCCTAACATAGTACTGATTGAAGTGAAGGCAGAGACATCCACACACCGCTCTTTTGTGTTATCATCCTGATATTCGCCCAGGCTCCACATAATTTCTGGGTCCGTCGCTGCTTGCACTACGGGGAAACCCAGTTGTGTCGCCAGCGTGCGCCCAGACATGCTAAAATAGTCCTTAGCCCACATCGAAGATGGATTTTAGGCAAAGGAACTTGAATATATATGGACATGACGAGGTGCATGTAATGTTTTGGAACATAATAGCTATGAGAAGCCACTAGGTTCATTTATTTGAATGCAAGTAATTAAGCAATGTTCCAGCCAAGATATTTGAGACAGAATTCAAAAGTAATAAACAAAGAGCAGTGGGCAGATGACAAGCACTTTCTGCAGGTGTAGGTGCCTATTTATGCTTCACATGGGCACGTCTTTCAACAGGACAATCTATGTTTTTACCAGAGCCGTCCTTGGTATATACCAAATTTATGTTACACACTTGGAGCCTTTTTCAACGGAGAAAATGCCCTTACAAGGCAAATCATTAAACACATAAAGGTTTCATAAAGTTGTCATATATAGGGGCTGGCATTGGAGTGAGTAAAGCTATGGTTGCTAATATTTATGCGTACATTATTCGCTGATAAAGGATTTTGTTTATCGTTTCCTTCTATTGGATGTTAGAAAAAAATCATTTTATTTTGAAAGCATTCTTGCCCCCAATTTCATTCATGACTAGAAAGGTCACGCTGCATTGCCGAAAGGGCTCCCTTCTTGGTTGGATCATGGATACTTGGAATGAATAGACCAGAACCGTTTTGGTCTTGAGCCAAAGATATTGGGTTGTGCTGACACCAATCAGACAAATACGCCATCTCCCTAGAGCAAAGTGCAATTATCAGTTGACCGAAGAGAAGAAAATATGTTTTTGGTGCAATTCTTTTAGATCCAATTGTCAATTATGCATATGGGCCCCCAGGCCAATACTAGAAGCATCTGCTACTTAGATTATACACAATATTTTTATTATGTTTTGCCGAAACAATAGGAGAGATCAAAACACAAGATTAAGACCAAACAAAAAGAACCAAGCTCGACTGAGAAGGATATGTGGCTACGGAGCAGTCACAGGATATAACGACTGATTGAGTAGTATCTCTCTTCTCCATGAGGGAAAGAGCCTTATCTGATTTGTTACGGCAACAAATAGACTGAACTGAATTGCCAAATACTCGCATATGCAGGATTGAGCGCAATATTTCAGCTCGACATACAGCACTGAAGCCACCGTTGACACCACACCACAACGATGGTCGTTCAGTGCGTGCCTTCTAGTCATTTGACTCCAGAATAATTAAAGTTTAAGAGGATGTGCCGGAGTCTTGCAGCAATGTACCATGGTGGAACAATTAGCACAAACCACAGGAAGGCTCATGGTGATAGAGATTGCAAACAACAGCATGGTACTACTGCCAAAAGATCAACCAAGGTTACTATACGGATAACTTGCTGAAGTATTTCGGATGCCTTCCACGCCGAGCAATCGGTTTGCCCAGGGACATGCATGGATGGAAACGTAACCGGAACATATGTCAAGACACGCAATGGGGTTAGCATGTGAGAAATGTAAGGGTGTAGTTGGGACTCGGGAGGAGAAGATATAGTACAAAAGCCAGTGTATATATCTTTTGGATTATATATATGTGTTCCGTGAGGCGTGTGTCGAGAGATATCTGATATCATTAAGTTTTTTCTCTGATTTCTCAGCATGAGATGAAAAGCCCAATTAAGGTGGGATACATCTATTAGGTGGAGAAATAATTCCAGTACACGTGGTGGCCATATCTCAGGTATATATATACTCTACATCAATAGGGATATATTTCAGGGTACCAAATAATTATGTCGTCTTTATTGGCTGTGGCATCCCTGTTTTTTTCGTTGTGTCCATCTGTTTTCCGTACACGTGGAAGCAATAGGATGCAGCTGCACGTGGAAGCAATAGGATGCAGGTGATGCAAGCAGATCGATCGGTTCTATACCTGAGATATTCTCCATCTCCTATACTAAACGGGTGTCCTCATTCCCAAATGTCTTCGTTCTTCGGGAGTCCAGAGATCATATCACACTTGAGCTTGCCGCTGTGGAACCATTCTAGAGAGTTCCATTCCAGTTGTGAGAGGACATTTATTATGTTCTGCACAAGAAAAAAGTCCTCGATTATGTTAGAATTCCAGTCTTTTTCCTCAGTCTGTTCCGTCAAATTCGAGGTCCGCGTGATGGTACATGGTACTCTTGTCGGCGGTCACTGTTGTGAACACAAAGGGGAGTGTCTTCAGAATATATAGCGAGGCGTTTTATTTCCAGCAATTAATTTTTTCCAAGAATATGCAACTTTTTCATTCAGTTTGATGCCGCAGCTAGACAAATTATTTTTTTTCCTTTTCCCCTTGAGATGAAAAGAGGAGGGTATGGCACAAACTCAGAAGGAAGGAAACTGATGGCACTATTTGGCATAGCATCCAGTGTAGTCCGAAAAAAATAGATGGGACCCATTTTCCAATGTAGGATACATGGGTTAATTATGACTTCCACGTGTACCAGAAGTTCTGGAACACAGATTGCACAGCCAAGAGAACACAGGGAAGCCACAACTGGCTATATGATGACTTATACCTTCTTATTTGAGCTAAAATATCATATCCATAATATTACCATATGCTGGTGTACCAAGAAACTAGCAAATGTTGGTTTGTTACACAACCCTTAGGTTTAGGGTAGGGGACCAATGGACCTAGATTGTGTTAGGAATCTACTCACAAGTGGACATGGTGGTTTTACCCATATTCTAGTTATATGAAGACTGAAAGCTTTACATGTGTCTAGCTTCTTTGTATTGTCTAAGTATGTTACAAGAACACTGGGCATATGTGAGAGTTGGATTATTTTTAGTGACCAGTACATCCCTTTCATATCCTTATGAAGGGTTACTCGCAATTATTAGACCGGTATAGGTGGCATTAAATGCTAGTGGGTCAGTAGACTTCTTTGCAAAGTCCTAATTACAAAGATAAGCAACAAACCTAGCGAAAGCATATGTGCTAGGCGAATACCTGTCATGTTCATGAGGACATTAATCATTTAGATACAACCAATAATTGTCCATTAGACATGCAAGATTTGATAAAAAGATCAAGAGCAAGAAAATTAAATTTATTGGTGAGATCATTTGTATTGTCTTCTATATATGGTTTCAAGAATAAATTGCTACGTAATGAAAAAAATATTGTTAAGAATCATGGGGATGACGAGGAGATCACTGGAGACATGCTTGGGGATGTGAAGGGGAGCAAAGGCGTCCAAGTCAACTCGGTTACGAGTCCGTTTTAGAGTCTAGGACTAGTCTGCAGTGAAACAGTCACCCAGGCCTCATACGATGTTGGATTTGGATGTTCCACATATGCACGAAAAGCTAAGAAGATCACCTTTCCAACGGAACCGGTCTCATGCAAAAATTCGTTCGTATTCATCTGCCATATGCGAAACAATTCGATGTTTAAAATCTGTCTTCATGACGCGCCACCGTTTTTTGCCTTTGGGCCTTGTATCTCGTGTGGGCCCATTAGGGGCGCGTCCTAGGGTTAGAGACCACGCCTGCAGCAGCCCCCCCCGGGATCGGGATCCTCTGACTTCTACATCTCAAAGTCAGATCGACATTGGCACAAATCCACCGTCCACAGAAATACTAACGGCATCGGCGGCACAGCAAGAGAGAAGGCAGGTATGGAGCAGAACCGTGAAACTAATTCTCCTTTCTTTTTTTCAAAAATCGAGAAGCTGACTTTGAAGATTAAAATAGAATCTAAAAAAAACACAAGTGTTTGAGAGATTAAATACGAGATATCAATGCATCCATTTTGCTTATAAACACTCAAGAATCTACTTTGAAGATTAAAATAGAATTTCTCAAAGTTGGCTAACCTGTCAGCTTTTTTACAGTCAATAGCATGCTGATTACCTAACTTTGCGAAATCATATTTAAATCTGCAAAGTAGATATTTGAGTGTTTAGAATCAAAATGGATGCATTGATATCTTGTATTTAATCTCTCAAATATTTACAAATTTTGGATATTCCTAATATTAGGTTTTTAATTCTTGAAAAAGGGTAAGAAGAATGAGTTTCAGAGTTAGCTCCATCCGAGCTCTCTCTCGGCTGTGCACAGATACCGTTTGTCTTTGCGTGGACGGTAGATGTTCTGCCAATGTCGATCTGACGTTGAGACGTCGAAATTAGACGATCCCGATCCCCCCCTGCAGGTTCTTATATACCCGCAGTCACCATTAGGAACAATTGGTTTAGTTTAGATGAAAGTTTAACAATTGCTACTTCGCTGCAACGCGTGTTAGATAATCTGCCCGCCTGCATTATATTTAGAACCCCCACCTTTCATGATCTGAGATTGGTTCTCATCACTAATTGGCAATTTAGTATCTGTTTATCTTGTTATTGGTTGTTCTTCGATTGCTTGCAGGAATTACCCTCGTGGTTTGGTTAATCGTGCTCCGCAAGATCGTGATTAACTGCTAGAGTTGGTGTATCTGTTGCTAAGACGCATCCTAGCTGGTTGTAGTCGGGCCATGAACGTCTCTCCAGTTAAACCGAAGTTATCCCCTCTCATCGAAAGATCTTCTTTTGGACGTAACTCATGTACTTGTCACATGCCGTGCCTTCTCAAGCACGCTTTCGAGCGGTATGTGTTATTCGTTCAGCCCTATTTCCTCCCATTGGCTCATATAGTGTCCGTCGGTATTGTCTATCCCCCACATGCTCTCAAACTATTCATAGTATAAATAATATTTTGCTTGTGAAATAAGGCAAAATATTCCAAGTGAAAAAAATAAAATCTTACTAATAATTCTTCACGCAAAATTATAACAGGCATCAAATAGCCATAAACGGACAGACAAAACTTAAAGTTGTTAACCATTTGAATTTCACTCTCATGACTAATCAAAGAACATTGTCGTTTGAAACTAGAGCCCACTAGCCAAGGTTTATTTTATTTTTTTATTTGTTGTCTCTTATTAATAAGTGGGTCAGTATCAGTATTAGTAGAAAATCAGGTGAAGGTAAGTCTTTATTACTAAATTGTTTCACACTCAAGAAGCGTGTAAACTACATAATACATTTTTTATTTTGAAAAAATTATGCACCATAAGTGACTTATTTACTTTGCACCTAATGTTAACAACTACAACACGATCAGTTTAAAACTAGCTAGATACCTTGCGATGATTTTTGGCCGAACTTTGTTGCCTATATATAGCTAACCCTTCTACTCTTGCATACATTGTTTGGTTCCTCTAGTTCCATAGATATATAGTAATGGCTTCGCCTAGTGCCTCCAACCTCAGTTCCACAGATACATCTTGTTTCTCTAATTCCATAGATATATATAGCTTGACGAATATAGGCATACTTAAATAACTTTAGATGTAACTCTGAGCATGACATTGCTACCTATATAGTTTTTATTGGAGAAATCCTCACCCATGTTCTTTGCAACTGGTCTTACTTTATTTCTGGAATCCATAAGTATGACTGATGTAACAATGGCAATTGAGATATTGAAAAGTCAAGCACGGCTCTTTAGTTGTATTCCATATTTATTTGCATGTACCATATGTTGCATATGTGCCCAAGAGACAATAAGAATTGTATCCGTAGATGTGGGCCATATGGATATTGATCCTGAGGGATTAAAGAACTAATAGGTCCTTAATGCAATAAGCCATTAGCATGTCTATATAAGTGGAACTAGGGGCTAACAGTGCATGGTCATATTAACATGCTGCAAGCCCTAGCCATCGCCTCTACATCTCACTCCATGAAAACCTTGTTGTGTCGTCAGTGATAGCACACCGCGCTCGACCATCCAACCCTGGACGTGTGCATACTGCATGGAGGTGCTGCAACTGTGGTGCCTAGCTACCGGATCAGGAGGAGATGACTATTGCAAACGACTACTTCTTCGACATTGATGCGCGACTACATTGGATCTCACTACTCCAACCTCACTCCCGCTCGCTTGCGCATCTCGTAATAATGATCCATGATCCCCCTCTTGCATGGTTTCTTGGTTGAAGGGTAGAAAGTTTTGTGCTAGCATAGCCTACCAATTCTCCAATAGTTGTATCAGAGCCGACCTTGTGTAGATTGTTATTTGAATCATGTGCATATACTTGACATTATGATCATATAGTAGATGTGATCTATTGCTTTCTTTAGATTATGGGTTTATTAAGTAAATCAGTCGTAGGGTGGTTCACAAGGTAATGGGTCGATAGCGATACATACATCTTTGAGGTGTCCGTTATTTTTTCTCCGTGGTCGTGTGATTTCTCACTAACTACCATCAGGATGAATTACATATGCTAGTAGAAGAGAAGATGAGATCATGGTCATGTATAGTGATCTACTCATAAAACCCTAATGGAAACTAAGGCATTGTGAATGATTCCGAATAAACCTAATAGAAACCCTAGTGGGACCACCATACAGATTGGCGCCTAGATTGTCATGCTCATTTTATTCACATGACTTAATTATATAACTTGTGCACCGGGGCTTGCCTTGAGCTTAACCCTGGTCGGTTGGGTCACTAGCAGCAGTAACTTCCGGCTCATCCTCGTTGGTCACCGCATTTACGACCGTAGCTACATGATGCAAGAGTGATGTTTTAATTTGATGAAAACATAAGTTAAATATATTATGGATATGTACGAATTTTATCAAAAACACATAGCTATTGAGTATAAGGGAACTTAGAGTTCAGAGATGGTCGGTTGCTTAATTGCAATTAACAAACTATATTTAGTTCATTAACTCCTATGAAGCATTTTAATCATCATCGCATGTGCATGAAAATAATTCATTAATCCTTGCAAAAGCTAGATAAAATAATAATTTAAATGCCTCTGATCACTAAGCACATGCTCTGGATGATAATTAAGCTAAGCTCCAAATTTAAAGGCAATCCAATAATTAATTAAGTAATAAACTTGAATCTCCAAAAAGGAAATTAACTTAATTAATTTGCCTCTGATCATGCCAATCTAGTTGCACCATTAAATAGTACATGTCTCAAGGATTCCAACAAATTTTAGTTTGCAATTTTTCGAGCTCTAGATCAAAAGATATGAATTTTTGAAGTTTAAACCGAGTTTTGCTTATTTACACAACTGCCATCGCCAGAAAAAATAGATTTCACATAAATTACGAAAGTGCCACCGTGTCCTTTTCCAGTCTCCCACGTGCATGCGGCGGCGCTGGGCTTAGGGGCGGCCGGGGATGGGCCAAGATGCCCGGGAAACTTCTCCGAAGAGGCGCCGCGACCCAAGGTGCTCGTAGGTGAGGTTGTGGAGAGGGCTACTTCACCGAGAATCCGGACGATGGCGGCAATGGCGAAGCTTTGAGGTTTGGCGGCGTGAGGAGCTCGCCGGATCGAGTGCTCCGTTTCTTGGGGTTCTTCTTCTTGGAGCTCCGGTAGGGGATGGTAAACACCGGCGTGGGGTCCGTGGACGTCGAGGAGGGCCGGAGTGTGGCGGTCGATAGTGGGGCGGGGTGCGCCGGTGGACGTGGTTGGGGAAAAGTGGGATTCCGACGACGAGGTTGCAAGACCCCAAGTACATCCTTGTCACGGGGTGCACACAAGTGAGAGGATTGCACAGCTGCGAGCTATCGAAGAGCGGCTCACCGTGGAATGAGAACGGCGGCGAGAGGCGGCGGTTGGTCCGGAAGAAAACGGCGGCGATTCGGCCGGTTCGTCGTGGGAAAGGTCGATTGCATGGCAGCACGAGCTAGAGCATATTCGCGCGCACGGGCCGGTGGTTATGGCCCTTGCCGTGGTGGCTGGATGTGGTGGAACCGTGAGGTTCGGGGGTGGGTGCCATGGCGCTCGGGTTCGGCCGTACGGAGCTGGAGCTCGCGTGAGGGCGAGAGAAGAGAGAGCACGAAGGGAGCGAGAGAATGGATGGGGCGTGCGGCTGGCTGGGTGAGTGGCTGGGCTGAGAGGAGATTTTTTCTATTATACCATTCTACATAACGGGCTTCCCCTTATATCATGACAACATGAGACTTCCCCTTTTACCATCAAACATTTATTCTCTTCCTTCTTTTACCATTGCTTAGTATTTAATCATCTTTACCTGTATCAAGACATGTAAAAAGACAGAAATACCCTCACATGTATCTCACACACACAAAGTCATTTTACGTCGCCTTTTGAGACAGAAAAATTCAGAAAATAAAAAAATGTCGTACATAAGTTAAAAATTTCAGAAAATAACAGAAAATTAAAAAACCACATCCATGTGGGTTTTTTTTATTTTTCTGTTATTTTAATAAATTATTGAATTTTCTGTTATTTTAATTAATTTCTGCCTTATGTACGGCATTTTTTACTTTTTTGTTTTTTTTTCTCAAAAAGTGATGTAAAATAGCTTTGTGTGCGAGAGAGACATGTGAGGGTATTTCTGTCTTTTTATATGTCTTAATAGAGTTAAAGATGATCAAATACTAAGTAATGGTAAAGGAAGGAAGAAAATAACTGTTTGATGGTAAAAGAGAGAAGCCCCATATTGTCATGGTACAAGGGAGAAGCCCGCTGTATAGAGTGGTAGAATAGAAAAATCTCAGCTGAGAGAGCACGAAGGATGCCGGCCCCGGCCACACGCGTCGCGCGACGTACTGACGACCGCGGCAGCGTCGAGCGTGAGCGCGCCCGTGACTCGGGCTCTACAACTGATAGGCGGGGCCCAAGGGAGAGATGCCAAGGAATATTCTTGCATTTTCATTTTTCCAGATTTTTCCCAAGCGTGATTTCTTCCCAAATTAAAAATTCTAGATAAAATACTTGTATACCTCCATAACCATGCCATAAACTTCATTGTGTAGAGGGATTCCAAAAACTGACATGCACGCCGGCCTCAGCCCCAAAAACTTTACCAATTAATTTTAAAAGCTCTCAAAAAATGGTTAAAACTTTAGCTACCTTGATTTAATTAGGGTATTTCCAACTGGACAAAAATTCTGGGATTTTGCAAATATTATTCTTTTACCATGCCCTACAACATAAATTTTTGGGAGGCCCAACTTATGTTGAGGAATTTTGAGTTGCAGATCAAACGTAATTGAATTTTAATTAATTTCACAACCAAGTTCTTATTTCATGTCAAAGAAATTTCTGGGCTACGTCACTACTTTCTGAGGATGGTAGCGCAGAAAGATTAATATTGTCTATGTAGTAATTGATATTCATTCCCTGCAACATTCTTGGACGTTTTTTTTTCGAGCGAAACGGGGGGGGGGGGTTTACACCCACCTTATATTGCATCGATTGACTCCGGTATGAAACCGGTCATTATACATGAGGGCGGAAGCCGAGTCCTGCCATGCCCCTTTATAGGAGGGGGGGTGATAGAGGAAGGGAATTACAGGAGGCGAGAGGAGAGAAAGGGGGGGGGGGGTGATAGAGGAAGGGAATTACAGGAGGCGAGAGGAGAGAAAGGACCGCCATTCACGTAGGGCGGTGATATGTACATTCTTTCGGTATCGAAAACCCCAATAGTCGAGGTCGTGGAGCAGTAGGCGAATGTTTGTGGCAACATCCGTGTCGGAGCGACTGAAGACCATGCCATTGCGGCATTTCCAGAATCCGCTAAACAAGCATGAGCACGATATCCGGCCAGACGCAGGTGAACTGCGGCGACGGGCAGACCAGTGCCCATGGCGAGAGCACTTGCGCAGCCGTGTGAACATTCTTGGACGTTTGTGCCGTTCTTTGTTAATTAGCAACGTTCTGGCAGCGTCTCTTAATTGCAGTGCACAGAAAAACTTGAGTTCAGTTCGATCACAGTCCGAGTCTGAGGTGTGTGGAAACCAAGTCGGAAGCGGATCGGATATGTGCGCCGTATCCATGCGTTCCGTTTGATCCACACGCCAACGCGAGCCTCCTCCTCCGCGTCCGGGTTTATTATAGCGATGGCAACAAACAGAGGCCCGGCGGCTGCCCTAGACGACAACGCCACTGCCGCTGCAAAACACAAGAAGCTTATTATTAGGCCTGATGAATCCGGCGCCAATAATGCCACTGCACGTGCGCTGCCCATCTCTGATAGCCGGTACGAGAAGCTCGAGCGGATCGGCTCGGGAGCCTACGGCGTCGTGTACCGTGCACTGGACCGCGTTACCGGCGAGACCGTTGCCATGAAGTGCCTGTCCGAGGCGAAACTCGACGAGACCCGTCTCGATTTCCTATTCGATTGCGAGGTGAGCGCGCTCGAGGCTTGCCGCGGCCTCCCGTGCGTGGTGCAGCTACGCGGCAGATGCCGCCGCAACCCGGCACCGGCGACGAGGCCTTCATCGTCATGGAGTTCGTCGGACCGTCCCTGAAGGAGGTCATGAAGGACGAGAAGGGGGCGAGCAGGCGTCACCCCGAGCCCGAGGCGCGCTGGCTCGTGCGGCAGCTGCTTACCGGTGTCACGGGCATGCACCGGGTCGGGCTGATGCACCGGGACATCAAGCCGGACAACGTCCTCGTCGACGCCGAAACCGGGAATCTCAAGCTGTGCGACCTCGACGTGTCGCGCGCCTTCTCCGACGCGCCGCTGCCCTACACCAACCCGGTCGTGGCGCGGCGGTACCGTGCGCCGGAGCTGCTGCTGGGGTGCAGGGACTACGACTCGCGCATCGACGCGTGGGCCGTTGGGTGCGTCATGGCCGAGCTCCTCGCTGGTGGCTCGCCTTTCCGTGGCAGCAACGTCAAGGAGCAGCTGAGAGAGGTGCTCAGCGTTCTTGGCACCGATGATATCCGGGAGTGGAGCTGTTGCGCCAAACGACTACCGGGTGGCTGTGGCCCCACCAGCTTCCTGCGCGACCTGTTCCCTTCTCCGGAGATGGACTCCACCGTGATTGCAGGACGGCCAACGCTGTCCGAGGCAGGGTTCGAGGTCCTCAGTGGCCTTCTCAGGTGCAACCCGGAAAAGCGGATGTCGCCAGCCCGGGCGCTCAAGCACCGGTGGTTCCAGCAGGAGGCTTGAACACAATACTTCAACTGGCACGCTAAAGTGAACGCCGGGCAGCATGCCTGTCCCTTGCTCCAGTTTTTTTCTACTTCCTATATGACAAGTCCAAAACAATAGTTGATGTTCATAATACAGCACTAGTCCAAGTCACCAGGAATATACAATCTTGTCAAAGTAATAACAAATTGATGTTCCCACAGGTTATTTTTATTTTCTTTTGAACTTCGCCGATGTTTCTCTTACCCCAACTGCTGATGAGCGGTACTTGGTTAATTGCACACAGCCCGGTTTTACTATTACAACAACACACTATTGCCATGGGAGAAAAAACACAATAGAGACAACCCACAAACAAACCGTGGCTACAAATAGAGGCCTAATTGTAGCCGCGGTTGACAATATGGGTTGTCGCTACAAATAAACCTCTGTTTGTAGCCACGGCCCATCTGACTTGACCCACATCTCCCAGACCACCACACCCACAATCCATATAAATTCAGCAAACTCTCTCTCTCTCTCTCTCTCTCTCTCTCTCTCTCTCTCTCTCAACCGACGGCTCCCCTCCCTCCTCACTCCGAACGGTGGACCTCCTCCCTAGGCGGCACACGGGGGAGGGCAAGATCCATCCCGTCCTCCCGGTGGCATGCCTGGGAGGGCGAGATCTAGCCGCCCCTCCCGACGGCGGCGAGTGGCGCCCGGGGGCGGGCGGATCTGCCCCCTCTTCCTGGTGGCGAAGGGCGGTGCGCTCGAAAGGGCGAGATCCGGCCGCCCCTTCAGACGCGGCAAACGGTGGTGGCAGCAGCGGGGGCCGGATCCGCTGGTCCCCTTCCTCCATGCAGTGGAGGACGGCTGCTGTAGGCTCCTCCACGCGACGGAAGGCCGTGGCGGTGGCTCCTCCACGTGGCGGAAGGCGGCAGCACGCTGGGATGGATCCGTCCGACCTTTTTGTCTAGACAGCGGAGCACAATATTTGTGGTATGGGATCCGCACTACGACAATGAAGGCCTATAGCGGTGGGCCAAAAGGTCCTACAATGGCGGATATGCCGGGCCGCCGCTACGCCTCCGTAGCTATAAATGAAGATTTGTAGTGGGGCTCAACACGCACCGCGGGTACAATTGCCTTATTAATGATGGATGGCATCGTCCATTGCCGGTACAAATGTCTTATTAACAGCGATGGATGATGCCAACCGCCGTTAATAATTCTATTCTTAACGGCGAATATTGATGTCCACCATTGTTAATAATAATTTGTACCGGCGGTGGACAACATCAACCGTTGCTATATTTTAAATACAAAAAAATACAGTATTATACATATTCCCTGTAATACCAGAAATACATCACATCATGTAGAAAATATAAATTCACTGCAATACATCACATCATTCAGAAACATTCGCATCAATGTATTCACCATCTCTCAAAACATGAGAAATCAGTAGGCACATCCATATATACATTATCTTTACACAAGTTACAAATACAAGAAAAACTAAGTCTCAAGTATCAAACTACTATGCTAATCCAATCACTGCCATCACACCTATCATCATAGTTCACATATGGTCGTGTTGAACCACACCACTCATAGAGAGAATGGTTTTTTGTGCTCTCATTGTCTTGATCGAAGAACTTACCACTAGGAGAGATGACCTCTTTGAGCAAGAACCGACACATCCGAGTCACACTCATTAACAATAATTTGATTTGTATTCAAATGTTTTTGTCCTTGCAGGAACCCCTTCTTTGAAAACTCTTTCAATAGCTTCCTGTCCATTTTCCGATGAGTTTCCACCCTGACTTCTCTCTGTGTCCTTAAAACTACTATATTAACAAGATTGCAATTATAATATAATAAAAATTATATGTAAGGCACGAAACTATGTGCTTTACTGCTTTGCATATGCAGCAGTGTCTCTCATTCATTTGACAGAGAATTTTGAACAAAGAGCCCTCAAACTCAGAAAACACATTACATCTAAGGCACTGTTGCCAATGTGTTTAAGTAAGGCAGGGGCCTAGAGCCATCAAACACATTATAAAAATGAAGAATGGCTGCGTAACCTTCCTCTGTAACTCGTAAGAGACCAGAACAACTTGTGTCAAATCTAAGTCTAGTGAAGCAGACACCAGAAAGTTGATCTACCATGTTCACCATTTACACAAATGTAGCAGTTAACAAATCATCAGGGTAAGATTCATATAAAACCTATAACAGTAATAAAGGAGTAAATCTTTTGTGAATGAAAACAAGAACTATACTGAACCCACATGCAAAATTCTTATAAATGCAACTTCATAGCAACTTTTCTTTTATCATACTTTTCTTTTATCTTTTGTGATCTTTGCTGAAGGACATCACTCAAATGTGTCTTTGCTAGAAGACACTACTCATTTGTTGTTATTTGCTGGTGGACATCAAAGTCATTAAAATATTTATTTTCTCACATAAAGAAGAGAGAGAAGATGCAAATAGACCAAATTACCTTTGTCATTTGAGCCACCCTTGTGCCATGTGAGTTCTTTTATAATGTATTATTTCACTAAAGTGTTATTACATGAAAACAAGTGTTTAACTAATTATGTTTAATAATTAGTATAATTTCTACGAGAAAATTAGTTGTAATCCACAGAAAATAAATCAATGATATGATTAGTAAAATTAATGTGCTTCAGCTTAACCATGAAATAGGGCCATTAGTTTCAATTGTAAGGTCCTCTTTTTTTATATATATATGATAAAATGTAGTATATTTTAATGACATAAATGTGTAGTAGAAAATAACTACAAAAGAGTAGTGTCTTATGACAAAGACACATTTGGATAGTGTCCAATAGCAAATACCACATTTGAAAGGTGTCCACTAGCAAATTTTTTGTTTTTGCAGTGATGCACTGTAACGTCAACCGATGTGACGTTAGCTTGCCTGATTTTGTAGTGGTGTTTGTAATAAACATACTAATTCTATTTTCTTTTAAATCCCAGGTCACAAATTCAAATTTAATTCACAAACAGTGAATTCAGGTATATAGGTCATTCATTCACATACACAAATCACAATTGAACCAAATCGTCATTCACATCTATACAAAAGTCAAAATGGTCCTAAATCATCATCCATACATACACAAGTCACATATATATACAACAAAGATTAACGAGTTCAACACAAATCATCACAGTTTATCCGAACATTTCGGCTCAAGTTGCTTAAGTCTTTCCTCAAGTGTGTCAATCACCTCACCCTCATTAGGGTAATCAAGGTTGTAAGAGAGATACTTCTCATCCGCCTTGATTATTTAAACCCTAGCACACTCCTGAGGGATACATACATCGTTAAATGTACGTTCGGGAACTGCAATGCCCTCCGTGACCTTGACCAATGTCTTCCCTAGCTTGCCAAGCGTTAAGTGTAGCGTGCAAGGTGTATTCTCGATGATGTCATCCACCAGGTACTTGGCGACATCGGGAGCAGAGCCCCGACTAATTGGAGGATGAGTTTATGGACTAGGGTTGTCTATACTCGAGACGAAATTCTCCGGAGCCAAAGGCCGGGGGACATGCAAGCGTCATGTGTAGCGTGCATAGTGTATTCTTAGTGATGTCATCCACCAGGTACTTAGCGACATCGGGAGCAGAGCCATGACTAATTGGAGGACGAGTTTATGGACTAGAGTTGTCTATACTAAGATGGAATGCCGAAGCCACAAAAGGTCGGGGGACATGTTGTGGATCATTTTGGATGAACAGGAAGTAATTTTATATCCACCAATCATGACTAGGAGCTTCGACTGGTGGCTGATATTACATTCACTCGTGCCCGTAGTGCCATCGACGGGGCTTCTTTTAATCTCACCTTTGACGAGACCCCTCGTGTATGACCTCGATGTTCATTGGTCCCGACGACAACTTAGTAAGTTGGTCATTCGTTGGGATGGAATGAAAGTGCCTTCCTTCTCCTAGGTAGCTAGCTGCTTTGCATTTTTGCAAGACTTCGCTAACCCCGAGCATTTTGGAACCAGCTGTTAATCATCAGTTGACTTTGAACATCCAAGCACCCAATTTTAGTTATGTTCACTGCATCTGTCAAGCGGATCCTATTTCCTGGCTTGTCGTTGCTGTTTTTCCATACGCCTCCATTTCTTCACTTTAGCCCAATAGCCACCAAGTCCGAGAATAGGACACAACTTGTTCTTCCGAGTCAGGTTCTTGAAAACATCACTCTTGTGTTTGGCTTCGGTAGAGTTGAGTCTGCTAGTGGCAAATGCCCACCAATCATCAGGCGTGAATTTGAGGCTTAATGTAATGTTATGAGTTAATTTGAACCTTTATATATATATCTTTTGGACCATAAGCACCATGAATTTTGAACCTAAATTTGAATTTATGTATGACAATGAGGTTAGGACCTAATTTTGAAATCTGATTTGATTTTATGTGTTTGAAATATAGTAGTTTGCGTATTTGTTGGTGCGTAAAGAGAATATGTGAGCGTACAACAAAATGTAAAGCACCTGTTGCTGTTGTAGCATAGCAGCTATGATCTGTTAAAACAGGAGTTACAGGATCTCTAAAACTGGATATAAAGCATCCAGTTTAGACCATCCGTTGGAGATGTTCTAAGCTTTTCTTCGGCTTGAAGCTTCGTAAAACCCAGGCACTGTACAAGCACCAAACAGTGTATAGTTCAAGCTCTATTTCTATTAAGAGTTTTTTAGTTGTCGTATTCTTTCCTTATGTAGGAAGCGACAAAATCAAATTTGTAATTAAAACTGGGTTCTTCAACGCAAATGTTTTGAAAATCTTGTTGTTGTAAATCAAGAAGAAGGTGGAAAGAAAAGAATATTCTCATTGGCATAAATCATTAGGTGATATTGTAATTTTATATTTAATTGAACCAAATTCTGTAATCCAATTTTGTAAATTTGTTTTGAAATAGAATTTTATCATGGTTGATACATGTGAATATTTTGGGGACTCAAATGAGCAAAGCCCTGTTTTGAAGCACGTGTGACAGCAGATTTGTTGGGGAGGGGGGGGGGTGGGCTCAACAAATTAGCAAGTACTTGATATCTCTGGATTCAGGGCCTGCATTGCCTTGAGAATGTCAGTCGCGTGCTTATGCATACACTACCGTTCCAATTGTTGGATGGTAGGGAAATGGCTGGAGCTCAAGTGTCTGGAGACAACACGTTCGATCATTCCAATTTTCAGCAAGGAAATGTACACAATGAATTATATCCTTGTCCTACTTACCTATCTGACTACGGTGGCTGTGAGCACAAAATTTAGCCGTCTTCTGTTTATTGTACTTAGCCATGAAGCTTCTTTCTTTGTTAATTATAGTACTTGTAACCATCCGTACCAGAACATAAAATAATATCCTGCGCATAGCCGCCATAGACATATAGATAAGTACAAGGTTAGACTTTGTTTTGTTTATTTCCATTCCTTAAACATTTGGTCGCCCTTTGTTTGTTATACCCAACCATGGAGCTTCTTGCTCCCTGTTTATAAATACAGTATTAAAACCATTCCTACCGAAACGTACAATGCTTTTTGAAAATGTGTCTATTGAAGCGCAAGACGTTCAATAGAAATGTTATAAAATATAGATCTGCTTATAGATACACTTTTATTAATGTGGTTATATTGTGTATGTATTGGGATAGACACGTTTCGTGGCATGTTAATAATCCTAAACACGATTTCTACCAATATAGACACATTGTATATAATGCTTCAAAAATTTTATTGTAAAACTTCTTCTAATTGATTGACTATTTTGTGCAATTAGTAGGAATTGAACATGTGACTTCTTTGTTTTCTACAAGCTCATGTAACCATCTAACTTCAGGAAGAAAATTTGATTAGCTTCTAACATACATTCTGTTATACTCATTTTTCTTAGTGTTTTATCATCTCTAGGATTTTAAATAGCGTGTCAAGAACGTCTTTGATTTTAGTTGATCTGCAGCAAGGCATGAGCATGTTGCTATGATTTTCATGATATTAAAGTTCCAGTATTCCCAAAAAATTTTGTATGCCTCGCATAATATATTTTCGTTAATTGCATTATTGTTTGCTGATTTATATACTGGGGCGGGGGGGGGGTACATCCAAGGTTGTGTACAAAGTTACTGCAGTAGACATCCTTGAATTAAGGCAGGAGCAAAGTAATATTCTCAGTTGTGTAAATAATCAGGTGACATTGTAATTTAAATTTTTGTTGAACCAAATTCTTCAAATTATTTTGAAATACAATTTCTTCATGGTTGACACATGCGAAATTTTTTGGCTCTCAACAAATGAAGTAAGCTCTGTTTAAGGTTGTGACACAGCAGATTTGCTATGTCCTCACAAACACACTTTCAGGAATCAGCAAGGGGGATAGATGTGGTGGACAGTGGCAAAAGACATGATCCTCGTCCGGATTGAGGAATGCATGTTTCCTTAGAACGTCAGTCGCATGTTCATGCAGAGACTACCGTTCCAATCGTTGGACGCTGGACCGTAGGGGAAATGGTGGTGGAGCTGAAGTGGCTAGAGATGACACGTTCATCGAGCAGCTCGATGATTGGTGGGCTCTTGGTCACGCATCGTGGGACCTTGTACTGGCTCAACGAGGTGCCGCGGGAGACGGCATAGTCCAGGATCTCCTGGAACGTGCCGGGCCGGACTATCCGGATCTCCAGCGGCGCGATCGAGCAGTCCAGCACCCGTTTCTGCCGGTACACCGGGCCCAGGGCCGCCTCCATCTCCAGGCAGCACTTGTCTAGCATGTCACCGTCCACCACAGCACCGCCGCCGCTCTTGTTCATCACCAGCTCCCAGTAGATGACGTAGTGGCCCGGGACGTTCCTCGTGGACGCTCGGCTCGTGTACTCGGCCACGGCCGCGCCGTGCGGGTGGATCAAGGAGGAAGCACGCTCCACCGCAAGTTGCAGCCGGGTCTCGTCCGTCTTCTCGGCGTCAATGGACAGCAAGACGTTCCCACGGCGCACGAACTGGACCGTCGGCGCGGCGTTGTGGAAGCCCGTCACGCGGAGGATGTCACCGACCCGGTACCGGTTCAGCCCGGTGTAGGTGGTCACCACGAGCTCGTACTCGCGCCCGGCCTCCACTTGAGCCAGCCTCACCAGCTGATGACGACGACGTGTTGCCGCCACCGCCTCGTCGTCGACGGGGAGGAACTCGAAGTAGGCCATGTTGGGCATGATGGCGTAGGACACCTCCGTGGACGGGTCAAACAAGGGGTTGAGGTTGATGGCGTAGTCTCCTTCTGATGCGCCGTATATGTCGGAGACAATCGGCAACCCACCACTGTAGTGATTAAGGGTGGAGACGTACTGCATCATCGAGCCGGTGGCTATGGTGCCGAGGTACTTGGTGTTTGGCCAGATGCGTGGGACAATGCCGGCCCACTCACCACGGGAGCACTCGGTGTGGATGAACCGGGCAAGCTCGGGGTCCGGTCGGAAGAGGATGCCGGCCACCGCCTCACGCACTGACGGGTCGGTGACGATGCTAGGGCTGAGCTCGCCTGCCTCGATGTCGGCAGCGAGCTGCTTCCAGTTCTGCTGTAAGAAATGGATGGCCCGGACCAAGCCGATCGCGAACACTGCGCCGATGTGCAGCACGTCTTGGCGCTGGCACAGGCCGCACACCATCTGCGAGTACGTGCTCTGGAACGCGTCCACGCAGAGGATGGCCGCCATTGGGCTCGTGTTGTTTTTGGGGTACGGCTGGTTCCTGTAGTGATGGCTCTTGTAGTAGCTCGTCATGGCGGTCCGTGTAGGCAAACCACCTGGCGTCTTCCCTTCCGGACTAGCGTAGAGGAAGTACAGAGCTTTCCCCTTTTCCAGTCCAGGCACGTACCTGTACAAAGAGTGATAAAATGGTTCAACGGAAGAAACCACCGGTGTCATTTCTACGAGCGGCTGTCGTCTTAAGGATCCGTCCATACAAATACCCCATTTCTACATGCCGTTTTTTCACCTTAGGACCCGTAACGTGTACGAACTTATATATGCCTATATACACGTCGTTTTAAATCATATATACTACTTTGTTTTCGCCATATGCTTTGAATATAATAACTTTTTATATTTGAACATATGCTTTGAATAAGATAAAACGGTCAAATGTAACGAAAAAAGTCAAACGGCAACAACAATAGAACGGAGGAGTAGACGTATGTATAGTCTACGGAAGATATTAAGAAAAAGGTTGTTTCTTATTATGGTAGTGCGTGTTACGGGTTCATCTCTAAAAATAATTAACCGTTGAAGATAAAGTTTGGTAATTTACTTGTTCATGACAGTCAGGAAGAGGCCCTCCAGCATGTAGCGGCGGTCCACCTCATCCTCAACACTTGGAAGCATTTTGCGCTCTCCACCTGATGTGCCGGAGCTGGTGAGTATCTCGATCACCGGATGACCCGGTCCCGTCAGGATTGATGAACGGTCTCCATCGGCAATGCGTCGGATATATGGCTCCAGGTCCTCATATGTTACCAAGGGCACCTTCGCGTGGAAAGTGGCCCGGTCAATGGCGCCGGCAAGGCCACATTTTACGAGGTACTCGGACTCTGTGTTGCGCCGGAGAATCTCCGCAAGGACAAGCTCCTGCTCGGAATCTACATCGGCAGTGATCTCCTCAATGAACTGGATGTTCTTGGTATCAGTCACCGAGCCTGGGCTTGGTGTTGGCGTGTCCGCCATTGTTAGTTCAAACAAACTGCGTAAGCTAGCGAGTGTAGAAGGAGTGAAAGGGAAATTGTGCACGTTGGTGTTGGAATGGTTACCATCAGTACTTATAGGGTAAACTTGCAATCTAACATGTGCATGCTCCATTGACATCGGGCATATTTAAATGACATGATCCAGAAGTAGTTGAGTCACCGCTGATCAGCTTACCTCACTCGATATTCTTTTTGGTTCTACTGTCGTCACCGAGAAGGCTACTATAAGTTATTTTGACCATAGGAAGACAAACCTCTACTAGTAGCTACCATGCATCTAGGCACGGTCAAGCATGAATCAGTCCATTCAAGCGAGGTACATACTACTAACACCGTATAAATTATTAATACCTGGGCAAAGTCAAACGACTATTACCGTTGCTTGTAAGTTGTAACAAAAAACAATTTCAAGAATACTCTGGTGGAGCCTTTTTTAAAAAATTGCACAGATCTTAATGCTGGCTCCTAATTGTTAAACAAAACTTTTGAATTCTATTATCCTTAGGACCCACCTAATCATCCAACCAATACCCAGCCGCGACTGAAGGGCAATAGTAATTAAGGTAACCACATAAGGTGACTCTCAATGCACTACTGCAATTCGGCTCTATAGTGGTGGACGCCTTTTTTACCTCAGTAGCGGGCATTTTGAGAAACAACTTGGCTGCAGACTCCGATCATGACTAAAATTTTTGGACAGTGTCGGTCGTCGTTTGCCACTACTAAACTTGGTTTCGCAGTGTCCGACATGAAAATTAGGGATGGTTTTGATGATGTCATCGTGCCTGCCATGAAAAGTGTCTCAATTGTGACCGTCGAAAGTAAAATGAAGACTCCACCCTAACCCTAAATACACTCCACTTCTCCCCCTCTCTCAGCCACCTCCTAACCCTCTCTATTTTCCTCTCTCCACGAGCGCATCCTCTCACCTCCTGTCCTCTCGTCGGCTAGCACCGCTGCCCCCGAGCCGCCGTTCGAAACCGGAGAAGGGGGCGGCCCGTTCTGGCTGCCCCCGAGCCGCTGCTCGATGTCGCGGAGAAGGAGAGGAGCGTGTCGCATAGGCCGAGGAGGACGATGCGGAACGAGGCCAACCAAGAAGGAGGCGGCGCACGGGTTGCCCACGGCGCGTCGGCCGCCAGGAGGAGGAGGAGGCGGCGGCTGGAAGAAGGGGCGCTCGGGAGGAGGGCCGTCGATGGCACGCCGGAGGCCACGAGAAGGCGGCCGAGAGAGAGAGAGAGAGAGATGAGGAGGCCAAGTGTTCATGTTTATATATGATTGGTTGCTAGAGTTTTTAGTGGGCTATTAATGAGCCCTAAATAGACACGGTTCACATTGTCAATCGTGGCTATAGTGGCCACATTAGTCACAGTTCACATTATCAACTGTGGCTATAGCCATTGCTCACGCCCGCCTTCACTGTAGCCACGACCCATTTTGCTTGTCGTGGCTACTTTATTTTGGGAGGTTTGGCTATAGTGCATTATTGTTACACTAAAATTTAATATGAGAAATAGCACATGCGTTTGGTCCGTTTGAAAGGATGTGGGGCCTGTTTTCAACACAACACAAGCTAAATGAAATTGGATTTAGGCTATCCTATTTGTCCCTAACATCTCAAGTCAATAACTGAGAGTCACCCAGTAATAATTTATTTATTTATTTTTGAAAAAACCTATGAAATTGACCTCTAAGATATGCAATTTTGACTGACCTAAGAATGAGTCATGAAAATTAATTCTGATCAGTTACAATCGTCATCATCCTGCAAGTCAGCACCATCACCGGCGGCAGCGAGAGAGCAATGATCGGTTTCATGCCCCGCGATGGTGATAGGGTCCAAACTCGATGCCTTGAAGAACACAGCACGATTTTACTAGTTAGTTGCTTCTCGGCAAAGGTGCAGCGAGGAGGATGACGAGTACCCTTTTCCATATGAAATTGTTGGTCCGGGCTATTTTGGTTTTGGTTCGAGGATGGCTTGGATGGACGAGCCCAGAGGGGAGGCTAATTATTTTTTTGTTCATTAATATTTTTTATAAATTTTTGGAAAATACTAATTAATAAGCTGATTTAAGATCTATGTTAATTTTTTAGAAACACCACCACCAGAAAGAAGTAAGGTCAGTCTTAAGGGCATGTACAGCCCAGAGACTGGGTTGGTCTCTTAATAAATGATGCACACAACTGAGCAAATAGGTCATACAGCCAAGAGACTATCTCATTGTCTGCAGACAATTTAATATTGTGCATGTAACTAAAGATCAACTATGAACAATTTATGTATACCATTGTATGGCCGTTTGATAGAAAATAGATCAGACATAAATAATAGAAACATGGTAACAATATTTTTTAGAAATCATGATATAATAAATTATATTATATATCATTACAACGTCGTTTTTAGTCGGTGCTTGCCATTGATGGTAGCGGTAGCAGCAATGCAGTAATATGACAGTTAGTAAGACTGAATTAATTTAGCATTTCAAAACCAGAACTTGTTCTTACTTCTCAGCTGAAAAAACTCCTCATAAAACCATTTCAGAGAGAGAAACAGATTGATCTTGATTGGGAAAAAAATGAACTGTTTATCCAAAGCCCCTAAAGCGCCTTTATTATATATTACTGTAGTTTCAGACTGACAAGTGAACAATATCATGCAGCAATAGTACCTCAACTGATCTGAGATAGGTTATATCTATGTAGGAACAGAAAAAAATGTAACGCAGTGGACATTACAGATGATAAACCTTTGAGGCATTTTATCAAGCACGTCCTGGACACTAGCTGTTGTTGAGCCATCGCCGGTGTCGAAGACAAGAGAAGCAGCGAACTACCGAGTCGTCACATGGATCTGTCAATGGCTCTTATTCTGCAGGGAAGAGGAGGTAGATGTGATGGAGCCTGTTGTGTCTCGACAAGACCGAGCAATTGGCAGCGATATTCGGGGATGAAATGTGACCAAGACAGTCGCGCCCCGATGGGAGGCGGCCGACGCAGCTGTTGCAAAGGGGAAGACGTATCGGACGAGCCAGGGCTGGGGCCGCCGCCGCCGCCGCATCCGACGTCGACATCTTGAGGAGGAGGGCGCACAGCCTTCGGCGAAGTGGATGGTCGATTTGGAGGAAAAGGCGGATAGTTGTCGGGGAAGGTGGATTTGGCGCGAGAAATGCCGCGCAGGATCCGACGGTGCCGTCACCAGGGGAAGACCCCTCCACAGCGGTGCCCAGGCCGTCGCCTCCGCCTAGGAGAATGGGACCAGTCCGTCGCTTCATGAGGCGATGAAGACGCGGGAGATGCAGACGCGCGGGGGATTTCTGAAAAATTGTCATTCAGGAGACGGCCTCAACAGGCGCGTTGTACATGCCCTATTGCATAGTTTCATCTCACATATTCTAAGAGTGCCACATCAGATATGGATTTGGTTTGATTGATGAAATAGTCTCTCTTAGTTTCATATTAATTGCTCTGCCATGACATTTCTTCTGAGGATGCGGCACCTCATTTAATATTGATGAAATCCGCGATGAAACTGGCCTAATTAACATAACCGGTTGG
This sequence comes from Chloris gayana, assembly GCA_031894775.1. NCBI lineage: Eukaryota > Viridiplantae > Streptophyta > Magnoliopsida > Poales > Poaceae > Chloris > Chloris gayana. The sequence continues at coordinate 285,535 of JAUNZO010003989.1, read as the reverse complement.
AGATTTTATGTTAGGACCAGGTCACCCGTTGTCCTCACCAAGAAGCACCGGTATAGTGGGCCGGTGGCTGAATCATCAGTTAGTTATCCGCTAATTAAATATTTAAATACTCACTTCAACTCGAACTACGGATAGTTTATAGTATAATATACTAAGGAACCATTCCTACCGGAACTCACAATAATTTCCTTCACATAGCAGCCGTAGATAGATAGGTATGTACGAGGTCAGAGTTCATTTTGTATATTTGCATGCTAAATATTTAGGGAGCGACAGACCTAAAGGTATGCTCTACCTCTATATGCCACGGTGTACCTTAGGTTTTGTCAAATATCAATACAACTAGTCTATTACTGTTATAAAAATAATTTGTTTACTAAAATCATCATCAGAACAAGTATAGCTCGCGATATGTTTATCAACTAAAAATTAACTGAAGTACAAGGTGGTCCTGAGTACAACTGTTAGCAATAACTTTTTTTAATATTTTGTTTACGGTATACCCTTAGATAATATTATTGTTCCGCCACGTAGTCATCCTGTTTTTGTCATACTTAGCCATGAAATTTCTTGTCCCTGTTAGTACAGTTCTAGAACCATTCCTACGGGAAGGCACAACAATTTTATGCATTGGAAATAAAAAATGAACTCTAACCTTTGTACTACTTACGTATCTGTCTATGCCGGCTATAAGCACCTAATTTAGTCGTCACCATGAAGCTTCTTTCCCCCGTAAATTATTACAGTACAGCTGGTAACCATTCCTATCAGAACATACGATAATTTCCTGTGCATAGCCGCCATAGACATATAGATAAGTACAGTATTACGAATCATTCCTATCGTAGAACGATTTCATGTGTATCAACCCCCATAGAAAGATGGGTAAGTGAAAGTTCAGAGTTCATTTTGTATATTTCCACTGCTTAAAAATTTAATCATCCTTTTGTTTATCGTACTTGGCGAAGCTTCTTGCCTCCCAATTATTACAATACTAGGGAAGATTACAATAATTCTGTGTGCGTAGCCTCCGTAGACGGATAGGTAAGTACAAGGTCAGAGACTCAAAATTGAATTTGTATATTTCGATTGTTTAAAAATGTTGCCGCCCTTCATTCATCGTACTTAGCCAGGAGCTTCTTGTTCATGTTTACCCGTACTAGGAACCATTCTACCGGAATGTACAATAATTTCTTGTGCATAGCCGCCATAGCCAAGTTAGGTAAGAAGAAAGTCATAGTTCATTTTGTATGTTTCCATTGCCTAAATGTTTATTCTTCTTTTGTTTCTAGAACTTTTGGCCTTGTAGCTTTCTTGCCACCTGTTTAAAGTACTGATATACAATAACTTCAGGTGCATAGTAGCCATAGATATGTAAATATAAGGTCAGAATTCAGTTTGTATACTTCCATTGCTTGAAAGTTTTGTCATTCTTAGTTTTTCATACTTATCTAGCTATAAACCTTCTTCCCCCTGTTTATAGTAAAAACTTTTGATCTTGTATTTGTAGATTTATACAAAACCATAAATGTTTAACACGCTGATGGAAATCATGCAAATCCTGAATGTCACTCAAATGGATAGTTGTCAGTGTGTTGGGAGCACATGTTTATAGAACTTTACATTGCAAAGGCTAATAATGGTGTAATGTCTCAGCTACTTTAATGATACTAGAGGACAATGTACATGATCTAATAATGGGGTAGCTAATTACCTACAAGCATCAAAGTATCTTTTAGAAGCACTACTACAATCTGGGCCTATAGCGGCGAGCCAAAAGGTACCATAGCGGCGGGAATCTCGGGCCATCGCCACTCTTGCGTAGCTAAAAATAAAACACAGAAACGACGCGAAAATCGTGCCCCTCCGTAAGAAATGACCACAGTACCGACGGGTAACATCTTCACTCGCCGCTACTGTTCACACAGAAAAGTTAAAAAATCCCACTTGGCCTACAAGAGGCCCACGCCGCCTGTTGCCGTAGTCCATGCCACCGACCTCCCACCTCCGGACCCACGCGCCTCCAGCCTCCGCCTGACCAAATCCGCGCCGCCGCAGCCACCCCACGCCGGTCGGAGGCGGATCCGCGTCGGCGTAGCTGCCAAGTGTCGATGGTGGTCGTATCCGTGCCAGAGGTGCTCGGATTCGCTCCGCCTGGGCTCCTCGTGCCGATGGCTGTCCATCGAGGCTGCCTCCTCATGCTCATCCATCACCCCCGAGGAGCGGTGGCTAGTTACGGGCTCCCCACGGGTCTTCCGCTGTCGGAGGAGGGGCCTTCGGATCCCCCTGCCCCCCCCCCACGCGCCCTGCCGCCACCACCGAGGCAAAGGGCGGTCGGATCTGCGCCGTCGCGAGGCCGGAGAGGATGAGGAGCCCCCGGGCACCGCCATTGCGAGGCCGAAGAAGAGGAGGAGGGCATCGGGCGCCGTCAATTGATGGAGAAGATGGAGAGAGAGAGAGAGAGAGAGGCTGGTGTGGGGAAGTATGTACGGTTGGGTGGAGAACGTATTGTGGGCTGGGCTAAAAAGTGGGCTACGTTGTGAACCGTCCTTAAAAATTGCTTCTATTTTTAGCGGCGGTTTACAACATGACCTGCCGCTAACAATGACCTAAAAACTGTAGCGGCGGGTCTCTTTTTTTTTATGCCGCTACAAACACTATAGCAAAAACTTGCAATAGACACGGCAGTCGAAATACAATAGACACGGCAAACAAATAACCCATCGCTATAAATGGAGCCTCACTTGTAGCCACGGTTGACAAAGTGGGCCGTGGCTACAAACGCGGCTCCATCTGTAGCCACGGTTCACCTCCCTTGGTTCAATATTGTAGCCCACGGTAGCCCAGCTTGTATAAAAATCAGAGAAACCCTATCCCCACTCACTCATTCGCCTCCCCGGCTGCCTCCCTCCCTCACTCTCCTCCCCAGCTAGAGACGGCTCCCTGCGGATCCGGCGCGGGCGACACCTTCCCTCCGACGCGGCGGCAGCCTCCCTTCGGCGTGGCGGCGGCCTCCCTCCAACGGGGAGGCGACCCCCTCCCTCCTGCGCTGCGATGGCTCCCTCCCTCCGGTGTGCGTGGGCCCCTCCAACCGGCGCGGCAGCGGCTCCCTCCCTCCACCGTGCGTGGCTCCCTCCCTCCGGCGGCGACTCCCTCCAGCGTGCGCGGCTCCCTCCCTCCGACGGCGGCTGCCTTCGTTCGGCGCACGGCGACGGCACCCTCCCTTCAGCTTCTCCGGCTTGCGCGGCGGCGGCCACCTCCATCCTGTTTTCCTCCGGCGCGCGGGTTGCCGGGCGCCTTCTCCCATGGGCGGCGTGGGGCGGGGCGGCCGGATCTGGCTCCCCCCACATTCTCCGGCGGGCGGCACGAGTAAGGGGCGGCTGGATTTAGGCCTTCCCCCTTCACCGGCAGGCGGCGCGGGTCGGGGGCAGCCGGATCTGGCCGCCCCTTCTCTAGCGAGCCGCGCGGGTCGGGGTCGGCGCGGGTCGGGGGCAGCCGGATCTGGCCGCCCCTTCAGAGCTGCATACTTAACACAACAATTAAGAGAACCATTGGGCTCTCAATGCCATAATAATCTCCATGATAATCAACCACTGCTTGGTGAATGGTAAGCAATTGGTATGACTTTTGTCAGCATCGACGAACACAGTTATCACCTCTAAAAAGAGTAAATATTAACATGGGACAACACTGTAGGAATTTTATTCCAGGGAAAAAGGAGGATCAAAAGAACCTGAAGCGACCAAAACTTCAGAACTGTATATGGGGATTTGAGAGAAAAATAAACAGACAAGCAATACACATCACCTTTTAATTATTTGACCTTCACTAATTGGAAGGTGTGCACTTTTGTCAGTGAAATTCTTAATAATCAAAAAAGGAGATTAAAGCACACATGTACCATAGGATACTTTGATGTTTTGGAATCTGAAACATGATCCTCTACCTCCTTTATTCAACATCACTAACTAATTATGGACAAACTTCTAAGTGTTGTAGCTCATGAAGTCAATGTTTCACCAATCAGTGCAAAATTTATATATGTATTGGCCTAATTAAGTAAGATAAACTGAACACTAATTTTATAAATTGTAATCTTTGTCATAAATGATGAATGTCAGCAAATTAAAAACTTGATCCATGAGGTTACATACTTGAGAACAATTTAAATTGCTGCTTGTATTGGGACACAAATTAAGAAATACAAACTGAACAAGAAAGATAAACTGTACATTAACGTTAGAAATAGTAATAGTTTCCATAAATGATGAATCTCAGCAAATTAAAAACCTGATCCCTAAGGTTACATACCTTAAACCCTAAACCCAATCACCAACTGATTGAGATGATCAAATCAACAGAAACTAGCAGCATAAACAGATAAATAACTTAGGCTTTAGGCTTCACCACCTGTGGCTTCAGTAAAGCACGACCATGATAACTGGGACCAAGAATTTACCAAAAGGATATCCCAATAAACCCACACAAAGAACTGGTTGAATATGAGCAGCATGCTCAACTAGGTGAATGAGAACTGAAAACCAACAGGCAGGCAGATGGGCTTCTAGTCCAGTTTGCAAGACACATGGATGTCTATTTTACTCCCGAACAATTTGCTTTGTCCAATTTACACTTCGAACAAAATCTTGACTCACTTTACTCCATTAAACGATTCAAGTAGAAGTTGGTCCAATCTACTCCCTTATGTTATTCTTTTTTTTTGTTTCACTTTGTATGATTTGAATTGGAAATTCAAATTGTGCGTGACCATAGATGATTTCAATCTTTACACCAAAGTAAATATTACATATTTTTCATAAATGTTTTTTATACAATTTTAGAACTATATAGTTAAGATATATTATAAGCTATTAAACTATAAAAATGTTCTTAATATAGATATTGTATTTTTTAGTGTGAGGTTCTATGAAAATTATCATTATGCCAAAATTTGGGCACTAAACTAAAATCATACAAATAGATTAAAAAAGAAAAATGGATATGCGAGTAGATTGCACTGACTTAAACTATTTGAGGGACAAAATATGGCCAGGATTTTGTTCAAGGTGTAATTTCAACAGTGTATTATTCGAAGATTAAAATGGACTTTTTCCAGAAAAGAATGAAAAATAGGGAAGAAAAAGAGCGATAGAGGGCTACCAGAATACATTGGAGGACATCATGATCACAGCAGAGTTAGCCGCCTCCAAAACTCATACATCTGCCTACCTGAACACAGTGGACTTCCAATTTGGAGCCTAGTGAGTGTTTGACGAGGCTAAGGATGTACTAATGTTACATGAGAATCTTTCCTTATGACTTAAATACCCTGTGAGCTATGCACCGCAATGATTTACCATTAATTACTAGGAAGCTTAGGATGGTCAAGGAATCTAAGCATCCAAAATATTTTCCACCTATTGTCCACAACATATATGTTTGGTAGGGAGGAAAGTGAACATCTTGTGTCGTTGTTATTCTAGCTATCAAAAGTTGCAGAATCAGTTTTTATTTCTTAATCAAATGAACATTCAGGGTAAAGTGATGTCAGAATGCAATTTGACCGACTTTCATTAGTCTTATTATCTCACTGCCCGTTTTGAAATATCAACTGGCTGATATGTTATTCTCACAATTTTTGAGTCGTTGAATGCGTCTAGGTCTAGCAATGCAAATTTTATTTTCACAATTCTATCTGTTAGTGTTTGATTTAAATATTTCATCTATCAATAGGAGTATTGAATGTGTCGAGTTGAAATTCGAACCTTTCCCATGTCATTGCAACTAAAACAACAACCCTAGAAATAAAATGACATTAGAGAGAAAATAATACAATAAACTATCGCCACTTGAGGGCTAATTTCGTTTTAACGAACGAAAACCTGAGATAAAACTATTGGGAACCCGGAGGTATTGTAGATATATCTTTTTATTCCAACGATGTAGAATGAGCCATATTATGACCGTTGCCAACCAGGCGTCTATGGTGGCTTAACGAAATTTAAAATTAGTCCGCCGAGTCTTTGGAAGGCTGTCATAGAGGTAGAGTATGCACATGCACGTATTCAGATATGGAGTACTTGTAAGTGTCGTATATGTGTGTCTCTGCGTTCGTACTATATTTATCATCTCCATAATTATGAGTTATGACATGGGTAATACATTCCTTATCCAGTAGAATGATATTGGATTGATGAAGTACCAGGTCAAGAAAATGAATAGGATGGAGAATATTTATCTGCCGGGGTTAGGCGTGGAAGATGCATATTGCATTGATAAAGTACCAGGTCAATAAAATGAGCAAGGATAAAAAGAATTCGCTACCAAGGCTGACAGTAGTTATGCCTGCCTTTATAGATCCATTTATAAATGGTACCGCAGCCAAGACGGAGATAAGCAGTTGCTAAAGAAGACCAAAGCCTTCAAGCACCCCAACAGCTAGCTGTACTACACTTGTAACAATGGTGAGATTCACCTCCCTCCGCCGAGAACTAGAGCTGCTGACGCCGGCACGGGCAACACCATTTGAGCTTAAGTACCTCTCCGACATTGACAATCAGCGGTCGCTGCGGTTCTATATGACTGCCATAGCATTCTTCTGTGGACACCCTGACGATTCCTGCGAGCCAGTAGCGGCCATCAGGTCTGCCCTTCGGGAGGCCCTCGTTTACTTTTACCCACTCGCTGGCCGGCTACGGGAGGTACCCCCGGACGGCCAGCTTATCGTGGAGTGCACGGCGGAGGGTATTGCATTCGTCGAGGCCGACGTCGATGTCACCCTTGCAGAGCTCGGTAAGCCTCTGCTGCCGCCGTATCCATGCGTGGAGGAGCTCCTGTGTGACGTCGGAGATTGTGACAACATTCTTGCCAGGCCGCTGGCTTTCCTTCAGGTATATATATATATATATATCATAATATCTACGGCTACGTTCGACTTTTGTTTAGCTTGTGGTTATGTTATGTGGGTCTTGTGCGATCAAGATGATGGCCCGCCCAATGATTTTTTTTTCTTTCAACGAGCTGAAGTTATTTCTGTCCACAATAAGCTAATGTCAAATCACATATAAAAAATCCGTATGGTCGTAATCAAGGTTTAAAATCTCCAGCTACTAAACCATTTAGCAGTAGCCTTCAGAAACAATGCTACAACCTAATACAGTGGGCTCTTAACAGGATTTAGCGGAATTGAACATTAAAAATGATTTAGTGAAAATTCTTTCTAGCGGCTGTACCCACAGCTATAAAGGAAGATTTGAAACCTTGGTCACAAGCCATAACGACTAAGTTATTAGACAATAGGGCATGGGACAAAAATTGCTATTCAATTCTATCTTTCACGACTATGTTGAGAGCATGTCTCAACTCTATGACCGAGACTTGGCAGACCTAACTCTTCCAATCAACGATGTGTGCAACGGGCCACCTTCGCGTTGTTGGCCAACCCATGCCGCTCTGCTCTCACGCCGCCAGTCATCTCGTGTTTCCTGTGTGAAACAGATGGAGGGGGGGGAGGGTGCTTGCTTGGGCTTTATCTGGTTTTGGATTTTGAAAAAAGCCAAAGGCCCAACTAAGGGGTTGGCTCCCGAGCATAGTAAAAGCCAAAATCTGCTTTTGGCTAGTTTATTTTTGAAACCAGGTATAGAGGTGTTTTTTTTCTTTGGCTTTCACAAGTTTGAAGAAATTACATACATACATACATATACATATGTTATATATATATATATATATATATGTTATATATACATAGACATATATTATACACATATATATTTATTTATTTATTTAGGGTAATTACATTCTACTCCAGGTGTAGTTACTCCCACGTTTGAAAAACGCCTTGGGTATGTGTGCATACCCATTTATCATTTTGATTATTTGCACATAACTAAATAAAAATTTACGAAGTGATTGCCATGAAAACTTTTGAGTGGAACTCATATTTTTGCACCTTATAATATATCGTCTTTCCTATATAGAGAAAGAAGTATGTCCATATACTTGATGTATCATTGTATAAAAACATGAGTATATCCACATACCACTTTTAAAAATCAGGTATGTGTACATACTGTTTTTAGAGACCCCAAGTATGTGTGCCACAGCTGTTTTACTAAATGGCTATCAGAGCCCAACCAAACACACCGAGAGAGAGAGAGAGAGAGAGAGAGAGAGAGGGGGGGGGCGGGGGGGGTATTTGTGGCTGGGTGAGAGAATAAAGGAAGAGTGTAGAGGGTATATATATACTCTTATGGTGCTTGTGTTGTGGGTTCTATACACTATAATCAGTAGTGGTGGGCCGTAGCATGGGCCACTGCTACAGATCAATTTTTAGATGTAGGTCATCTTTAAGTACGACCCTACAAATAGAGACTAGTTTTAGAGGCGGAGTACCTCAAATGTCCACTGCTAAAAATAATCTTATCACAATTGTGGCGGATTTCTTTAAACCTGCCTCTACGGGTTTTGAGTTCACCTGTAGTGCTTATTTGTTGTTGCAAATCACTTTTTTATTTGCTGCTGCGAATCACTGTTTTTATAGAACGAAAAAATGGTCCTGGCCTTTTCCTCAAGTAAGGGCTTGGTCGACTTGTGACATCAGAATGGTAGCACGAGGGCCTTCCAAGCTTGATACACAACGGGAAACTTAAATGGAAGGCGAATATCGATATAGGTTCAATTGGATATCCATGCATGGTTAACAAAAACATGCATGGCACTCATCTTCAAAACGCTGCATGCTTCCTTGGTCAATGTAATTTCCTTCTCAAACTTTTGAAGAAGTGCCCAAAACGGTCCGGCACTAGTGTGTCATCACATGTATATAAGTTTTCATGGGAATTTTGTCAAAGACAATATCATCTTTGCAAAGCTAGATGACCTAACATATGATCGAAGTCCCTGCCAATACTTATGATTTGAGTTTAGAAGAAAAAACATTTAGCCATCTATGAAACATATGACTGATACCATTAGCTCCATTGGACAGCACGCCATAAAAATCAAATGGTAACAAAAAAAGTGTCGAAATGTTTCATCATGTAAACAAAGAGACATTATTTAACCCCTTCCCAGTTACGACTAGCTAGTCCTTAGTGAGCACAACAATGTTATGCAGGTATCAAGCAAAAAATCATGAGTCTAATGGGAATATTAATTAGTTTCCATATATAACAACACATTTCCACTATAAATCATTGTATTATACGCTAAAAGTGTCGTTTGTGTCATTTAACCAGGTGACACGGTTCAAGTGCGGAGGATTAGCGGTCGGAGCGCATTTTTGCCACAGCATGCACGACGGCTTCGGCATGGGCAAGTTCATCCAAGCCGTTTGTGAAATTGCACGCGGCGCATCGCAGCCAACAGTGCTTCCTGTGTGGGAGCGGGAGCTCCTGACATCAAACTATCCTCAACCGCATGCCACGAATAATCCGGCTAACTTATTGGAATACGAACCGGTCGCCGACGGTGACAATAATGCTGTCGACGACGACGTGATGCAGATGACGCCTCCCGCTGACATGGTCGGCCAGTACTTCTTCTTCGGCCAAGAGGACATAGCCACCATAAGGCGTGGCATTCCGGCAAATCTTGCCAAAAGCTGCACCGTCTTCGAGCTGCTCGCTGCCGTGACCTGGCGTTGCCGAACGGCCGCACTCGGGTACGCGCCCCACAAGCTTGTGCGCTTCATGTTCACTTGCAACGCTCACATGGGTTGGAAACGTGACCCGTCGATCCCGCGGGGTTACTACGGTTGTGCCCTCATCTTTGCGGTTGCGGAGACCACCGCTGGCGAGCTCTGCGGGAACCCGATCGACTTCGCGCTGGAGCTGGTGCGCAAGGCCAAGTCTCGGGCGAACGACGAGTACCTGAGGTCGACGGTGGAGTTGATGGCGCGCAGGAAGTGGCCGGCTCTGGTGGTTGACCGGACGTTCGTTGTGTCTGACACGAGGGCCGTTGGGGACGACAAGCTGGACTTCGGATGGGGAAACCGTATCGCGGGTGGCATACCGATGGCTGCAGATATCATGCACGCACTGGTGAGCTATTACTCCAAGTGCAAGGGTGCCGATGGCGAGGACTGCACGGCGGTGTCCATGTGCTTGCCAAGGACTGCCATGGATAGGTTTGCTGCCCAGATTTCAATTTGGTCCAAGAAACCGGCAAGCAGCAAGGTTGCAATTGTCAGGTGCCTGTAACACTTAATAGCTATGTTTTTATCTATCATCATGGTACTTTCTTCAGTCATTGTCGTGAGAAGAAAAAGAATGCAGCTATATGGGCCTTGAATAATGTCAGCTTATTGTTCTCAATATGGTATTTTTATATTTATTATCAATCAAAAGAAGAAGTGCCCTTAAACTAGTGATAAGGGTTACGGAAAAATATTGATTTGGACATCGCTTGCAGCATGCCAAGTACACTTGCTTTCTTCATTGCCACATATATTGGCATTAAGCAAGGTTACTCTTTGAAACCAAATTTAACACGCAACCCAGTGTCAAGAAACAATCATATACGCTAGAGAGTGTCATATCGTCTCCAGCACAATGAATGCTCATTTGACCTCACTAGCCTATCAACCCGTGCAATTGCATATTTTTAACAAAATTTTAAACCTCCTAATTTGCTAATATAGGAACACCATTGCTCCTTAAACATAAAATAGAATTATTATTCAGTTAGTAAATATTCCCTAAAATTGTATTTCACATTCTAATGTAATCCAGATGAAACATTTGTTGCATCTTAACTGGCGATCCAAATACCATAACATCTACACCTCTATAGGTTTTAATGTGGCTACAATAGAAGCCACACCTTTCTATATATGAATAATATTATCGTTGTGCTGGAGTTTCCGAACCTCAAGGAAATGCCAGTTGTTCAACTTGGTAGAGAATCGATACTTAAAGTACATCTTTCAAAACATTTTCCATATGTCTGAAAATGTAAGACGGTGGCCTCTTTGCTCTTTTATTGTATTCATATATAATCCAAAGTGAAAATCAATTCCAGCGAAAGTTTGTGATAATCCACATCTATAATTATATATTTTTTGTGCTACTGTCAACTCAATTTTGGTAATTGTGTCCATCAGTAGATGTCAGCAAGAGACCAAGTGGCACAGTTTAGTATTTGTCAGGAATCGATCAAGTGACACAATCTAGTATTTGTCATGAATCGATCGACTGACACAATTTCTATCGTACACACCTATTGTTCATGTATTCCCTACTTTTCTCTTAATTGCTGAGCATATTTAGGGAGTCAGGAAAACTCAACATCTATGTTCACTTCCTTACTTAGCCAAAGGCTAACTAAATAAGATTTTTTTCATCGCAAAAAAAGATAAGATTTTTTTCATTGATGATTACTGCCTCACAGAAGTAAAAAACATATTCACTTCAACCCTCATGTTCTTCAATTCTTGGATGCCAAGGCTGTACGGAGCCACGAATCTAACTTGGCTGCTTTCAAGTCAATTGGTGTAAATATGTCAATCAGTATCTAAGAAATGGATCAGGTAACAAAATTGTATCATACTCCTCATGTGAGATGGATCCCATGTTTGTTATTTAACTGGGGATATATATATACTGAAGACCATTCAACATTTGTATCATATCTATGATAAAAGCTAACTAGATATGATTTTCGTTCATTATGGGTATTTCAAATGCAGTTAAAGGAATCATCAAAATGTAATCCTCAACATCTCAAGATGTTTGTGCGCACCGTTGCAGGGGTTACTAGCCCTCTCCGAGTCAAACTATGTCCTGTAGTGCAAAACAACACTCGATCTCAAATATTTTAACTGGAAAATAAATATATAGTATCCTTTGTTCTTGTGTAATGTCATAGTTCACTGCCACCATATAAGCCCTATGGGGACAAACTAGTTTTGTTGACCCATAAAATTTCTTCATAGCACGATCTAACATAAATGATGTAGTGTCGTGTAAGATCTGCGCAAACTTCTTTGACTCAAGAGTTCTATTTTATTAACTAAGTCAACTTGATCCTTATATCGAGATTCATGCATGGCTTCAATCTTCAATCTCAATACTTTTATTAGCATATGTCAACGAGAATGGCAGAAAGTCGTGTGGGATATATGCATACAGTGATACAAATAATACTAAGAGAGAAACATCTTCAATCTACAAACTGAGCCTAATTCAGTTCGTTAGGTTCCTTGTGGTGTAACCTAACGAACTAATTATATATTTGATATGGGTGTTGTTTTTACAACTAATTACTGCTACAGTAGGAGGCAATGTTCCAATCAACTTTGAGGTGCCTATGATGACTTCATGAATCTCAATATCAAGTCAACTTAGTATTTTAAAGATGCTCATAGAGGTAGGGTATGTGTGCATGCGTTTATATGATGAATGTATGAGTTTCTCCATCTGTACTATATGTTCAATGCAGAAGAAAAAGAAACATTTTCCATCTCATCCCTTCTTCGACTAAAGGTTACTTCAGGAGACTGCATTTAGTCTGCCGCATGTCATTGTATTTTTATTCCTCCTCATCTTATTATCTAGAGATAATCTCCATTTCCTTTCTATAGCAAGGTTCCGTACTCAGTTCTATATCAAACACGGTGCACAATGATTCCTTTTTATATATGTATTATTGACGGACACACAGGCCTTTCATCTCACAAATAGGTGCATCTACCTCATTGACGAGTAGATGTAGAAATATATAAAATGAATCGTTAAAATGTAATAAAAATTTATTTCGTGCAACCTACAAATAGATGTATAAGTATCCCCATGGTACGCATCAGGAGTTATCCATCATGGAATGCACCGACTCCGGTTGATGGGTTTCATGCCATCTTTGGCGATATTTGGAATATTGCACCCAATGAAACTATATTTTCGTGTTTATCCGCATATTTAGGTGGAGTTCGTCAAAAGCTGCAGAGCAAAGAAATGGCAGAACTAGTATCAGGTCAGCTGTTTCGGTGGGTTGTATAGGCCTATAAATAGGACCTAGAACAACATCACAAAGGCACCACTCATGAGCAGCTTCCCTATCTCCGTTCACATCATCCTATTCTCTGTTCCTTCTTTTGGCCACATATATCTGCATCTGAAGTAAAGGTTGCAAGGACTTGAAAACGGCAAACAATGGTTTCTGCTGGGGCTGCTCTTAACTGGGGCGCCTTTGTTGCCTTGTGCGTGATGCTCGTCCTTTCTTCGATGGGACAGGAGCTACCGAGGGCGTCATCGTGCTGCTCCAACTCTTGTGCCTCTTATTGTAACTCATCTTGTACCGCCGCTGCTAACCGGTCTTGCGATATCCAACTGCCCATAGCCTGGGACAGTTGCTACCACGGATGCAACAGTAGCTGCACAACAATGTGTGGCAACCACTGCGGATCTAATGCAACCTGCATCGCGTCCTGCAACTGTGATGCATCGTGTAGGGGTTCCTGCTCTCAGATTAACAGGTTTACTATCGGTTGTAACATGTATAGCCCGAGCACAATCTTCCAGTGGTGCTGGCCCACTTGCAACTCCACCTGCTACGACAACTGCATCAACGGGTGAGTTCGACTGTGATCTTCAGGTGGTGTCCATGGGACAGGAGTTTCATGTTTCATCAAAGTCTGTGTTAATGCTGCGTCTGTAGCACTTGTATTAGTAGCTGCATCAAGTACACATATGTATCAGTAGAAGCATCGTTGTTTTAGTCCAAAATTGTTTGTATTAGTATCTTCTCATTGAAGAATGATGTCTTGAGTCCACGGGCTGTGAGCTTGTGTGAGCAAGCAGTGCGGACCCAACACTCAGCGTTTGGGAGGACGGACATCTTCTTCGATCTTGACAAGACCATACGCAGCCCATAAATATGAGCTCCAAACAGAAAAACATTTTTCCTTCCCCTAAAATTGCCGCTCTGTGTAAGTTGTTATACACATTCCAAAATCATATAAAAGACATGGTGTAAAATCTAAAATTTGGCCACATCACAAAAGCTTTTTATGCATCTTTTGTCCCATGACTCTCTAAATATTAGTAGTTTTACAGTACATATTAACAGTAAAAATATCCATATGGTACCTTTTAATAACGTGATATTGTAATTGCATAGGCGTTCTATTATGTCCTCGGCATCTAGTCATCCTCACTGCTGCCCTCCCGCATCACGTGGCCACTGCCTTCGTTCTCCTACACTGTATAAAAAAACGCTGTTATCCTCCTACAACGTATCATCATCATTTTCTTTCCATGTGCAGGTCTACTATTTTTTCCCCAATAATACCCCATTAATATCAATACTACCTAAAATTACTGGCGGTATTAAACTTTGAGGATAACCAATCCACACCATCAGATTCTAAGTACAAGTAGCAATTACTGATACTATACTAATAATCACTTGTAGTAATATGTATCGTATTTGTACTCACGCCTATGAACATTAAGCAAAAATTTAGAGCATTATTTTCTCTTAATAATGTAGAAGAATTTATATTTCTACAAGTAAATAAATAGATATATCTATGCACCCCAAATTGTGGAACAAATAATTATTAGTGTCTGATTGATAATGGTTCCTCAATATATTGCCTCTCGCCAGCTACAAGGAGCCTACATCACCACGGGGACATATCCATTTAGAAACGGAACCAAATCCTCTCCATTGGCTACTGCATTAGGAATAGCACCCAACTGCATTAGGAATAGCACCCAACTGTCGATCTGGAAACGAATGGACGTGATTTATCGCTACAGTAACCGAACAAAAATAAAAATATGCAAACAGTAACGAGGAATACTTTAGGTAAAGGAAAATTCACTGTTCGGTGGCATTAGATCACTGTAGCAGCCACAGAATATTGTAGTGCCTCTGCATTGACTGAGCCGATGCAGAGGATTTGGACCCTTTACAAACCAGTGCCGATCAGCTACTCTACTTGACTGCCACAAGCTAATGATAATGCAAATGGTACAGCAGTGAGTTCCACCTTCGAGGCTATGCACAGTGGGGCCCTTTCACTGTTGTTTCCAATCTCAACTATTTTGTCAAAAATAATAAATAAATATATAAAGTGTCCTTAACGCACTCCATTGCCACGATCTAATCCTTGAGTGATCATATTATTCCATCCCACCTTCTAATTAAGATAATGTATATATGGTGTCAGATCAGAACAATTTTCTTTTACTCGTCAGATCTATATATTCTTGACCAAGTCACCTTGATCCATATATCGATATTGGTGCATTTCTTCAGTCTCGAACTTTTTATAAGGATGTTAGTCAAAACGGCCACAGAGCCGTGTGCGATCTGCACGCGAGTAATATTTAAAGGAACATGTCTTAATTCTCATCTCTATCTTCTACTCTGCCTCAATGTTACTTCACGATACTGCATTGACTCGACTGAATACCGCTTACCAATCTCAGCTTTTATTATTATATATTTGTCCAATTATTATGCAGCAACTAGTTACATCTAAAAGTCCAAACTAATAGGGCAATGTTCAACTCCCGTTCGCATGCAGCTCCCGTGGACGTAAACGTGAAAATAAGAGCGATGCAGCTCTCGCCAATACTTGAAGTCAAAGATGAATGGCTTGATATCATATTAAGTTACTATGCATCAACCAGTTAAACCAAAAAACTTAATATGGTGAGGAAAGGTGTGCAATTCACATATAATTCAATTATATTAATTCTACCGCATCTATTCTCTCCAATTACTGATAGTCTAAATTTCGTTGTCCACAATTCCCTACAAAGTTCGATTCTCAACTGGATACACTACATATAAATTTATTTGGTGCGATCAACTGACGAATATGTATAAACCTTATTTGTGCGGTATAGAGACACTAATCATGGAACCAACCTTTGATTAGCTATAAAAACTATGTGTTCAAGTTCAAGAAATGACGCGTTCAGTTAATTGTAAGAAGCTAAAATATCAAAAATAAAAATAAAAATGTAATCCTAATTGAGCATTTTCTTTTGTGTTTAATAGTTGTTACATTTGTTATAGGTTGCATGCAAGGTCTAGTATCAAGGTCAAAGGTCTCGGTACATTTATAGGTTTATAAACACCACCTAACACACCGCCGCAAAATCATAATCGTGTTTCCATCGCCATTCACAGCATCTTCTTCTGTCTCCTGCCCGTCCACTATATCTCTGTGTTGAGTAAAGCGCGCGCGAACAACGAAAGCTCCGTACCATGGCTTCCGCTGCGGCTGCTCTGAACGGAGCCGGTTTTGTTGCCTTGTGTGTTATGCTGGTCCTTTCAGCGCTGGGACAGGAGCTGCCAAGGGCGTCGTTGTGCTGCTCGAACTCGTGTGCAGCTTACTGTAATTCATCGTGTACTGCCGCTTCTAAGAGGTCATGCGATATCCAGCTGCCCATAGTCCGGGACCGGTGCTACAATGGCTGCATCAATAGCTGCACAGAAGGCTGTATCGTCAGGTGCGGATCTAATGCGACGTGCAGTGCATCCTGTGTCTGCGATGCATTATGCAGGCAATCCTGCAGTCAGCTTAACGGGTCTACCATCGGTTGCAATACGTATAGCACAACCACAATCTACCATTGCTGCTGGCCAACGTGCAACTCCACCTGCTACAACAACTGCATCAAGGGGTGAGCATTAGTGTCATTTGTTGAGACGTTAACTGTATCGACGACAGTCTTGTCTGCATGTTCCTATTTCTTTGATTGTGCACCAGTGCCATGTTCGTATAGCACTTGTATTATCGGGTAATTTCTCCACATGTATTAGTAGTTTCTGAATGAAGTCGCGAGTCCACGGGCCTTTAGTTTGAGTGAGTTTTCTGTGTTGGCGTGTTCTTACACAACAAGCGAACTTACTACAACCCTTTTTGTATGGCGAAATGATCTGAAAGTTCTCTTCTGATATAAACATACACTGTCGGAATGAAAGTTTGGTTCAAAGTAGTATGTAAATTTTAATAGAAGGAAATTATCTTAATATAATCTGTGTTTTTAACTGCGCTGCAAGGGAAGCAATCCAGTTTTTCTATGTATGGCAGTTTATGCAAGTGTTGTTTAACATCTAATTGGTCAAGGGCTTACTCCAAGATAGCCGTCCGCAAGGAGCTTACTAAACGACAGGCATATATATATCTCAATGCCGAACTGCTGCGCCAATTCTGGTAGAAGAAAAAAATGGGGAAACACGTTATATTTCACTCGCTTAAATTGAAATCTTATGTATGTCATCCTAACCCATATGTCATAGACACAGCCGGTCTCACCCATCATTGAGACAACGATAGCAGACGAGGTATCACTAGTGGAAAAGAGCCCTACAATAGCGGGCAAAATAGCCCTACAACAGCGGGCAAAAGGAACGTTACTAGTTAACGTTATTAAAAATAGGTGCATTGCAATATCGGGCTTCCTGCCCATTATTACAGAGGTTAATAAAAAAATTAAAAAAAAACACATGGCGTCGGACCCAGCCCGCACCTGGCCCACCGCCAGGCCCGTGGCTAGATTCGACGCGGCTCGACGCGGCGGCCGGATCCGATAGTCGCGCGGTACTCCGCGGAGGAGGGGTGGGGCACGGCCGCTCCGCGGCGGAGGGGAGGGGCTGGATCCGCCGTTGGTGCGGCACTCCGTGACGGAGGGCTGGGGTGCGGCTCGACGCAGCGGCCGGATCCGTCGCCGGCACGGCGCTCCGCAGCGGAGGGAGGGGCGGGGCCCGACACGGCGGGGGAGGGGCGGCGTAGCTGGGTACGAGCGGCCGGTCGGCGGTGATGCGACTGTGGCAACGACGGAGAGGTGAGAGAGAGAGAGAGGGTGTCGTGTGGGAGAGAGAGAAGTGGGTGGAGAGTTGTGGGACTTAGGAAAATTTGGAAACCCTACCTGCTATATATATATACAAACGGACCGGTATGGGCTTTTAGTTGGGCCGGGAGACACAACAATATCGGGCCAGAGATGATGTTATTTTGCCCAATATTGCTGTAACATTTTCAATATCGAATCCTGATGACGTTACTATGCCCGCTATTATTGGGTATTTTTAATATCGATCGTCGCTGATGTTATCTCCGCCCGCTATTACAGTGGACACTGCAATAGCGTCGCCGACGATGACGTCAGCAAAATTACCCTGTAACAGTGAAAATTTTGTTGCCCGCTATTACTGGAAAATACGAGATGCTATTGTAGGCTCTTTCTGTAGTAGTGTATTTTCTCGGTGGTATATGAGGGAATGCCCCCCCCCCCAAATAAAAAAGAAAAAAACCTGCTCTTGAGCTGTCCCCTAGCCTGACTTTTGTGTAAAAGAGTAGAGATATGGGCACCAGAGATCAAGATATCCTCGTGAGCAGATGGGGAAAGTTCCATGCTAGGTCGGTTGCATGGGCGTAACTGCGTTGCTACTGGAAACATGCTTCAAACTGCAATATGTGATGGCACCATGGCTACACTGTGATTCTTAAAGGCAGATTGAAAAATAGGATCCTCCATCAATGACGGAGTCCACCAGGGCCTCACTTGTGCATGGTATACTTGAGTTTAAGGGACATTGAGCCTAGGAAAAAATTTTGGTAGAAAAAAAGTGTCAGGGTTACCTATAAAGATGATATTTCGCAATATTAGTAATTCAATTAATAATATTAACTACATTTAAAAATCATTTCCATGATTTGACTAAAAATGCTCTTTAATCTATAGACTATCATAGTTCATACATAACAAAAGCAATTTTCGATAAATAAATGTTGTCAATAATGCATTTTGGAAAAATCGCGAAGCCACAGGATTGTCCATTTATCCTCCAATTGGAACAAGCTAACACGGAGGCCATCACCAGGACATGGACTTGCAGGAGTTGATTTTGATGCTAAATTTATAAAACCTCTATCTTTCAATGTCTTGAACCTATATTTTCCATTTTCTAGCTACTTGGAATACAACCCAATTTGTAGATTTTAATATATTTTTTCTTTTTCTTTTACATTTTTCTTCACTGCCTAAAGAACTTAATTTTGAAAACAACAATCCAAAGGGTCTTTCATGAAAACTAGAAAGCATCAAATCGAAAAGAAGGTATTTCTTGTTCAGTCTCGCAGATGGAGCTTGGCCTAACGGAGCAGCACTGCAGCACAGGCAAGTTATTCTATCTGTGGCACGGTCTCTTGCGGAGCACCACACCGCCCTGAGTAGCAGCCGGCAGGATGGGATCTGAGGGAAGGTGGGTCGACGACTGGCAAGGGTGGACCGCCGCACCCCATGTGTGGCATAGCACAGCTAGCGGTCGTCGCGGGAGGGCCTGTCGGGCGTGATGACGGTTTAGTATCATTTTTTTGTACATAGACGGTTTAGTATATAGGTCGACAGTTTAGATGCTGTCATAGTTATCGTCAATAGCTAGCAGCAACTGCTCATTATGGATCGAATAGGTACACACGCCGTGCAACTTGTGCTGTGTTCCTCCCATCAGCTGGATTTGTAAGTTGGAACGAAGTGGAGCACGAAGCTGACTACTTGTCTCCAAGTCAACCCGCGCGCAAGGGCATCAGCCTACATTTAAAATGTTAACATTAATATAGATCAGCAGTTGCCGCGGCCGTTACACTTCACCGCCACCAGGTCCGATCCGTCCTTGGTAATGCAGGTTGGACAAAGTCATTAAGACGTTGTACCATGTAATCGTGCGGAATAGCTATACGTCCAACCGAATGATGCGACTGAACCTTCCAACTGCTCGCCAACCATAGGATGCTAATCACGATTTGTGATCCTTGTATTATCTCTTGCCCTTTCCACTGGCCGGAAGGATGAGTCGGATGGTCCAGTCGCACGTATAGCAGCGCTCGTAATCGTGACTGGTGCATTGCTTCACTTACAGCGAGACGGCCAAGTGGTAGAAAGTCGTGGGAGATACACAATAATAAAGTTTATTTTACTCTCCCACTTAAGTAACTTTATTTGTGTCAACCAACCTTCAGAAAACAAAATCATGACCCAATTTACTTCCCCGAATAATTTAGAGAGGTGGTGCAATATACCACATGCAGTGAAGTTTATCTTTTTTTTTATTTCTCCACGCACACGTTGAACTTGATTCTCGTGTTTTGCATGATAATAGTCAACAAAGGTAGGAAATTTGTTTTATAATTTTAAATATTTTACCAATATACACAAATAAAAAATATCAAAATAACATGTTATCATATTTTTAACATAGGTTATTGTGTCACTTATTATCATCTCGTGAGAAATTTAGGTTTTAAATTCAACATATACACAAAGAAACAAAAAGGACAAATCGTAATACTGAGTAAATTGCACTATCTTGGATTGTTTCAGGTGTAAGATGAATCTACATATATCTTCAAAAGATGCAACCCACTAAGAGGACTTAACTTCGATTTCTCTCATCTCTCAATGAGCCACGTCATCTGAAAAATTTCATCCGTGAGATCAGTCTCTAGAACACATCACGCCCATACCTTGCACCCACCTATACATCCGAATTTTTTATTTATCTGGTAAAAGAGGCATGTGCAAGATACACGATGTGTGTCTTCCATGCGAAAAATAGAAGTCCACCTACTTGGAATTTTTTCCATGTAGGTGGGTGTGAGGTTCAGACAGTGATGTGTTCTGGAGAGTGATCTGGTGCATGAAATTAGCAATGTATATGTAATTTTTGTATTGGAAAAAACCCTAACCAAAGTTATTTCTCCTAATGACATGAGAACAATTAACAATGTATATGTAATTTTTCTATTGGAAAAGAACCCCTAACCAAAGTTATTTCTCCTAATGACATGAGAATAATTAGACATCATTTTTCTTGTTTCCATCTTCTAACAAATTAAAAATACATTTTATAAGTCCCACTGCAACGCGTGGGGTATCATCAAGTTAAGTTTTAATAGCGACTACAAATACAATTGAATTGACAAAGTGGCTTGTTTGAGAATGATTTTTTAAAAAAAAGAAAAGAAACTGTACTTGCATGTAATCTGTCGCATCACAGCCTCAATGTTGGAGTAGGGAATTTCTTGACAACGTTTACAATTGCAAGATTCGATATATAAATGTAAGAACTGCTATACGTACCACTGGGTCATTGGACCCGGCCATATGACCAGTTGAAGCGGCCGCATCTAATCGGATGCAAGGACTTGTTTTTGACTTTGTTTTTCACTAGTTGGAAGACTTAGTAGAGGTACACCCAAACGTATGCAAAGCATTTTTGTATAAATATACACTGTCAAGAAAAGGTAAATAAATGTACGGGTCCCATGTTTATGAAATCGAATCATAGGATGCAAGATCTAGTACTAGGTCAACGATCCCTCGAAAGGATTTCATAGGCAATATATAGCGACTGATACTCCATCGCAAAGCTACAAGACGAACAACAGCTTCCTTCTCAATTCAGAGCATCTTGTCATCCGTTCCTCTCTTTAGCCACTATATGTCCATCTATAGAAATTAGAAAGCCGACGAAAGCCGGGTATACGATGGGGTCGTCTGCTCCAGGTGTTCTTAACGCAGCTGCTTTCGTTGCCTTGTGTGTAATGCTG
This sequence comes from Chloris gayana, assembly GCA_031894775.1. Taxonomy (NCBI): domain Eukaryota; kingdom Viridiplantae; phylum Streptophyta; class Magnoliopsida; order Poales; family Poaceae; genus Chloris; species Chloris gayana. Next base: position 263,964 of record JAUNZO010003989.1, on the reverse strand, counting down.
GTCATTTCGTCGCTGGGACAGGAGCTACCGAGGGCGTCCCAGTGCTGCTCCAACTCCTGCAACTCTTACTGTAATTCATCGTGTACTGCCGCTGCTAACCAGTCTTGCACTATCCAAATTCCCATAGCAGTTGACGAGTGCTTCCATGGCTGCAACGATACATGCTCAACACACACTACAGCAAAACGGCACTGTAGCGGCGGGGCCGAAATCGGCCTAGCGGCGCGGCCGAAAGCGGCCCGCCGCTACAGCGCTGGGCCGGCCACTTGGAAATGCCAGCCGCCGCTATAGAGGAATTATAGCGGCGGTTGGCTTTACCAACCGCCGCTAAAATAGGACATAATTTATACCGGCGGATGACAGTGTCATCCGCCGTTACTAAAGTTTTTTAGCGGCGGTGGACAATTCCAACCGCCGGTACAAACTCCCAGGTATAAATACACGGGTTCGGACAGCACAGTGAGCTTCTCCACTGTTGGCGGCCCGAAAATTGGGGCAAAAATCGAAAAACAAGGGGGGAGGTTTTGAGTTCGTTTTTCTTGGATAGATCTGTTCCCTAGGGTAAGGGAAATCTATCCCATGTACTATTTCTAGTTATCATGTTGGAATGTAGTAGAATTTTGGCTTTGTAATTTACTTTGAATTTTATGCTCATTTGTCACAAATCTTTAGATTTGTAGAGCAATGGTTGGTTTTTCTGCATCTATTTGTATCTTGAGTCTTTTAAATGGAGAAAAGTTGTATCTCTAGGCTTCTTCATGGAGGAAAATTATATATCTAGGTTTCTCATGATAGATGCATAGAGAGTTAGGTTAGCTAAAGGAGGAAGTTTTTTTTTCGTTAAAATAATTTATGTATCTAGTTGGTCACTTTATTTGTAGCTCACAAAACTTGATCCTACGAGATATATTGTTCCATGTTTGTTGAAGTGATTATTATTTTTGATGTGTAGTGTTTGAGGTATGGATAAATCTTGGATGTATGAAGCGTCAAGAACGGGAAGTTATTTTCGAGGGCAAGTCAAGGCATTTGTCACGAAGGCCGCACAACATGCTAAGCGAGAAGGAAGGGATGAAATACATTGTCCGTGTCGTGATTGCAAAAATGAGAAAATGTGGAAAGATACGGTTATAATCAATTCACACATAATAACGAGAGGTTTTGTTAAGGACTACATCCGGTGGACAAAGCATGGTGAAGACGCGGTGGAGACAATACCTGAGCAATCTGTTGATGGTGATGCCGACGATGACCTTGATGTTCACGACCGTGTCAATGTTGAAGATGAGGAGCCTATTCGAGCCGAGGAAGTAACAGAACAGTCATGTGATTTTGATGTTGAGCAAATGTTGCAACACTTTGAACCGCAAGTTTTACTCAATGGAGGGACAACGAGAGGGTTGAGCAACTTTGCATCGCTGGAGAAAGCATCGAAGGATCCACTATACGAGGAATCTAAGGGATGTGAAAAATGGTGTACTGTGCTACGTACGGTACTTGAGCTGATGAAATTAAAGGCCATCCATGGTTGGTCGGATGCTAGTTTTACGGATTTGTTGGAACTCCTTTCGGACATTCTACCGAAGCCCAACTTGTTGCCAAAAAGCACCTATTTTGCTAAGAAGCTCATAACCCCGCTTTCGTTGGGCGTGCAAAAGATTCACGCGTGTCCAAATCATTGCATATTGTATCGGGGGAATACAAGGACGCCGTGAGATGCCCAAGATGCAAGCGTAGTCGGTTCAAGTGCAAGGACGACTATGATGCGGACACATCGGTTGTTAGTGGAAAGAAGAGCAACAGGAATGCGAAGAAGAGGAAGAAAAGCATCACCGTCGATGACAGCGAACAAACGAAGATTCCTGCCTTGGTGATGTGGTACTTACCCGTTGTGGATCGGATAAGACGATTGTTTGCCAACCCTAAGGATGCTGAACCGATGACGTGGCATTCGCGCCCTAGGGACTCAAAGAAACTTAGTCATCCAGCTGATGGGACCTAGTGGAAGAAGTTTGATTCTAACCATCCAGAATTCTCTCGAAGAGACAAGGAACATACGGTTTGCTCCGAGTACGGACGGGATGAATCCTCATGGTCAATTGAGGAACCCACACAGCACTTGGCCGGTTATACTGTCAATATACAACCTTCCACCATGGTTGTGTCACAAGAGAAAGTACCTGCTATTGACAATCCTTATATCTGGTCCGAAAGAACCCGGTAACGACATAGATGTGTTCTTGGAACCATTATTGGAAGACATGCAGAAACTGTGGTTAAAAGGGGTTAGTATATGGGATGAGCACCGTAGAGCGCCCTTCTTGCTCAAAGCCATCATTTTTGTGACGATAAGTGATTCACCGGCGCTAAGGGCGCTATCAGGACAGGTCAAAGCAAAGTATGGTTGTTTTGTATGCGTTGATGATACATCCCATGTGTATCTTCCATCATCCCGGAAGATAGTATACACGCGAAACCGTCGATTCCTAGCACGAAACCACATGTATCGCTTGTTGAAGAGACAGCTTTGATGGCACTATTGAGGAAGGCGAAGAACCTCGACGTTGGACCCCTAGTGTCGTGTTCGAGACGGTAAAGAACATTTGGCAAACCGGTGAAGGGAGTTCCAAAGTGCAAAGCCCACACGCCCTTTAAGAAGCAATCTATTTTCTTCGGATACCTCAATTATCGGGCGGAACTTGAAGTGACTCATGCATTCGATCGGATGCACATTGGGAAGGGCGTATATGACAGCACTAGCGGACTTATTCTTGACCTACCCGGTAAGACAAAGGATGGACTCGAGTGCACGTAGAGATCTTGTGGCACCGAACATTAGACCCGAGCTCCATCCGCAGGAAAGGGCGAATGGAAAATACTATCTCGCCTCCCGCAATCTACAACCTTACGCGTGAGGAGAAAATAGCATTTTGTAAGTGTCTACACGGGATTAAGTGTCCCACCGGATTCTCATCGAACGTGAAAAATCTCGTGAACATGGAAGAGCTAAAGATAAGTGGCTACAACACTCACGACTGTCACACAATGCTTTCGGTGTTCTTAGCCGTCGCCATCGTGGCCGTGAAACCCGAGTGGTTGAAGTTAACTATAACTCGCCTGTGCTACTTCGGAACGTAGTCTCGAAGAAGGTGATCGAGTAAAGCGAGTTGGATGACCTACGGACCCATATGAATGAAACAATGTGCATGCTTGAGATGTGTTTTCCTCCCTCCTATTTTGATACCATGGAACACTTCATGCTTCATATCGTTGACCAGATTGCTGCGTTGGGCCCCGTCTACATGCATCATATGTTTCCCTTTCAGCGGTTCATGTATGTAATGAAACGCTTTGTACGAACTCGTTCTCATCCGGAGGATTCAATGATTGAGGGATACAACGACCGAGGAGATTATTGAGTGCTGTGCCGACTACATTAAAAATGGAGGAGCTATTGGTCTTCCCGTGTCTCATCACGAGGGCCGGCTGTCCGGAAAAGGTACACGAGGACGGAAGTCATTCATCGACCGTGACTACAAAAGAGTGGATGTAACACATTTTAGCGTATTACAACAGACAGAGATTGTGGGCCCATACTTTGAGAAACACCTAAGTGAGCTTCACCAGAACCACACGGACAAGACAGAAGATTGGATCATAATGGAGCACAAGAAACCTTCACATCATGGTTCGAGAACCAAGAGCTTCCACGTGGGGACTCCGTAGACGAAAAAATGTTGAGAAGGTTAGCCATGAGGCCTTCGAAGAGTGTGGTTACATTTCAGGCGTACGACATCAATGGCTATACCTTTTACACTCAAGAAAAGGACAAGAAAAGCAAGTGTCAAAACAGCGGTGTTCGAACACATGCCTATGACGAAGAGGATAATCCGACATCATACTATGGGTACATCGAGGAAATATGGGAACTTAATTACGGACAAAATCTCGTTGTTCCCGTATTTAAATGCAAATGGGTGCAACACCCACAAGGGGTGGAGGTGGATGAATATGGATTGACCCTCGTCGATCTAAACAAATTCGGTCACAAACATGACCCTTGGATACTCGCTAGGGCGGTAGCACAAGTGTTCTATATACTCGACCCAAAGGATGAAAAGAAGTACATTGTTATTCCCGGTAAACAAAGAGTCGTTGGAGTGGAGAATGTGCAGGATCAAGATGAATATAATCAATATGACGAAGTGCCATTATTTATTGATCCAAGTAAGTTCAGAATCATAGAAACAAGGCTTAGATATTCTGCAGAAATGCCATACATGCGTTCGGATTGCGAAGGAAAAACAGTACAAGGATGATGTACCTCTATGTTACCAAGGATATTGTCAAAAGCGGCATGTAATTCATATTTTTATGTTTATGACATAACTCGTGTGTACGAATTAATATTTGTTTTCAATTTTGACATATTATTGGATCTTATTGACATTTCATTATTTCTTCAAAAGAACATTATTTTTTCTTGTATTATTGCAAACAATAACAACTTATCACTATTGAAATCATGTGCTAGCCGTCGTTAAAAATAAATGACATGTGGGCCCATGTACCTTTAACTTATATTGTCAAAAGCGGCATGTAATTCATATTTTTATGTTTATGACATAACTCTATGTGTACGAATTAATATTTGTGTTTATTTTCTATCTCCTTAATAATCTCATTATTGGAATTTATTGACATTTAATTATTTCTTCGAACAATTTATCACTATTTAAATCATTTTATAGTTATTAGTAACATTACTATGACATATGGGCCCAAAATCATTAGTAACGGCGGGTTGAATTGCCAACCGCCGTTACAAAGGTATGACAGGTGGGCCCATATGGTGATGCTGACTATGACATGTGGGCCCATGTCATTTTTAGCGGCGGTTGGCAATGCCACCCGCCGCTACAAAGGTGTGATAGGTGGGCCCACGTCATTTTTAGCGGCGGATGGCAACTACTTCCGCCGTTTTAGAACATCTCGTCTCCTTGACAGCTGGACCCCATCGGCATTTCTTACGGCGGCTGGCATTGCCAACCGCCGTTATAGCTCTCCGCCTATAAAGGCACGCCGCTGCGGCGCCAACCCTAACACCGGCGCCGCGGACGACGACGCCGACGAGCTGCCCAACACTCCGGCCGTCGTGCGCCGGCCCCAACCCTCCTCCGCGCCGGCACCTCCTCCACGCGTCGGCCCTCCTCGCCGTCACCTCCTCCGCGTCGGTCCTCCTCCGGGCCCGCCCCTCCTCGCCAGCACCTCCTCGCGGGCCCCCGCGCCGGCGCCTCTCCCTCCTCGCCGGCACCTCCTCGCGGGTCCGTGCCGGTGCCTCCCTCCTCGCCGGCACCTTCTCGCCAACACCTCCGCGGCAGCGCCTCCCTCCTCGTCGGCACCTCCTCGCGGGCCCTCCGCGGTGGCGCCTCCCTCCTCGCGGGCCCTCTGCGGCGGCGCCTCCCTCCTCGCCGGCACCTCCTCGCGGGCCCTCCGCGGCGGCGCCTCCCTCGTCGCCGGCACCTCCTCGCGGGCCCTCCGCGGCGACGCCTCCCTCGTCGCCGTCACCACCTCATCAACCCCGGTACGCCCTTCCCCCTTCCCCCTTCCCCCTCCCCCGACGGTGAGCCCTTCGTGGCGCCTCCATGGTATGCCCTTCCCTTCCCTTCCCTTCCCTGTTCTTGATCGCTACTTGTTCAACTAAGAAATTTGCTCGCTATTTGATTGGGTTCTTGTTGAGGGCCCTGCTTGCTTTTGTGATAATCTGTCGGTGCTAGGGTTTAGATGTTTGGGTTTAATCTGTCGGTGCTAGGGTTTACATGTTTAGGTTTAATCTGTCGGTGCTAGGGTTTGATGTTTCTGCTGAATCCCTGTTGTTAGTGAGTAACAATGCTAGGGTTTAATCTGCTGCTCGCTGACTAGAAATGCTAGGGGTTCACCGATATCCCATTTTCGGTGCATGCCCGCTTTATCGAAATGCTAGGGTTGTTCACAGCAATGCTAACTGTTACATAAACATGGCTTGCTTTTATGCTCGGATGTTGTCTTGGGTGCTGACTTTTTTAATCTGTGGAAGACAGACATTCGGTGGTTAGCTATGTTCTCCACCGGTGTTGTTTTATCAACACAAGACCCGATGCTATGTCAAGTGCTTAATGTTCTATCATTTCTGCCTGCTGCCTGCTGACTAGAAATGCTAGGGGTTCATCGATATCCCATTTTCGGTGCATGCCCGCTTACTCGAAATGCTAGGGTTGTTCACAGCAATGCTAGCTGTTACATAAACATGGCTTCCTTTATGCTTGGATGTTGTCTTGGGTGGTGACCTTTTTTAATCTGTGGAAGACAGCATTCACTCGGTTAGCTATGTTCTCCACCGGTGTTGTTTTATCGACACAAGACCTGATGCTATATCAAGTGTTTTGCTATGTTCTATCATTTCTGCCTGCTTCCTGCTGACTAGAAATGCTAGGGGTTCACCGATATCCCGGTTTCGAGTGCATGCCCGCTTTATCGAAATGCTAGGGTTGTTCACAACAATGCTAACTGTTACATAAACATGGACACATCATTAAGATGGCTTGCTTTTATGCTGGATGTTGTCTTGGGTGGTGACTTTTTTTAATCTGCGGAAGAAAACATTCGGTGGTTAGCTATATTCTCCACCGGTGTTGTTTTATCGAGACAAGACCCGATGCTATGTCAAGTGCTTAGCTATGTTCTATCATTTCTGCCTGCTGCCTGCTGACTAGAAATGCTAGGGGTTCATCGATATCCCATTTTCGGTGCATGCCCGCTTTATCGAAATGCTTGAAAATTATATCGTTGATTGATGATTGATGATTGATGTGATCTAGGCATATACTGCCTATGCTGCAACCTAAAATATAGTGGCATATGGTAGCCACCTAAAATATTCCATGTTTCCTCTCCTCTTTCCTCTCCCCTTTCCTCTCTTTTCTCTTCTCTCGCTCTCGCTCTGCTATAGCACGAGATCAATGATCTATTTGTAACTCGGAGCAGGAGTAGCTTTCCTCTATTTTCTCCTCTTTCCTCTATTTTCTTCTGTTTTCCCCTCTCTTTCTTTTATTTCCTCTCTTTCATGGCTAGACCAAATAAAGGAAATAAAAACTATCTTCTCTATTTTCTCCTCTTTCCTCTCTTTTCTCTCGCTTCTGCTCTGCTCTCGCTCTCGCTGTAGCACGAGATCGATGATCTGTTTGCAACTCGGAGCAGGGAGTAGCTTTCCTCTATTTTCTCCTCTTTGCTCTATTTTCTTCTGTTTTTCCCTCTCTTTCTTTTATTTACTCTCTTTTCTCTTTTTCTACTCTCTTTCCCCTCTTACCTCTCCTTGGTCTAGCCATGCTCGATGATGACAACGGGCAAAGTGAGATGAGTGTGGCAGCATGGACCGCATCCTCGGATGTTGGAAACATGTTGCCATACGAGTCAATGACCTTATAATAGCGTTGGATGGTCGTTGAATCGGCAACCCGCAATGAGAGCATCTTTCTCGCAGATGATGACTTTATAAGCATCAATATATGTAGGAGAAGGGGAGGATGGGGAGGATGAATATAGAATGTAGGGTGTCTTTCATTAGGAAGGTTGCTACAAAAATATGCAAGGCGTATCGCAACTCGTACGACCTTTAGGTAGACATGGACGGATGCTTGGGTGTTCTCCGGATGATCTATGTGATGTGTATGACATTACGTTTGATTGTCCGGAGGATACCCAAGTATCCCGACCTGTTTACCTCGAGGTCTTATAAATTGTGGTATGTATTGCATAATGTGCACCTGCCTTTCTTATGAAAGTGTCCTACATTGTACGTCCATCCTCTTCGTCCTCCTCTTCTACCGTATGATTGAGATGCTATCCTTGTTCCGATGCCATGCAAAACATATTTGTTTTATATAAATTAATCTATTTTGTAATTCAATTCTCATTGCTTCCTCTCGTTGTCTCCCCGCAAGTACAAAGATATATCCCCTGTTCCGACAAACTCTTCGTCTCTAATAAGGTAGCCTAACCCTATGGCGGACAAGATGCCGTAGGAGAGAATGAGCCGGTGGCTACGAACCCTAATCCTTCCCCGCCTCGCCGTATCAACTACACACCACCTCAAGGTGAAACTCGGCCATCGTCTTCCGACGATTCATCGGCAGAGGAAGGATATGTGGAACCGGAGAATCCGCATCCTCAACCACCTTGGCCACCTCGGGGCCATACCCCGGACCCCGACTACATGCCCGAAGAAGAGGTATCGCATCAAATATGGCATTCCTTATATTTCTCATCAAATAGCTGCGTACTAATTCTATTCCTTACATCGTAGGTTCCTAGACGAAGTTCTCGTCTTCAAATCGCTTCACAAGATGAGGCAGAGGGCAATGTGGACGCCAACGAGCCGGCCACAAACGTGACTACCCAAGTGACCCCCAAGAAACGCAAGCGCGGTGAACGCTCTGCGAATAAGGCAGAGGGCATCTATGAAGTCACCGCTCTCGACCCCAAAGACGGGACCCCAATAGAACCCGCCGGTGTCCACGCAAAATGGCGTAATCGTTGTGGCAAAGTGGTCGGGATCTGTGCCGAATCATTTGGCCCGATTGGCGATCCGTGCCACAAGAGAGGAAGGATGAGATGTGGAATGCTATAAAGGAGAACATCCGGTTCCAACCAGCCGATCTCGACAGGCGAAGACGGCAACGATGAGCCGCTGTAATCACATCCGGCGAGATTACAAGTCCAGGCTGAATTGCGACTATGTTAAGAAAAACCTTACGCCTTTTCATAAGTACGGCAAAATAAGTCAGCATGACTGGAAAGAGTTTGTTGAGCAGAAGACGAGCGAGTCTTCCTTGGAGACTAGTGAGAAGATGGTTGAGCTGAACAAGAAGAACAAGTACAAGCCGCGCTTGGGTCCGGGCGGTTATAAGAAAAAGATTCCCATCCGGAGAGAGATGGAAGAGAAGAGGAGATTAGAAGGAAAGCCCGATGAAATGGAGGGTATCGAGGAGCGTGCGAGGAATTGGGTCTATGCTCGCTCCGATCAAACGGAGGATGGTCTTGTTATGAACGACCCAGCGGCAGAAGAAGTTCTGCAAAACTTGAAAGGTCGTGTCAAGGTGCAGATGCAAAGTGGAGCTCTTAAATCTGAGTACCACGGAGATCAGCTCACGCACGCACCGAACAGCAAGGAGCATGGTGGGCGGGTACGAGGAGTGTCCTCGTCCGCCACGTGGAAGGAAGGATTATCCTCTTCTTCTTCTGCTCCCTCGCTGTACAAGAAGCATACCTTGTACAAGCAAGACATGGAAGAGAAGGCGAAGATAGAGTGGCGGCGACAATATCCGATGTTCATGGCCGAAAAGAATCCCACTCTATTTGAATCGTTCAATCCCGGAGACCCTAGCACCTGGAAGGAAATGGAAGATGTGCTTGCTAAAATTAGTGCAGGGTTTATGCCTATGCCTCCGCCTAGTTCTACACCGACCTCCAGCTCCGTGCCATCGGGACCACTTGACATTGCAGATGATACAGCCTCGTGAGCTCCACGTCCCGTTTGGATACAAGGGAAAGAAGAGGAAGGTTGCAGCGGGACGGGCGTACACAACGGGGCGGACAATCCACAACGTCGAAATCCCCGAGGGGTATGTGCGTGTCTCGCGTCCAAGAGGTCGTCCCAGGTCATGAGGACGACGAGCTTGAATACCCTATACCCGAGGCGGGGATCGAGACTCGCGAGACGCCGTCGGGACATTCATTATCCGGAAAGATAGTGATATTGTCATGTCCACGACTCCACAAGCTTCTCCACCCCCAGTATCCGGACACGGATCAGCCCATGCGAGCCAACACACCGAATATGCACATGGACAACCGTCTCATCTATCGGGTGCTGCTTCGGCATCTCGAAAGGCGGATGACATAGCGGGGAAGTTGTCCACAGCCCAATCCTCCCTAACGTCTCTAACTCTGAAGAGATCTTGCTAGAGGGAGTTCAGCATGAAGAATTGGCAGTGATCGCCAAGGACGCGTCTCGTAGCGGTTGCAGTTGAGCAGTCGAGTCCTCCCGAAATCTCGGAGACTCAGGAGCGCAAGATTGTATCTCCCGAAACTCAAGCAAACATTAAAGCTTACTTGGATTCATTGAAGAGGAGATGCAATCCACAGCCTTCCTAAGCCGCAGATCGTGTCAAAGTCCCGACAACTGATCTCATACAATGATGACCTATTTAAGGACAGTGATGACACGGATTACCCCACATTCATGTTTGCCAAGCCGCTTATATCGAAGACCGTGTACAAGAACCTGCCGGGCGCGATGCGTAAGCTGCACGACCGGTACATGCAGGCATCGAAGCTTGGAGTCGAGGTCATCACGTGCAAAGTTCCAGCACACGTGTTCAACGATGAAGCCGACTCGGTTCTTGGACTGTATTTCAATGATGTTCACACTATGTTCCGGCTTGGCAAGGTGGACACAACCTTTATAACCCTCTAGTGCTTGTAAGTAACCCCATTTTCTATCTCCTATTTCAAATATCAATTCTCGTACATATTCTCATATTTGAAGCATTAATCTCGTTCATTTTTGACTTATGCTTCATTTAGGATGAATTCGGAATTTCAAAAAAAGAAAATCAATAGACTAGATTGGAGGGTCGGGTACCTCAACCCGAACATGATATGTCAATCCGCGATCAACCCACGGATCAATGAGATGGACCCAAAGTATAAGGACATGAAGCCCGAGGAGCTAGATCAACTCAAGGCCGAGATGACATCTAAAGCTAGATCTGATGTGGCAACCGACATCTATAACTCGCTTCATCAAGTGGCAGGACAGATGTTCTATTCTCGCGCCTTACAACTATAAGTAAGTTCCAACATGTCTTTTCATATTCTCTTGCATTGAAAGGCTCTAGAATACTAACGTATACGATCATTCTTGCAGTGATCACTGGATCTGCTTTGTCCTTATGCCGAGAAATGGGTACCTTCTCGTCCTCGACAGACCTCGACTTGGACAAAAGGGGCTACTCCGACATCGTGAGCGTCATTGATTGGTACGTACTTAATCATCGTAGACGTCTATAATTCGGAAATGATAGTTTTATCTAACTATACGTTTTTATGATGGACCAGTGCATACGAGAATTATGTAAAGGCTGGCGGGCCGCACAACCCTAGGCGGCCGAAAAATATGTACTTTCGGCACAAATTCCCGGTAAGATACATTTGTCTCACTTCTCTACGCCGTTGTCCTACTTTCAGTGTGATTGACAAAATAGTAACTTATTTCCTTTATTTTATATAGTGTGTTAAACAAGTGAAAGGTAGTGTCCACTGTGGCTACTAAACTTGTTTGTACGCGAATAGCTTCTCGAGTTATATGTATGTCATTATTGAAGAGACCGACCAACAGGTGCGTTTTATTTAGTTTATCAAATTTGATTCATTTTAATTATAATTGCAATCTTGTTAATAAAGAAATTCTAATGGCAGAGAACCAAAACGGACAAACAGATATTACAAGATTTTAAGAACAAAGCGTTTCCGTAAAGATCGAAACATCCGACTTCAGACCAAATGTTACCGATTGTGGAGCGGATGTGTCGGTTCTTGCTTAGAGAGGTTATCTCTCCTGCTGGCAGGTTCTTCGACGAAGACAATGAGAGCGCTAGAGACCATCGTTCTCTCTATGAGTGGTGTGGTTCGACACGACCATTCGTGAACGATGGTAGTGAAGATAGTGATGAGTGGATTAGGAAAGTAGTTTGATAGACTTCATAGTTTCTCATGTAAAGACAATGTTTATTGTATATATGCAAGTGACTTGATTTGTTTTGAGAAGTAAACATTGGATGATGAATACATGTGAATGTTTTGAGATGTCAATGAATTGTGATTAATATATGTGTATGTTCTGAGATTTGTTGTATTTCTGGTTTCCTGTAATTTAATTTTTTTACGGTATTCAAATATTAACGGCGGTTGGCAGTATAATCCGCCGTTACAAAGGCCTTAGTAACGGCGGATTATACTACCGCGCACCGTTAATAATAACCGTATTAACGGCGGTTAGCATCCACAACCGCCGTTAATAATGTCATTATTAACGGCGGTTGGTATAGCCAACCGCCGTTACAAAACACTTTTGTAACGGCGGTTGCTGACGGGCCGCCGCTACAAACCTCCATTTCTAACTGCGGAGGCGTAGCGGCGGTCCGGCCTAGCCGCCGCTACAGGCCCATTTGGCCCGCCGCTACAGTATGTCTGTGTGGTAGTGACACTGCGTCGGCAACTGCAGCTGTGAGTCGTGGTGCAGACTATCCTGCGTTCAGATGATTACCAGATTTAGCATTGGTTGCAATATGTACAATACCTACACGATATTCGAGTGGTGCTGGCCCACTTGCAACAGTACTTGCTACGACAACTGCATCAAGGGGTGAGATTCACACTGCACCTTTAAGTGGTACCTGCAGGTTTCATGTCATCATGCACATGCATCAATATCTGCATCACTGCTGGAATCAATAAATTTCTTTCTGTATTGCCGCCAGCTTCTGGATGTATCCTAAGGCCCTGAATCGAATTATATTCTCTAAGTGTTTTAATGTCCATTATGTATTCATTAGTTGTACTAATATATAGCCTGCTGGCGTGCTCTTACTAGGAAAAGATGTTATTTGTAATTTCTGTCTATTATATATATATATATATATATATATATTAACAAGAAAATAAGCCACCACATTCGCTCTAAGGCCTAGAAATTACCACATTAATTGGATAAAAAGAAAAGAAAAAATTACCCATGAGTCCATTATAAAAAAATTAGCCCAATATACCCCCTTAATACTACACCAAAAATATTCCATCATAAAACCAGTTCGTCTACCTCGCATAGCTACCAAAACAGATCTCAATCCCAACAAAAATATTCTATATTAAAACCACTTCGTCTACCTCACGTATCTACCAAAACAGATCTCAATTGAAGAATAGTTCTACGTATGTTCCGTCCACATGCACTTCATTAGTTTAATAACTTGGTGATTAGCAAAACCTACATGCGGCTCTAGCCAAGCTAGGTGATAGAGTTGAGATTTGATTACCATTGGACACTTATGGTTTCATCCCTGAGCGACAGAGCAAATGGGCGCAGAGAGGCATCACCGCCATCGTCAGCCAACTGGGCACATCAAGGGAAGATTTTTGTTTATCTCCCTCACGTACGTCCCTCTCTCTCTCTCTCTCTCTCTCTGTAGATTGTCTCCGGATGAAACTCCTCACCAATACAAAATGTATATCATCTTTATTATATCATGAAAAGATGCGGAGGTGTAGGCAAACTAGCAGGTGAATTTTCTGGATATTTACTACCAGATAAATCTAGGCATTCTTCCGGAAAAAAGACACTCATCTAGCAGAAGCCACCAATTTTGCTCAAAGAAACATTCCGACAAAGTTGTGGCATATTGAAAGTTCAGCTGCCGCAGCAGCGACATATTGATGCCTGGCCACCAGAAGCAAAGTGATGTGCCACACTAATTGTTTGGATTTCAATAGAACCTCGTATCTAACGCGAGCTCGTCTGAGATGGCAATACATAACAATCAGGATTTGTTTCGATAGTCATGCATGGCGTATGAGAAAAAATGACAACTTGATACCCGGTAAATGCACAGATGATCGAGCAAGCTTATAGTGTTAGGATGCACAAACACGACAGGAAGCCACCATGGTAGACAAAACATGCTATGTGGAGATAAGGAGATGGCTTTTGCGGTGCTGTGAGCCTGTGACAAGTTCATAGAAAGCTCCTAGGTACACAGGTCTTGCAACTAATGTATGAAGCAGTGGCCGTTGTCAACTCATTTTTATGGATGCATATGTTCTAACGATCTTTCCCTTATTTTTGAATATCCAGGCTAGATGTAAAATTCCAGGTCTTGCCACTGCTGTATATATATAGAATGAAACTAACAAATAATGTGCTTGACAACAACGCGATGGACTAAAGGTATGTTAGTCTAGTCTGCATGTCTATATATACCAATGTGGTCCTCAAATGTGCAATCTTCACTGTCGCTTACATGTGGTGGCTGTAGATAAAATTCATCCATTCTTCGTTTCCTTACTAACCGCCTGATTTTTCAATAGCTTTATTCTTTTTGCTTTCGGTTAGATGAAATAAAAGGGTCAAAGGCTGTGCAGACAATAGTATGTATAGTGTATATATTTTTCCCTTTTTGAAGGATAAAACCAGCACTATAGCAGAATAAAAATTTTGTATACATCAACAATAGTTTGACTTCACTGTTCGTAACTGCACTTTGTCAGTTTATGAAATATGCAGTGACATTTAGACTTTAAAATCCATGTGTCTCTATGTGGAAGGAGTATATATGTACCCACAGACCAAAGTAACAATATAGTTACCTGAGCTCAATTAAAAATTAGAAGATTATTATATTACCAGCTATATCCAAATTAATTACAAAGAAATAAAAACAGAACAGGGAGATTAATGGCACAAAACAAAGTGGTACATAAGAACTAAGCTTCAGTTAATAATCAGTTGATATTCTTTATTTGTAAGAGTCCAGAGAAATAAAAGTTAGACTGGAATAAATTTACGATACTCTACTATCCAAACTGTGCTGACATATTTCTGGGGCTGTAATAGATTAAAGTGATTTGGCTATGTGGAAAAACGGTAATAATAAATGAAAGTGGTTCCTGGACAATGTTAAAAGAAGAAGCAAAGCTTCGCATATTTTAGATCATGTGAATGCCAATCCAAAAATATCCTATTTTGATGGTAATTGACATGAGAGAACAAATCAGGAAAATAGAATTTTTACCTTCACTATTCTAGGATGTTCTTGCTCCGGCTGCCGAGCATCTCTCAATAATCCCGCCACCTGCAGCCATCCCATTGTTTTTTTTTTTTTGTAGCCCGAGAAAATGGAGCACCTATGTAAAAATAATATTCAAAATAACTTATACATATTGTACACAAATCTTAATTGTTTTTACAGAATTGGCTTCATACTAGAACCGTGCAAATGCGCGGGTCACCTTACTAGTTATAACTAATATATGCTGTGTCCACTGCTCCTAGCTACACACTCCAACGATTTGTGTTGTCCATTATGATACATATTATCAAAAGTAATTATTACTTGTGTCAGTTTTCAAAAAATAATATCCGTTACTACCTCGCCTGGCCAGCCTAGACCGAATCAAAAGCTGACTCTCTGTCACATCCGTTTCATTCTCACCCCGGCAGCTCCTGAGGCCCGAGCAGTACCACCATCCTCCCTGATATATCATGTAATTATGGCAATTTAATGTAGCTGTTTTTTCCTCACACCTGCTGTAGTTCGGAAAACCAGTCTATTTTGTTTTTGACACGCAGTTGGTAGGACACGTGTCCTACCAATCTTGAGACCTTTTGGTAGTTGGTACTTGGTACATGGTACCACAGACCGTTACAATCATCCCTGCAATGTCATTTAGGGCAGCTTGGAGGTCCTAATCTTAAAAAACGACTGACTGTCTTCTAGTTCAAAACCATGGATGTATGAGAGTTTACCTACCTAGTGGAAAATTTTCGGGTCAGCCCTGTTTTGAGCTAATCGTTTCCCGACGAAAGTAACACGATGCTATCTAGCAACCACAATTAGAAACCAAAGATTCCTGATGGCAAATATCGATATCATACATATTTATGCAGTGTCACTGCTTTAGCCCCTTCCTCCCTCTGAAAACAATGATATATCTTTAGTACATGATACATCTTCAGTACAAGATAGGAGGCTGAACACTATCGTTCCCATCATCACATACCAATGATCCAAACTTTATTATGTTTATATTTAATCTTGCAGTTCAAGTAGTTGGAATTTTATAATTTGGAATGATATTGAGAATTTTTCAATTTTGTAACTGGTCCCATGATTTCTTGATCGGATCTAACATTTGTTTTCTACTGCATCTTGAGCCAGTCAAGTCAAGCATTTTGGAATTTGATATTCAGGGTTGACCATGTAAAATAAAAGTACATCGAAGCTTTACCACGACTGCCGTCCTAATCGTTGTCATATCACACTAACCTAAAAGAATCTATTCTAGATCAGTGTCCAATAATTAACAAAAACGTCCATTGATAAAAGTGTAAGTCAAAAAAAGAATCAGTGCAGTACAAATTATTATCATACCGTTTACAATATTTAGGGGCATGTCTGAAACATAACACTGATCTGTAGATTGTTGTAGGAGATCCTGCATGGATCTGTAGTGAAAAGGGGATTTTTTTAGAATGTGTTCACCTGCAACATGAGGTTTCTAAAGTTTCAGGCTACATATATGGTTTATGAACCATCTCAAGCTTCTCTCTGCTTGACAAACTGCTGTCAAGCAAAAAAAAGGGTAAAACTTCAAGCAACATTGAGGAATCTGTATTATATGATTGAACAGCTTCAACTACCAGTGGCATAGAACACATGGGAAAAACATCAAAATAGTCATTATCAAGAGTTTATAAGTTATAAACAGCTTACTGGCCATGTACCAGTTTATCCGGTTTTCAACTGCCTCTGGAACGTGCCTCATACCAAATTGAAACACAAATATCTTTTTCCTAACATTTACATTGTGAAGGAAAGAAATGCTGCAGGAGTTCTGCACTTGTGTGAGCTATACATTTTACAACACGAAGAAACGCTGCATCTATTCCTTCCGTGCAATTTTGCATAAGGGTGCTGGAATTCAATGTAAACACAGGATCCGAGAAACCTCCAAACAAAGCATATTATCACACTATAACAAAACCGAACTATAGTTGCGGCAGCCAAGAAACAATAGAGACGGTAAAAAAATGGACCGTGGCTATAGAAAGGGACGCATCTGTAGCCACGGTTGACAAAGTGGGCCGCGGCTATAGAAAGAGACTCATCCGTAGCCACGGTCCACTTCCAAAAGCCCATTGCACAGCCCACTCACTATAAAAATAAAAACCTAACCCTACTCTCTCCACTCCTCTCTCCCTCTCTCCACTCCAACCGGTAGCCGCCGCCGCTCTCTCTCTCCACTCAATCGAGGGCGGCGCGCGGGGGCTGGCCTCCTCCGACGGGCGGTGCGGTTCCCGGGTGGCAGCTCCGGCGGGCGGCGTGGGTCACGTCCTCCACGGCGGCGGTGGCGCACGAGGGGCTGGCCTCCTCCGAGGCGGCGCGCGGGGGCTGGCCTCCTCCGACGGGCGGCGTGTTTCCCGGTGGCAGCTCCGGCGGGCGGTGGCTCCGGCAGGCGGCGCGGGTCACGTCCTCCACGGCGGCTTTGGCGCATGAGCGGCTGGCCTCCTCTGTCCGGCCTCCTCCCTCCACGGCGGTGCAGCGGCGGCTCCCTCCCTCCGTCGGACTGTGAGGGTCGGGGGCCGCCGGATCTGGCCGGCCCCCTTCTCCGACGGGCAGCACGGGTCGGGGCGGCCAGATCTGCCCCCCCCAATGGCAGCGGCTCCGGCGGGCGGCGCGGGCTCCGGGAGGCGGCGCAGGTCACGTCGTCCATGGCGGCGGCGGCGCACGAGGGCGGGATCCGGTCAGCCGCTTCTCCACGCGGCGGTGGTGGCGCACGTGGGGCCAGATCCGGACAGTGGTGGCGGCGCCGACGGCTTGGGGATGTGCGGGCCCACGTGGCCCGTCCCTTTTTATTTTTTTTAGTTGGTACAATAGCCACGGTTGGTCTCTTTTACGTGTCTAATGTGTTTTATCTATAGTCTCGGGCGTAGCCGCGGTTCCCAAACCCGCGGCTACAGCCCCTTTAGAACCGTGGCTATAGCAAGTTTTTGTGATAGCGTCAGGAGAACCAAAAGCAATGTTAGTGTCCATCATGGATGTAATCATTTTGATCTTCTGGTGTATTTATGTACTTCATGAAACAATTGGTTTTTCAATACAATTGATCCTACAATGGGCACATGTCCCTCCAGCTCTCTCTCTCTCTCTCTCTCTCTCTCTCTCACACACACACACACACACACACACACACACACAGAAAAAACATTGCAAAATAGCAATATAGATGCAATGTTTAATTTTGCATGACTGCTTTACATGTTGTTTGGCGTATCATGGCGCCACAGGACCTTCTTGGATAAAAAGTTGTAATTTATTGTTTCTTTTGCGTCTTTTGTTTCACATATATGTTTCTTTTTGTTGCATTGAAATAGACTCCATGGCGTCTGATGTTTACTAAAGTCCACATCTGTTTCTTTTGGCTCTATTCAAGTCAACTAGTGTATGTCTTTCAAATAGAAAGTTCGGAATCAATCAATTACCACAATTGCAAAATACATTCATTGGTATGATGTCTCTGTAGTACAGTGATAAAACTCATAGTTTATTTCAAAACTGTATCTGTATGCTATCGCTGGAGTGCACAACAATATCTGTGTTGGCTAGTATTAAGCTAAATGTAACAAGACATGATCTTGTTTCTTTTGTGCTATCGATTCAAATTGTTCACATGTATGGAGGTGGAATGAACTAATTCTCTGAATATGGCACCTATATCTTAAATATTGTGATCTATTTAGTAATAAAAGGAGATGTACTTTCCACCTCAGTGTCTAGAAAAAATAAACAGAAATAAGCTAGAAATTCTCAGGAAAAAGCAAAACATCCATCCTTTGATTCCCTTGTCACGTAATCTTAGAACGAAATCTAACCCTTGGATGACTTGCAACGTGATCGCATTGCCCCCCAAAAATACGTAGAATAGGTTACGGAAACGACACCGCCTCTTTATCCTTGTCGCATGTTCGGGTAAGAAAATAGCTACCCGGTGAGGCTGCGACTCTGCTCGCATGCCATGATTGACGGCAGGTGTTGTGTGCGAGCAAGCCTGCAAATCAACTCTTACTCCAATGGCTTGAATCTTGGAGCACCACGTCCATAGATTTTCAGTAACCCAATGCTTACAAAAGTTGATGCTGCGAATGCAATCTATCGGTTTTTTTTGTGATCTATTTCCGGCGTAGAGTCCACGAAAAATTTGGAGGTCGGTATAAAGAACTTCAAAAGCCTGCACGCCGGATTGTTTCATAGTGCATGTCATCTAGTGGATGTGAGCAAAACTGGAGCACGTTTGCTTCGGTTCATACTAAATTGAGAAATCGATAAGGATATGACAAGCTACAGAAATTGGTATATGTGCACTGCAATCTGAAACTGCGCATACATCATTTTCAAGCTGACCTCATACCTTTCAAGAAATGCAAAACCTTCTTGCAAAGGAGTCTGATCCTTCTAGCATCCTGATGGATGTTGCACTATATGATGAACACAACCCAATAATGGATTGGCTTTCCAACTCTATGAGTGAATCTCGACCACCTCTGGATGAATATGATGAAAATGAGCCTGAATCCCCCAACCCTAGTAGAATTATCATTGATGAGTTTGAAATGGAGGAAGATGAATTGGCCTCATTGAGGAGGAAGCTTTCTTTGGACTTAAGGGAAAATAGTAATAAGAAAAAAAAGGAAGATGACACGGGAGGAAGAGCAAGAAGGTACTGCAGGGGATTATGAGTCAGACTCTCTAGGTGGCAGCCCAATACATGTCGAGTCATCAGGGGAAAGCAGTTCCGATGATAATGACAACGATGGTGAGGTTTAAATTTTATTTGAATTCTTCATAGGCTTTAGCATTAGGTACTTTTTTTTTTTCTGACATGTAACTTGCTTCGTGGTGAAGAGGCACGTTGTGATGGAGACATCGACAGTGGGGGTGACAATAAAGCCCTCGTCGTAAATCAAAAAGGCCAAAGACAGTATCTATCAAGGGCCTTTACTCTTCTTAAAAGGTTGAACCTCTTACTTCTCCATTAGTTCTTATATAGACATTATTCTTTATTTGGACAGCTTTTAATGTTTCTCAAACGGATCAATTGATAGTGATCCAAGTCTCTGATGAGAAGATGCAGCCTCTCTTTTGGGTCATCTGCTGGTGGCTTTGGCGAATCCTTTTTGTTGGTGAACGAGTCCTAGAATTGATGTTAGTGTAATATGCATTCAGCATTTCAAATATGAGATGACGAACTGACCAGTGGAGTAGTAATTACTGTTTTAGTGATATTTCCTTTAATAGATGCAATATTTTGGACTGTGAACTGCTGCCTGAACATTTGGTATATGTCAAAAACTTAACCTCCTATCTGGATGCTGTTTAACGTAAGGAACCAATCGAAAGTATCCTATGAATGTATGATATTGTCTGATTTCTTCATTATTTTGTGCAATTGTTGATGTTAAAGTGTTTGGGTATAATTTGTGCATCTTTCTGCACAAATATTTTCAAGAAACTTTAAATATTTTTTAATTTTGAATCTTTTTTTTGAATTTTTTCTGATATTTCTAAAAATCGAGTTTACCAGTGACCACAGATAAAATTTTGTTACCGATAAATTTTTCGCAGGCGTAGACAAAGAATAACAATGACAGATCGGAGGACATTTGTGTCTCCTCAATACTGTAGCGCTGAAAAGAAAAACAATCTACAAGATGCAGTGCGAAGAAGCCAGGTAAACTGCATTCAGCATAGAACGATAGATTTTATTACTCCTAGATATGTATAATATGTTGACAGAATTGCTTCATGGAGAGCAGAATTCATTCGGTCTATGAAACTCCAACTTTACAGGCACAAGAAAGAAACTAATCAGGAACTTGAACATTGGATAGAATCCTTAACATGACGACGGGTTCATGAACAGCTCCTTTGCAGAGTCTTGCTGTTCCACCCAGCCAAAATTCTTAGCAACTCTTTCCCTAACCTCACATGTACATATTCTTACTTTTATAGGCTTTTTGTAACTACCCTGTAAAGCTCTTTGGACCTTCTTTTACTATAATATATAATTACCACAGTAGGGGTTTCCCTTACTGTATTTCCTCAAAAAAAAATATGTTGACAGAAAATCTATTTCCCCTCCCAGCATTCAGGCTTTGGAGCATGTATTTTCTTCCCAAGAACACCAACCAGTGTGTTACCAGAATAGTTCTTGAAAATATTCCAGAAAACAACAAATACAATGTAAATTCTGCACATTCAGAATAGACCATGGTCTGTCAGATGTTCGCGTCATTTACCATAAGGACATGTTGCATGTCCTCAGCCCGATACCTCTATTGGAAAGAGAAATCTACATGATGTAATACGACAAAGGCAAGTAAGCTGCAATACGGGAGTGGAACGATGGATTTTGTTTTACTTTCATATATCTAAAACATGTTCTTAGATTATCTCTGTCTCCTCTCAGGGTTCAGGCTTGGAGACATGCCTGGCCATCCTTGCTGCATGGATATTGTGCCCAAGAACATAAACTATGTTACGGGAGAAACTATTGAACCAATTCCTAGTATTTGCGGTACCACCACCACCAATTTCCTGGTTTTGGTACATGGCTTTACGTATTTGCCATTGAAAGCGTTTGCTTTGTCTTAGTGCTTGCTGAGATGTAGTAGTATTCAGATATTTTAATTGAGCTCAAGCAACAGCCAAAAGAAGTAGGAATGACTACCTACATGTTCGAGACTTATTTGAGATACTATTATTTTTTCTAGAAATAACTGTTGCAAACTAAAAAAAGGAAAAAATTCTAAATAAGATATGGCACTATATATTGATTTCACTATGTTCATTTGAATAATTCACTTGGAACTACAAAATTTCATAGTTTGTTTTAGCAAAGATAGTTGAGTGATGGAGGGGATATATTGCATAATAATAGTAACATAACACATGTTGTAGCTTACCTTTTTTTTTGCAATGATATAGGTTAGCTAAAACAGAAGAGCCATAGGGGTACTGAGAATTTTATAACTATATTGTGACATGCAAGACAATGTGATTCAAATATTGAGTTGTCTGCAAATATTATTCGAGTAGTACCTAGAGATGTCAAGTCCAATAATGCAAGATTGAAAACAATCCCTTGAATAGCCTGCGCAATTGAGCGGCCATTTGTTCTAGTTAGTTGAAAAGTAAACTATATAGTATCCAATGCAGTCACTGGCATACTTAACCGCCACCATATATGCACTACATCGGCTAATCCATTTTCTTTACTCATCAGATTCCCCATAAAACCTACTAACTTATTATGATGATGTGGCTTCTGAGATCTGCACAAAGTTTCTTTTGATTTGTCAGTTCAATGTTATTGACAAAATCATCTTGATCCTTATTATAACCGAGATTGGTGCATTGTTTCAATCTCCATCTTTGTTATGTTAGCATGTTTGCCGAAAAGGCACAAAGCCGTGCAATATCTTTACACAAGTAATAGAAAAAGAGAGATGCCATAGATCTGAGCTCCTTTCTTGGCCAACGTAACTTCAAGTGATTGGATGGATTTTAATGAGTTAACCTAGCGATGTATTCATCACCTAAACTATTCTCGATGTACTAATAAATCTCCATTCTTTTTGTAGGGTTTTCTAAACAGTTTATCATAGTCTCAGTGCACTCTGTCAAACTATATATATAGGCAGGTATAAAGATAACCAACATTTGCATATTGTCGTACAAATTAAAGTTTGCATATATGGAGAAACTTTTCTATTTGAAGTCTGCATTTACTGTTACATGAGTTCAGAAGATTTTTTTCGCACAAAAGATTCTAGAAGTTCCAGGCAACATATTTGGTATTTTTAATCTCTCGAGCTTTGCTCTGTTCGACACATTTCATCTTCTGTATCACTGTCATTCCTATAAAAAAATGAGATACTCCAAGCAACATTGTGAACAATGCGCAATACTTACGAAATTACTACAATCATTTTGCACAACCAACACACAATTAATCTAAGAGTAAAAGTTCACAATCATTCAAATCAATTAAGTTTCTTATTCCATGTTTATCAGTTTGTTCTTGGCTTCATCCTTAATCACCTGTAGCAATGCATTTGGGGCATCAAGCTGTCGAATACATGATGGTTTCGGTGTTTCCAAATCTCCCGGGCGAGGATGACTAAAGTTTTGAAGCCCTTTCTCATTGTGCACTTTCTTGCATTCTTGTCGCCACCACTCTTTGAAGCTCGTTTGCTCCGGCGTTGGCATGAATGTCCCCATGCCCAGCCATTGCAGTGCAATTAACCATGTCTCTTGAAAAGACACATGTGGTCAGGATATATTGGATATTTTCGTTGGCCTGATCACAGGCCACAGCATGCCAAGCGATCTGCAGTCGCAGCATCGATTCCAAACCGGAAGCCAGATGAAGAGTTTGGTCTTGAGAGGCGCCCATATATGTCTTTCAAAGTCTCACGTGCAGCTTGAACTTGGTCCCTCGCACGATGTATCACTCATATGCCAATGTAGATGAAAACTGTCTCGCTTGCCAGCCCTTTCTTCAAACAAACTGCATAAGCGGCACAAGCTCCGCGATGGACTTGCCGTGAATCCAATGGTCGGTCCAGAATAGCATGTTGCAGCCATTACCCACTATTCTCGTCGCCGATAATCATTATGTAAACTTTCCAAGTCAACTAAGAGCTCGGCGGTGTTACATATAGATACACTAAATCTAGGCCTCAAGTCTTTTACCCAGTCCAGTAGTGAGAAGTCCATAATGACATTAATTGACAGAATCCAAGGGCTCTATGGTGGGTCCATACATTTGAGGCTGCTTATAGTGCCATATGTTATAAATAGCACCTAATACGCCGTAGCAAATTAAGCCAACAGTTCAGCCCTTCCCCATCCCTATTCTTAGCAGCTTGCTACCTGCTTCTCTATTGGACCACTAAACCATATATACTGCACAATGGCTTCCACTGATGCTGTTCTTAAAGTGAGCGCTTTCGTTTGTCTGTGTGTCATTCTTGCTCATTCATCCTTGGCACAAGATCAGCCAGTGGCATCCTCATGTTGCACCAACTCTTGTGCCTCTTACTGTAATGCGACGTGCAGCAGCGCCGTCGACCATTACTGCGACGTTGAGAACACAAGAGCTTATGAAGGGTGCTACCAAGGCTGCACTACGAGCTGCAGTAGCAGCTGTGGCATCTCCTGTGATTGCGCTGAGTCCTGCAGTACCTCCTGCCACGACATCGCTAGCAAAAACAACAGATGCAAAGACTTCAACTCGACCACAAGTTTGGAGCAGTGCTGGCACCCTTGCAACACCAAGTGCTACAACAGCTGTATGAATGGCTGAGAGTTTATAGCGGTAGGTACAAATAAGTTTTTGAGTGTTACTGTCAGCTGAGTCTGTCATTTTTGTGGACATTGTGCGCCTTTAATTTATATCTATGTATCCCACCTTTCTGATCAATAATACTTGAGAAAAAATAATATTAACTACATCTGTTCTCAGAAGGTTTAAATATTCGGTTATTTATCGCCTCATTACTAAAATAAAAACTACATTCTTATATATTGAGCTTCGTTTCAGACCTCCAATGCTCCACTTTATCATGATGTCAAATTTAATCTTCTACTACTTTATAAGTATTATTGTTTCAAATTTGGGTGGTTTCATGGGTCATACTAAGAATTGCTGCGTGCTAAATTGCAACCGTTAATTATTAACTTTCTCTGCATAACTCGTTTCTATGCGTTACAATGGTTAGAATTGGTAGCCTAGGATTCAAATAATGTTCAGCGCCAGGTCAAGGTATTATTGGGCCACTGCAACATTGTTAACTGTTTCGGTTGCAATGTTGGTCAGGATCCGAGGGAGTGCAAAAATTAGACTAAGCATGTGTGCTCTTTGCTAACAACACTAGGGCATTGCATTTATGGTTCAACAAGATGCTTCAGCTTCGTAGCAATGAGCAAGCCCGGCCTGGTCCGTGGCGGTCATGAAGTGCTCTGGCCCATATAAGGAGTAGACTGCACCCCCTCCCAGTGTCAACGAAGAATTTTCACACTACATCTTAAATATTTGTCATAAAAAATATATATTGCACCGCTTGTGATTACTGTCATACATGACCACAACCATATAAGCCCTACGGTGCAGTTCTATTTGTGCCTCAAGAAATTCGGAACTGCAAGGTTGGACGAAGTCATCATGGACTAAATCATTCTCTTTTTTACTCGTGAGATTCCATGACACTCCAAGGTGTATCGTCAACATTAATTAAAGTCCAATTGGTACCTTTACTCTTTACTCGGGAGATTCCATCTGACACTCCAAGGTGTATCGTGAAAAGTAACGTGAGATGGGCACAAAGGTAGTATAAAAACAGAGACTATGTCTTCAATCTTATCACTTTGCCAGATAGATGAAACTTCATGACACTGTAAATCAGCAGTTATTTCTCTAATTTTTACATGATGTCAATATTTTTACATAGCAATAACAGTAACAATAAAGTTTTAATCCCATGAAATTTGGTATGGGTAGACATCAAACTCACAAAATCCAATAACTGAAAGTTTGTCCTTGGTTGTGTCAGTAGGTTAAAAATTAGTGCGATTGTATGATTTTTAATATTAAATTAAATAGTCCAACATCTTCTAAAGATAGTGTCAATGCTCAAGTTTCAATTACCATCTGCATGCATAGCTTACACACGCCTAGTGATAGATGCAAAAGCATATGATCTAGTGACTCATAGTGAATATATGTGCCATGAAGATACAGTAAGAGTTACTAATTGGCTTGTGAAGGGGTTTCTGAATGATATCACATTCTCTGCACCAAGTAAAACTAACTTTTCAATTTTATATCTTCACATTGGGTGGAATTCAATAAAAACTGCATAGCCATGAAATTGCACGCACTTATACTTCTGTGTACAATTCATATTCTTTGGCGCGTAGAAACAATTTTGTACCCGCTCAAAATACTTCAGCATTTTATTTAGCATTCGCTATTCTATTGTTTTCTGGTTTCTTAAGAATAATACAAATGAATGCCCGTGATAATATTCAAAACAGAAATCTCGCACATATATCATTTTTCCCCGTGATTCAGCGAGCTGCAAATGGAGTATGAAGATAAGATATCCTTTTTAACATGGAGGATGCAGGACAGGCATGATATAATCGTTTTTTTCTATAATCTTGGAAAATGCTCTAAGATGCCTTATGTGTCAGAGTAGCCAGCAGGTTTCACCTCTTGTAACCGTAGATGTATATAAATATAAAAGATGCTTTCGGCCTTTGCAAGATCAGGTAATGCAATGCGATGCCTCGGATCTAGGTCGACAGATTTGGGGCATTTTTATAGGCTATAAATAGCTCATAACACACCATCGCAAATCACCTGTTCCTACTCCCTCCCATTTTCGTGTTCTCATCATTGTCCTCAGTTCCTTTCTTTGGCACCATATATCTTCATATAAGGTTGTTTATTCAACGGCGTAGCTGTATATATTGTTACATACAATGGCTTCGGCTGCTTCAGCCATTAACGGGGTTGTTTTCGTTGCCTTATGTGTCATGCTGGTTCTTTCATCCCTGGGACAGGAGCTGCCGAGAGCATCGCCGTGCTGCTCTAACTCTTGTGCCTCTTACTGTAACTCGTCATGTACTGCCGCTGGTAACCGGTCTTGCGATATCCTACTGCCCATACTCTGGGACCAGTGCTACGGCGACTGCAGCAGTACCTGCACAACTACCTGCGGAATCAAGTGCGGATATAATGCGACGTGCATCGCATCGTGCACCTGTGACGACTCGTGCAAGTTTGAGTGCACAAGGGTTAACAGGTTCAGTACAGGTTGCAATACGTTTAGCCCGAGCATTATCTTCCTGATGTGCTGGCCCACTTGCAACGCGACCTGCTATGACAAGTGCATCAGGGGGTGAGAATCACTGGCGGCCAGTAGGAGTGGATTGTGCCTGTTTATCAGTGTTGGTTCGTTATTAGCACTATTACTAGTCTATCAACCCGTGCTCCCGCACGGGCTTGATTTTCTCTTCCTGCATTTGTTCTGTTTTGCTCTAGTTTTCATTTAAATTCTAGAAAAAATGATTTCGTTTTTTTTTATGATGATCTTCTATTTTTCATAAAGCACGATTCAAAAAGAACCGGAAGAAAATTTGAAGAGATATATACCGAGAATATTTTTTTGCTGAAGACCTTCTGTTATATACCTGCATTATTGTAGAATTTGAATTCTTGTGAGTTTTGGAGGAACTAAAATTGAAGCAGTAATGAAACTAAAATTGAAAATTCTATCCGCTTAGCTGAAGTGATGTGACCATTTTGGGGGCCTCATCTCCTCCCCTCCCCTCTAGGACTTTTAAGTGTTGGTCGTGATGGTCCCTTTCTCCAAGCCTGGTGCGGGCCTCGTCTGTGGTTCCTTCAGATAACATCAACTTGAACATGAACCCTTCTCATGATGCCTTGTCTGTGTTCTAATTTCGTCTAAAGTGTTGTCTACCCACCCACTACTTGTCCCTTGCTAAACATCAGGATACATGGCTCCATCAATCACAACTACCTCCAAGATAGCTTGACCGCAATTATTCACACTGTCATTGGATTGGACTCGGTCTTAGCATTCGCAATGCAATGCCATTACGACTGTAGTGATGTCATCTTGTCAAGTTACTACTTTTGGTTTATTCTCTAATCTTCCAGATTACGCCTTTGTTGATGAATGTATTTCATCTATTCCTATATAGCAATAAAAATCCAAATTAAAAAAAATAAATATTTCATATGTTTCTAAAAAAATCTATGGTGTCATCTTCAATAGAATTATGTTACTTTACGGGGAGGAGACGAATGCAGATTATTAGCACTATATCACATATGTCTATGTAGACAACAAATAATCGACACATACGCTTAAGATGTATGCCTTTATTGATGAATGTGTTGCACCTATTCCTATGTAGCAACAAAAATGCAAAACATAAATTAAGTATTTCATATGATTCTAAAAAATCTATGGTGTCATCTTAAATAGCATTATGTTACTTTCCGGGAGGTGACGAATGCTGATTATTAGCACTCCATCACATATGTCTATGTAGACAACAAATAATCTACACCTACGCTTAAGATGTAGTGTGTGAGTCGTTCATAGGTAAGTTCTCTATCAACATATTGTTTTCATTTGATCGGTAAAATATACTCTACAATATTGTCATAGTGCCAGAAAAAGTTGAGATGTACTTCAGATGCATAAAGTACTCTTATTGTCAGGGTAGGGAATACACATTGCAGTTTTGATATTCAATCACATATTTATATGTACAAAACACAACGAACTCAAGATTTATTTCTCAAAGTCCTCTAGAAATTCAGGTTACCTCTTATTATTTGGTGGTGTGCTTGAATTGGCCTCCTGATTCTTGAAGAACTGCACCGAGAGAAAATTGTGGCTCTTGTCATATGTTGTTTTTTTTTAAGCCAAACCATCTCACCAAAATAGATTCTGGGGATTTAGGCCAATACTCGTCAGATGCGTTGATGGGTGACAGCACTGGTGTGGAGGGTAGTCTTCTTCACGGTCTTTGAAGCACAACAGCTACCATGTTCAGGATCATTCATTGCCGTGCCATGGTGCTTGTGAATCCAAAAAAAATATGTGAGTCTCAGGGTTGGATAAAGTAATTTTGGAAATCAAATAATAAGTATATGTGCATGAATATTTTGAGGTCCTGATTTTGGAAGGCACCGTGAGAGGCAATTGGCTTAATTTTGGAAGGCACAATATGGAGAGAAAAAAATAAAGTGTCGCATGAGTCTTCAGAACCCGAGAGGTTATAATGACGGTGCCTAGATGAATTGCCATCAAAATCAATTAATCAAATAGTGCTCTTGCAAAAAAAAAAAAAACGAATTGTGTCTTGCTTTGCTTGTACGTAGAGGAGACCAGATCTGCTACTGCACAACATGTACATTAATTTTTTGTTAGGAAAGAGCAAAGGAACCTTTTGTTATTATCTGTACGATGTTGGATATAGGATGTTCACCGGATATGTGTTTTGAAGGGACACGGTAAAGGGTTATTAGATGTATGTTAGGATATTTCTTTAGTGGTACAGGTGGGTAATTTTGATTATGTTGGATCTGATGGATATGGTTTATTAAGCATACAATTCGATGGTCAGATGTTTTGCTTTTTTCTGAGAATTTCTTGTATTTTCTTCCGATTAATCTGGAGGCCTCAAAAGGAGCCTCCAATTAGTAAATATAAGATAAGGTTGGTGGCTGCCACTTTTGTGCATGTACCAGCAGCTCAGTCGCTATTTCTAGTCAATAGTTTGGTTGATCTTATACGTCCTTATTGTGTCTTGAAGTCTGAGTTCATGGGCGCACCTTCAATAATGTTGTGCGCAACGCGGTGCTTCTTGAGTTCTCGGCGTCATAAAGAGGCCCATTGTTGTGGTCACTCCTTGTTCAGTTTCTTCACTCATCTAAATATCTAAATATCTGAATTTAAATACTATCTTACTAAATTGCTGTCGCCATTGACTTTTTTGTTATGTTTGACCATTTGTCTTATTCAAAAAAAGTTTAAGAAATATCATATATTTTGTTGGAATATGTTTTATCACTAAAAAGCTTCAAATATAGCATATAACTTTTTGTATTTGTAGAATTTTTTTGAATAAGACGAATGGTCAAACGTCACATAAAAAGTCAATGACGATAACAATTTAGTAAAGGATGCAGTATTTTTTAAAAGTGCAACCCACTAAACATCATTCACTTTTATTTCTATCCGCTGTGGTTCAGCCACGTCATCTCTTTAATCAATACCATCCGATCAAGTATCTTGTATCATCCTGTCCATACAAAGCTATTGTTTGTCTGCCCACCAAATATATGCACGCTGTGTGGCTGTCCGAAATGAAACAGACCAACGCCACCACACCTTAATGGAGCTGTGCACTTACTCATCTTCATCCATTGACTCCCTTCGATCGGTTTCTTCATTCAGTTTTCGGCCGTTTCCTGTTTTATTGTCCATACGACATCACCATCAAACACCCTTTCGATTAGCAAGTCAGGCAAACCAGCAAGAGACATCTCTCTCTCTCTCTCTCTCTCTCTCTCTCTCTCTCTCTCTCTCTCTCATGGATTCCATTTATCGCATTAAGCTATTGTCCGTCTCGAAATTTCATTTGTTGTACATTCTAAGCTGCTTTGCATTTACTACCAGGTTAATAGATAATCCGATTCTTTCCAGTTTTATTTGTAACATTGTATAGATCAAAATCCATCATCTATGTTTATCCTTCTTCAGTTCTAACAATTTCTTTGGTAACAATAAGAATTCTTGGAACTTTTCTCATTCAAATCAATAAAATTGCCCATTTTGTTCGGTTCAGTTCAGATTTGCAATTCAGCAAATATAATTGTTACATGACTTTAGTATTATGTTTTGACATTCTTTTGAACGCAGGCAATATATATTTTGGAAGAGGCCTTTTCGAATTATGATGTAATTATGAGAGGCTCTGATGTAAGGTTTGTATGTAATTCTAAGCTAAAACATTCCTATTATATTCTACATTTTGCACATGTTTATATTTTTTTTGGAACAATACTTCTATATGTATTCCACTATTTAAAACGTCTATATATCATTTTTCATCTTAAAGTGCAAAGAACAATGCCACCAAAATTATATTACTCATATTAGCTAAACATAAATAAGTATTTAGCTAGATGCTTTGTTCTTCGTACCATTGATATCCTTCTTCAATATAACATAGAATGCATATGGTTTTATAAATCGTTTATGTCACACAAAAGTAGAAATATTCATAAAACAATTTATTTATAATCCCTATGCACTAGATAAAAGATTTAATCTTTAGCAACATGCGCGGAGCTATCAACTAGTTAATCTTACAAGTCCAACTGGAGTCCAGTACTCCTGTGTCTTAATCATCGACATGACTGCGAACCTGGAATGGAAGCCGGTGATGGAAAAAATTCTCTGCCCACCGTCCGCAAACGCTGGCCTCTGCGGACCCGCCTAGATGGCCACCACGTAGGAATCGAACGGTACAAGAGGGATGGCTCTATTTAGCATCGGCTTGGCTTCTTCCTGGTCGGCTCTAGTTTGTCTCCGTTTTCTTCCGCACGCACAACGCCCAAGCTTCAGGTCATCCGCCTGTATTCCGCCGCCTGTGTCAACATACGAGCGAAACAAAACGACGCCGCGCATCCATGCCCTAGTTTTCTACGAACCTTTATTCGGCACCATGGAAAACTTCGTCCCGGATGAAGCTAGTGCCGGCGCGATCATGCCGTCACGGTTCGATGTCAAGGCCTCCATCGTCAAGCTCTCCACCCAACTGCCGTCGTCCGATCTCACAATAGATCACGATGTGGCCGTCGAGATCGTGCAGCCAAGGGCACCCGTTGTCAGGTTATCTCGTAACCTAGACCTTTTTTCGCATGTCTAAATTCGATGTCGTGGATTGATCATCATTCTGTATAATAATTGCAATAATACAGCGTCAACAACCATCAACGTCGAGTAACCATCAACGCCGAGCACGTTAGTGGCAGTCATGAGTACGACATAGCTGCTAGGCATGAGGAAGACATAGCCGCTGGTCACAAGGAAGATGAGGTCCATTTACTTGCAGCCGCCAGGGATCCTCAAGCCGAAGGAGAGCAGCCAACACATGTAGGGTTCTTTAATCGATCATAATGTTTCTGTATTAGTATTCTTTAATCATGCATGATATGTACATAAATTTTTTATAACCCATACACAACAGGTGGCTGATAAAATGAAGGAAACTTCGATCGTTCCAGAAATTGGAATGGCTTTTAAATCTGAGGACGATGCTTATGAGATGTACAACACCTTTGCTGGTAAAGTTGGGTTTAGCATTAGAAAGAGCACGGCAAAGTATCGAGCAGATGGCAGTATATATCAAAAATATATAGTGTGCAGTTGCGAAGGACATGGAGATCCTAAGTCATCAAAGGGCAATACAAGGACAGGCTGCAATGCTCGTATTCAGTTTAGTGTGAGCCGAGAGGGGACTTGGTTAGTGCAGAAACTTGTACTTGAGCATAACCATTATCTTACTAGCCCACATATGACAAAAAATTGAGGTCCCAACGACGTGTTACAGAAGCGGACAGGAAGCTAATTGAGCAGATACGAGAAGCCGGGATGAGGCCTGCCCAGGTTTATGAGTTCGTGATCCAGTTCTATGGAGGAATCGACAAAGTGCCATACTCAAGAATGGATTGCAATAATGAGATTGGTCGTGAGCGTAAGTACTTAGAATCCAATGATGCGCAGACACTCGTTGAATTACCTGAAGAATAAGCAATTAGAGGATCCAACATTTTTTTATGCAATTGAAATAGATGAGGATGATGGTCGGATAGTAAATTTTTTTTAGCAGATGGTCAGTCTATCATGGATTATGCATGTTTTGGTGATGCCATGTCATTTGACACCACATTTCAGACTAATAAGTTTGAAATGCCATTTGCTCCAATCCTTAGAACCAATCATCACAAGCAAACAATATTTTTTGGGGCTGCACTATTATTTGATGAATCCATAGAATCTTTTGTTTGGCTCTTTGAGACTTTTCTAGCAGCAATGTCAGGCAAGCATCCAAGCACAATTTTCACTGATCAAGATGCAGCTATGGCAGGTGCAATTGCCTATGTGTTTCCAAATACGAGCCATCGTCTATGTTTGTGGCATATTTATCTCAATGCTGCTAAACATCTTGGCCATGTAATTCAAGCGCACCCTGAGGATATACAAGTCTCTTACTTGGAGTTGATCAAGCTGCCACAATGCAGTCAGCTGTTAGAAAATTGCATTTCGATGAAATGCCAAATCATGAAAATATGTAACCTCGATTTGTTGCTTTGGAAGCCTCCAAGAATGTTAACACTTAATTTGAGTTCATTCTGAATGTAGTTGAGTGTGGAAACTGAATGATTTGTATTTCGAATAATCAAGTTTAATTAATAGCACTGCCTTTTGATACACCCTGAACAGTTGAAAATATATCAGATAGCAAATCTCATGTTGTTAACACACATATACTTGTATCACATAACTCCAAATGATATGTAATGGACATGATAGTAAGATAGTAGCTCAGAACCTCTGGATTATATGATTTCAGAACATTCATATTTATTTCAAAAAAATTACTGTTTAATACATCTCATACATTAGTACCAGCTTATCTGATGAGACTGTTTAGCAGTTACAGCTCGTAGCACCGTAACAAACCTGCATGAGCTAATCTTACATACACGAAATCTTATAATGTCACAGGCTAAGACATTTCAGCTTACTACATATAATTTTCAGAGTGCCTATAGTGCCCTCAGTTCATATCCCACAAAATCTTCTCCTTCGATAGCAATATCATCCATGCTTGCTTTCATCCTGAATCCTTTTCCTGCAATTATCTTCACTTTAGCTTCAATGTTCAATGTCATCAGTGTAGTGATTTGCTTCCAAGTATGAGCACTAGGCAATCAGTCATTTGTACTTCCGGCTAGGAGCACCAAGCCTTCAGTCTCAGTGAAAAGATGACGCACTGACTAGATTTTACAAGGCTGGAAACAACTGCACCGGCCTCTTTAGTCATTGTGACCTGCCAATCTGCCATGAGAATCAAATTCTATCAAAATTTTAAACGGTATTAATAAATACAGTATAATCTTTGGCATAAATAGACTATCACAGAACTGTAATTGAACATGGTTATGCATCCAGTTAATTTGTGAACCAATTTGCCGCCACCCATTCACCACACCCCGGAGCAAGAAGCAACACAAAAAAAAAAATCCTCTATCTGGTGCTGAAAAGAATACCCACAGTTGTACCTTGTGTAGGCGCCGTAGGCCTTCGACACAGCACCTCCTCCTGCGAGTCTGCTGCTGCCGTGCAGAGCCACATACCGCTACCGTGGCAGCAGATTCAGTCTAAGCAGCACGCAACGAGCGCCGTCGGGGAGCACGCATCGATGCAGATTTGCAGGGCTGTGCGAAATCGCCGGTTTCGTGTGCTTAGCCAGCAGCAGAGGCACACGAAGGCCGCATCGCAGGCAGAACTGGACGGCGGCGGCGGCGGACGCGGCGCGGCTCGTGCGATGTGTGCAGGAGGAGATGAGGGAGATGAGTTTTTTTTTGAAAACGGGAGATGAGTTGGGACGGAGCCGAGCCGAGCCTATGCTGCGGCAGAAAGCCATCGTGAATCGTCTGGAGGAAGGCCACCAATCTGCAACCGTTCGATCTCCACGTGTCGTCCATCCGGACGGGTCCACAGAGGCCAGCGTTTGCGGACGGTGGGCAGAGAATTTTTTCCGCCGGTGGCCCAGCCACCACACCAGTTATGTGTCGTTGGTACAGGAGGGCCAGGAGCCGACGCCTTTCTAGCGGAGTATTGCAGCCACGGCACGTCGTCGACTCGTCGTGACGGATCAATTGAGAAGGGCTGAGGAGGCAGAGGTCAACATGTTGGCACCATAGAGGTATATAGGTCAGCTTGTACACTCCATTTAAAATATATTCATTGGGTAGAAATAAATATACAGTTTTCAAAGCTAGGGTGGGCCATAAAAAATTCCATAGGCATAACAACTTTCAAAAATGCCAAGCTACAATACAAATGCTTTATATATCTTAATTAAATGTGTTTCAAAAGTAGTAAAATCATCAATATGATTCAATTATCAAAATTATAATAATTTTAATAAGACAAGAAACTACTTCTTGTATTTGTCAGGCCTACGTCTTCTGTTGTTGGTCATAAGTCATAAAGGTATCTCTATAATGATGCCTTACTTCACATGTAAGAAAACATCCCGCTCAATGAATGTGAGCAAACACTCATCTGAAAGACCATCTGTTACTTACACTCTTGCGCACAAGGTCGCGTGAGTAGCACGGGTAGGCAGGGTAGGCAGAGTCAGTTAGTAAATTGCATCTACGCCTGGTTCGTTGGATTAGTTTCAGAAATTCAGGAATTTGTTAGCAGGTTGTTAGTCTTGTAAGCCTATAAAGACAAAGAGTCGTGGGTTAATAAAATCAGCTGGAGATTGATCTAATCTCTCTCCCGCTCGCTCCGTGTTCTCGCCGCGCACTACTTCCCATGGGTGTCACCGACCGCAAAGACGGCACCACCGGTTCGTCGACAGCGGGAACCCAAGCCCCGTCCTCCAACCTCTCACGATTACCCCTCCGCAATCACCCAAGTCCTAACAATCTGGTATCGGATTGCCACACCATGACGCAGCCCACCGCATCCGCCGCCGCAGCCACACCGGCCACCTCAGCCGCCGCCGCCACTCCACCAACAACCGCCGCATCTGCCGCCGAGATGCCTGCGCCGTTGGATGCCACCACGGCCCCGAACACGCTCACAGCCCGCCATTTACGGCCTCCGGCGCCAAATGGGTCGGTTTGGCACATGGCCGACCGAGCTTGAAGGCAATGCTCCCTCCGCACCCCCGCCACCCCAATCAGCCTTAGGCATGCCCGGTTTCGGCGGTATTCCAACAAGCACAACCAGCCGCCGCCGTGATTGTTCACACATCCGCCGCTTCCACAAATCCGCTTCCCATCCATCAAATAGCCTTTCTGCCATCCCCATCACCAATCCCACTGTTTCTCGATGGACCTTCCAGCCGGCACGGCTCCCCAGCTAGTCGAGGATGATGGAATCGGTGTGCCGCGTTTTCACAAACTGTCCTTCCAATCATTTGATGGTCGGGAGGATCCCATCGGCTGGCTAAATCGTTGTGAGCACTTCTTCCGAGCCCAACGCACCAAGGAGAGCGACAAGGTGTGGCTCGCCTCGTTTCACATGACGGGTGTCGTCCAACACCGGTATTTCATGCTAGAGCGCGACATTGGGGTCGTGGATTGGCCGTACTTCAAGTCGCTATGTCGGCAACGCTTCGGTCTAGCCATCGGTGTCAACCACTTTTCCGACTTGGCTCGACTACCCTTCTCCGGCTCGTGGAAACTTACCAGGAGGCCTTCTTAGCCCGCATGGCACAAGCCGGGTCCCTGTCGCCACTCTAGCAAGTTCCACTCTTCACCGGCGGCTTGTCGAATGCCATTCACATCGAGGTCGAACTTCATCCGCCGCAGGAGCTTCAACGCGCGATGGCCCCGGCACGGGCGTTCGAACGCAAGGCGGCAGCTCTCTCGCTACACCTGCGCGCCGCGGGCCACGACACGCACCGCGCTCACCCTTCACGACAACCGCACAAGCGGTACCTGCGCCGGCCACCAATTCATCGGCGCCGTAGATCGTTACGGCTGCACCAGCACCACCGCGGCCACCGCGCTGTCTCTCCTGGTCGAGATGGCGGAATGCCGCCGCCAGGGACTCTGCATCAATCGCGACGAGGCGTACACCCGGGGCACAAGTGTGCACGACCGTGTTGGACTTTGATGATGATGACTACACACCACCCGACCCACCGGCAGTCGGCGACGATGACACTCCGCTCATTTCCCTCTACGCCATTACGGGCATCACAACAGCCGACATAATGTGGCTCTACATATCAATCGGCGCCCACTCTTTCACGGCCCGCGTAGGCCTGCACTTCCAGGACACCACCCTCTCTCGAGGTGGTGGTGGCCAATGGTGACCGGGTGGCATGTCACGGCCGCGCCTAGGACGTGGCGCCGCTCATCGCCGATGAACATTTTGCACTTGACCGCTACGCCATTCCTCCGGACTACTACGACATGGTACTCGGGCATCACTTGGCTCAAAACCTTGGGACCCATCCTCCGGGACTTTGATGGGCTCCGCATGGCCATCCGGTGGGATGGGCGTCGTGTGCTCCGGCATGGCTTGGGCGCGCTATTAGAGACAACATCCCGCCTCCATGCCCTCGCCTCCGAGCCAAACGATCTCCTTCCCCATCTCCTTGACGCCTTCGTCGACGTATTCGCCACACCAACGGGCTCGCCGCCAGCCCGAGACTGCGATCACCATATCCATCTCCTACCCAACGCGCAACCGGCGGCGGTACGGCCGTACCGGTACCCACAGCTTCAAAAAGATGAACTGGAGGCACAATGTCCGGCCATGCTGGAACATGGCATCATCCGCCCCGACAATTCGCCCGCTCGGCTTCGGTGCTCGTTGGTCCGAAAGGCGGACGGCTCGTGGCGCTTCTGCGTAGATTACCAAGCTCTCAACTCAATCACCATCAAAGACAAATTTCCCATTCCGGTGGTAGAAGAGCCCTTGATCGATCTCCACGGGGCTCGGTACTTCTCCAAGCTCGACCTCCTCACAGGATACCACCAGGTGCGTGTCCACCCCGATGATCTCACCAAGACGGTGTTCGGAACTCACCATGGGCACTTTGAGTTCCTAGTGACGCTGTTCGGCCT
Source organism: Chloris gayana (assembly GCA_031894775.1). Lineage (NCBI taxonomy): Eukaryota > Viridiplantae > Streptophyta > Magnoliopsida > Poales > Poaceae > Chloris > Chloris gayana. The sequence continues at coordinate 226,596 of JAUNZO010003989.1, read as the reverse complement.
CACCAATGCTCCGGCGACCTTCCAAAGTCTTATGAACACGGTGCTCCGCCCTCGCTTGCGTAAGTGTGTCCTCATTTTTTGACGACATTCTTGTTTACAGCTCGTCGTGGATCGAGCACCCGCAACACCTTTGGGCGGTCTTGGATACCTTGCGCGCCCACAAGCTCCACGTCAAGCGATCCAAGTGTACGTTTGCCACGACCTTCTTGGCCTACTTGGGTCACACCATCTCAACGCACGACGTGGCCATAGACGACGACAAGATTGCGGCAGCTCACGGCCTTCGAGGGTTGTTGGGCCTCGCCGGATACTATCGGCGCTTCATCAAAGACTTCGGCATCATCGCAGCGCCCCTCACTAAGCTGCTCCGTAAGGACGGCTTCCTGTGGACGGACGAGGCCACCGCAGTGTTCACCGTTCGAAGACCGCCTTGTCCAAGCGCACCCGTGCTGCTTCGGCCGGACTTCAGCAAACTGTTTGTCATCGATTGCGATGCCTCGGGTACCGTCTTTGGTGGCGTGCTGCATCAAGGAGAAGGGCCTCCGGCGTTCTTCAGCAAGCCCTTCACTGCGCGCCATCTCAAGGTCGCCGCCTCCGAACGCGAACTCATCGGGTTGGTGCAGGCAGTCCGCCGATGGCGGCCATATCTTTGAGGCCGACGGTTTATAGTCCGTACAAATCATTATACCCTCAAGTTCATGCTGGACCAACGCCTTTCCACCGTGCCTCAACACCATTGGATCAGCAAGTTATTTGGCTTTGATTTCTCTCGTGGAGTACCGACCGGGTCGCCCGAATATCGTGGCGGACGCTCTGTCCCATCGCGAGGAGCCACACATCGAGATGATTTCGGCTCCAACATTCCACTTATACGACGACCTCCGCTGGGAATTGTCCGGGGACCCCGAACTCGCCGCCTCAAAAAGTCCATCACGAACGTGCGTGGACCAAGTTGGCGTGTGGTGGATGTACCGATTCTCAACGGGTCGCGCGTGTTTGTGCTCGCGTCGTCCGCTCCGCTTCCGACGGTCCTCCGGATGGCGCACACGGCAGGCCATGAGGGCACTCGAAGACATTGCAGCGCCTTCGCAAGGATTTCGTCATTGATCGTGATCGTTTTGTGATTCGTGAATTTGTTCGCGCATGCGCCATCTACCAGCGCAACAAGACGCAAGCCCTGCACGGACTGTTAGAATGCGGCCCGGCTCGTCGTACCCACGAGCCCTTACCGCTAGCCCAGGTCACATTGGGACTACCGAACCATAGGCCCAATCGGAGTCCCAACCAAGGTCCTGGGCCACCTCAACCCAAAAGACTAGCCTGATAGGTGAGGATCCCTCTACCTTATTAGTTGGCTCCCCATCATCAATATCCGATGTCGGACTAAACCCAACAATCTCCCCATCACACATCGGATGGCCCCATCTCCCCTTCACATCCGGGTGGACACCCTCCGACAGCCCGATAACCATGTGGCCCGGGAGATCTAATCCGACGGCCCGATATCCGTGTGAGGTCCCCGAGATGTTTCGGGTTTCCGACCATGGCTCGATACCACTTGTTAGAAAACCAGCCGCGGAAGCAATTCCTCAGGATCATCAAGCCAAGAACACAAGATCACGAAAAGAGAGAGACGCCGAAACACGATGTAGTAGACAAGGGGTGACGGCGGCCGGGAGAGGCGTGCCCTAGCGGCGACCAGGTCGTGTGTCGGTATACTCCTGGATGTTGTATTGCTACGGTTAATATGGGGAGAAGCGCCCGTAGTCATGCCCCGAGGATGTAGGCACATCGCCGAACCTCGTACAAAAACATCGTGTTTCGGCGTCTCTCTCTTTTTCGTGATCTTATGTTCTTGGCTTGATGATCCTCGGGAATTGCTTCCGCGGCTGGTTTTCTAACAAGTGGTATCGAGCCATGGTCGGAAACCTGAAACATCTCGGGGACCTCACACGGATATCGGGCCGTCGGATTAGATCTCCCGGCCACATGGTTATCGGGTCGTCTGAGGGGTGTCCACCCGGATGTGAAGGGGAGATGGGGCCACCCGATGTGTGATGGGGGAGATTGTTGGGTTTAGTCCCACATCAAATATTGATGATGGGGGAGCCAACTAATAAGGTGGAGGGATCCTCACCTATCGTGCTAGTCTTTTGGGTTAAGGTGGCCCAGGACCTTGGTTGGGACTCCGGTTGGGCCTATAGTTCGGTAGGCCCAATGTGACCTGGGCTGGCGGTAAGGGCTCGTGGGTACGACGAGCCGACTAGTTTTCTAACAAGTGGTATCGAGCCATGGTCAAAAACCTGAAACAATCTCGGGGACCTCACACGGATATCGGGCCGTCGGATTAGATCTCCCGGGCCACATGGTTATCGGGCTGTCGGAGGGGTGTCCACCCGGATGTGAAGGGGAGATGGGGCCATCCGATGTGTGATGGGGGAGATTGTTGGGTTTAGTCCCACATCGATATTGATGATGGGGGAGCCAACTAATAAGGTGGAGGGATCCTCACCTATCGGGCTAGTCTTTTGGGTTGAGGTGGCCCAGGACCTTGGTTGGGGCTCCAGCTTGGGCCTATGGTTTGGTAGGTCCAATGTGACCTGGGCTGGCGGTGGGGCTCGTGGGTACGACGAGCCGGGCCGCACTCCAACACGGACTACTCGTAGCTATTGGATGTACCCTCACAAATCTGGTCGGACATCTCGTTGGACTTCATTGAAGGGCTCCCCAAGGTGAATGGCAAAAGTGTGATCCTCACAATGGTTGATCGATCTTTAAGCATGTGCATTTTATCGCATTGGGTCATCCCTACACCGTCGGGTCTCGTTGCTCGGGCATTCTTCACCGACATCGTCCGACTCCATGGGTTCCCAGCTTCCATTGTCGGTGATCGAGACCTGGTTTTCACCGCACATGTTTGGAAAGATTTGTTCAAGTTGGCCGGTGTGCAGCTGCATATGAGTAACGCGTTTCATCCGTAGACGGGCGGACAGTCGGAGGCCGTCAACAAGTCCATCGCCATGTACCCGTGCTGCATTACAGGGACAGACCTAGTGCTTGGCTTGATTGGTTGCCGTGGGCTGGATTCTGCTACAACACAGCTTTTCACTCGGCTCTTCACACTTCCCCGTTCCAGGTTGTCTACGGTCACCATCCGCCACCATTGCTGCCGTATGAGCCCGGTACGGCTTGAACTCCGGTGGTCGACGGGCTTCTCGTGGACTGGGATGCATTCCTCGCCGATGTCCCGGAACGCTTTCTCCAAGCCTAGGACTACGCCAAGAGGTACTACGACGCGCAGCATCGGCCGCTCGAGTTCCAGCCTAGGGATTGGGTCTAGCTCCGTTTGCTGCATCGCCCGGCACATACACTTGTTCCAGGAGCACAGGGCAAATGGGTTCCACGATATGCAGGCCCTTTCCAGGTATTGACGCGGATTGGTGAGGTTGCATACCGCCTCCAATTGCCGGATGGTGCCCGCATCCACGATGTCTTCCATGTCAGCGTGCTTAAACCATTCCATGGCGAGCCGCCGGCTAGATCACCGGCCCTGCCTCCTCTACAGTAACGGTCGTGTGCTACATTGACCCGATCGGATTCTTCGCTCTCAGCTTCGTCGTGGCTCTTGGTTTGTGCTTATCAAATGGGTTGGACTGCCGGACGAGGAGGCCACTTGGGAACCACTGGACATGATGCGCGCCAATTTCCCAGACTTCCAGCTCGAGGACGAGCTGTTTCCCGAGGGGGGGAGAGATATTATGGTCGGGTAGACTTACACTCGGCGCACAAGGTCGCGTGAGTAGCACGGTAGGCAGAGTTAGTTAGTATATTGCATCTACGCCTAGTTAGTTGGATTAGTTTCAGAAATTCAGGAATTCGTTACCAGGTTGTTAGTCTTGTAAGCCTATAAAGGCAAAGAGTCGTGGGTTAATAAAATCAGCTGGAGATTGATCTAATCTCTCCCGCTCGCCTCTGTGTTCTCGCCGCGCACTACTTCCCTTGGATGTCGCCGGCCGCAAGGACGGCGCCACCAGTTCGTCGACGGCAGGAACCCAAGCCCCGTCCTCCAACCTCTACGATTACCCCCTCCGCAATCACCCAAGTCCTAAGACCATCACTCATCCTATTCGTCAACTTATTCTTGACAAAGTTCATTGCTGGAAATGATCTTTCAACCCTTTCCATTGTCACTGGTAAAATCAAAACAAATTTGAGAAGTATATACATCAAATCATAAACTTAGCCTATTTGTTTCAACATGTTTAACCGACAGCTCAGCAAGCAATAGTCTATATTCCTTTGAATGAATCGTCCCTTCTCATGTCATCTATAGTTATCAAGTTGTTTTTCAAATCTTATCAAGGCCAAACATGAAAAGACATTAGGGTAAAATTCAGCAAGCCGATGTACCTTGTTGGAATCAAATGAACTAGAAGGATTCAAAGCTGTCATACAAGCCTCATTGACTTCACACATGAGACTCCATGACACTTATTTAAAGAAGATGCATCCTATGAGATATGCACACTAAGTCAGATTGAGATCAATGTCTCGAGATTGATGCATTAATTGTTTAATCTGAAACTTTTTATCAGTATGCCAACTAAAATGGTACAGAGCCGTCTGAGGTCTGGGAAGACACCACATAAAAAGAGAGACATCTTCCATTCCTCCTCTTTCCTCTGTTTCACGGTTGATCGCGTAGACTCCACTGAATTTACCAAATTTGCATTATTACGCCACATTCAATTCTGCGTCTACTGATAAATCTCCATTTCCTTGTCTAGGTTTCGATCACTATGAATTGGCTTTGCTTAGCTCGACTCATAAGATAAGTAAGGTAAAATTTTTGTATGACTCGATAATCAGCTCAAGCTTACTTGTTAGGCTTATGAGTCACACATATGGAACAATTCAAGCACTGATTCTCGCAAAACATAGATATCTAAGTACAAAATGACCAGGATTTAAGATAAATACTTAGCTCAACTTGGAATAGGTTCCAAAATTATTTAGTACTAGCACTTTTTAAAATATTCTATTGCCAGTGCACCTTTCAAAGTCTTATTATTGTTCCCTCATTTATTCTTATTATTGTTCACACATTTCTCCACTAGTGTATGTTGGAGGCTTATTATTGTTCCCTCATTTATTCTTTGCCGGTGGCTTTTATATTTTTCTGGTCAATCATGGGGACAACGTCACATTTTAATTAGTTTGGTGGATCTGCCATGGCTGAATAGACTTGGTCAATTAGGTTGAGATCTCAATCCACAGATGGCTTATAGTCCACTATTCGTGTAGAATCGAGAACAATAGAAATTACTACAACTTCCAAGAAATGTATATACGTACCCTATATATCTCACCTGAAGTCAACTAGCAACGTGGCCCGTGTGTGAACATCATCAGTGATGTCATAACTTGAATATAAACTCAACTACACATTGCACAAATGATCCCACATTTATGGATTGTTCCCTCCTCTGTGCTTCATCTGGGCAGCATTTTTTTAACTATCGGGACAACGATTTGTCAGGGTGACGGTGGATCTGCCATGGTCTACATGGCCTCAGTCAATAAGTTCGAGATAATCATAATTTGCTGCTCAGTGCAGCGTACCGCCTTACGTTCTTGTTAGGGCTCCTAGATATGGTCCTACGTTCTTGGTTCTTATATATATAGCACAAACGCATGACCATGACCACCAATAGTCAGTAGTTTCCTCCTCTCGGTTGATATCATCTAGCTTCGATTGTTCTTGTCGTTCTCTCCCTCCTTACCAAGAAAGCTCAGTTCCACCATGGCTTACACCGCGGCCTCTCTTAAGGCTGCCACTTTTGTTGCCACGTGTGCCATTCTTATGTACAATTCACAGGGCCAATCTATGGCAACTTACTGTACCGATTCTTGTGCCAGGCAGTGTCGTCCGACGTGTCAAAATGCTGCATCCTGGTATTGCGAGAGCGTCAAATCGTCTCTTCTTAAGCAGTGCCAAGACACTTGCATCAGCAACTGCAGCTCCTGCAGTGAGGAAGCTGCTAACGCATACAACAGCTGCATGTCGAACCCAGCTGAGACCCCAGCCTACAAGCAGTGCTGGAGCTCCTGCAATACTGACTGTTACCGTGCCTGCTGCAGTCGAATGATGTGCATCTCACACTGAATATTATGATGTGAGCTGTAGTGTGCTACGTGCCCGGTTCCTCGAGGCTCGGATCGATATTTATGTGTGTCTGTTGTGCTTTCATAAGTCTAATTTTTATTCAAACTCTCTCTCTCTCTCTCTCTCTCTCTCTCTCTCTCTCTCTCTCTAGTGTGTGTGTCTCGAGTAATGGTCATGTTGTTTTCGGCTAAGCATGTTATATTTGCAAAATGTTTATATGACCTGCTACGTGTTTGTGAGTCAGTTTGGCTTTTGTCTAGTTGTATGATAGTTTTGCGATACATGTTGACTTACTGGCACAAGGTGTATATACGATGTGCATTTTTCTTGTACCATTTTTTCGTGTACCAGCACCGCATCGTGCCACCCGACCACGCCATTCTGCCTCAGAGCCACATTGAACCATTACTACAACTCTACCGTTCTTGTTTCTTCCAATAATACCCTTGCAAAATCGATACTAGGGTGACAACTTCTATGAACTATTAGATTCTAAGTACGAAAAAAATTAGTCGTCGTAATATTTACGGTAAAGACCCTCTTGTTATAACCTGAGTTAGCCAATCTCAATCTCTCTCTCTCTCTCTCTCTCACACACACACACACACCTTTATGTGCCCATTCCACCACCATGCAGTGGTTGGTACCTTCGGTGGACCGTATGTATAAATTTAGCGCATCCTTGATTGAAGTCCTAAATAAACCATCACTCCATGTCTCATGGTGTGCATGGTGTAAAGCCTTGAGCTCGCCTCGCTCAATCATCATGTCGTCGATATATGCCAAACTCGTCCATCCTATTCAATACGTCATAGAGGTATATCCAGAACTACAACTGTTGTTGCATCGCTAATCTACACTGACTTCATCTAGTGCCTTCACCACCATAACGCCAAGTTCCATTGAATACCAGCCCCTGACCCAATGGAACACTATATCCTACTGGAGGAAGCCTAGATCTATCCAATAGATACTTCAGCACCCACATCTCAATAGCAATGTCGGTAGGCAGAGTTGTCAAAAGAGGAAAGAGAGCTGAGGGTGGATGAGAAAGAGATTGAGGATCCTACCACGAGGCACCGTAGAGTTTTGTTTTTAACATGTGAACATCTCAGTACGCAAATATACCTAATATAACAATCTACATATTAGTTATACGAAAAAGTATATACTTTGTGATATAAAATTCTTTGGTCACCCTTAGCTTATAGCTAGGTTGGTTTTTGGTTTAGCTCATCTTGAAAAGAAATATGTGGGGGCAGTTTACCCCACTGGCATGGAGGAATGCAAAATACAGGAATGAGAAAACACACGGTTGTGAAAGCCCGATTTTCATCAAAGGGTGAAGACCGTGCCTTTGTACCTCGTAGTCACTCCCAGGAGGATGACTTGTACAACCAATAAAGTTGGATATTATAAAACCATAACGGAATACAAATTATGACAAGAATACAAGATAAGATATTATTCTAAGGAGAATAAGATCTACCACATCCGAGTACAAAAACATGGCATACAGGCTAAGAAAACCATACAAGAATACTATCGGAACGAAACACTAAGCGTCGTTGACAGCGGAAGCAAATCTTCAACTTGAGCGTAGGGGAAGTCTTCGTAGTGAATCCAATACCACAGTACAACTTCAGTGTAGGCAAAACCCTTCTTCTTCATCTTCAATCTTATTCTAGCCAAGTCGACAAAGTCTTGAAGTTGAGACTTGATCTACTAGTCGACTGAAAAACAAAGTGGTAAAGCCATGAGTACATATAGTATTCAGCAAGCCGCACTATCTAGGAACAATGTGATGCATGCTTGGATATTTCAAGGAAAGGAAATGGCTCAAGTACCTAAAGCAATTAACCTGAAGTCTAGGTGAGTCAAGTCTTATTATTAGTCAAATTTTATAAGTGACCTTGCACGAAACAACACAAACCTGCAAGGGTCAAAGTTTAAGTCTAACATACCTCCACTAGAACAACAGCTCGAAGCTGAAAGTAAAATACTTATCGGAGGGGAGAAGTAGTAAATGTTAATCACTTGAGATGCTCTCGGGTAGTGCCCTTATCCACGGGCATGGCTATACGTATAGATTATAACTCTGTAGAGTTTATACACCTATACCCACGTGAAGAGGTACTATAACATAGGGCTACTATAGTAGCCTAAGTATAGAAACACTCACAAGATCAATCAACATGCATCGACCGGCGACTCCCGCTCCCTCAGGATCGAGACCCCCCCCCCCTCCAAAACACAAGCAGAGGACCCCGAAGGTGTGAAAGGCCTACCACCGACAAGGTGGGGTATCCTCTATTCATGGGTCAAGACAACGCTCCAAAACTCACTAACACAAACTCTGCTACTACAACAAGCCCGCCAGTCCTCCACATGTCTCATGATCCAACACAACGCCCATACGGGTCACGTGGTGTGTATGTAAAAGCCTGAAACATATGTCCTGTGAGCCGGTCCTTATGTCTGTCGGGACGAGTCACCAATCCCTCTCTTCAAACCACATTCTCAACAACAAGTACCACCATAATAGGAACTACATAACCAAAAGTTCCTACACAACCGTACTCGTAACAGGCACTCTCTAAACGGGAACTCTCCAAAAGTTTCCAGCACCTAATCACCTACACTCACCCCCGTAAAGTCCTAATGGGTTACTAATATAGAAACTCGACACCTATCAAGCACCTACATTTTATTTTACACAAAAACATGTATACCATCATGTGGCGGTTCGATTAAGCAACTAAGCATAGTAAGCATGCAAGAATCATCAGTAGAGCATCCTATGGTAATAGTGGCAAAGGTAATGTGATCCGGCATGGGTATGATACTAAGCAGTAGTAACCATTTCATATGCATCAGTTCATATTATGCAATTGCTAATATAGGAGCAAGAGTGATCAATGATTACAGCTTGCCTTAAAAATAGGTCCAAGAATAGATCAATGTTCTCACCAGGCTGAACAAGTACTCCACGAGCTTCGACCATCCGATTCCACTGTCATCCAAAGTTCAGGCAGAAAGTGACATGCAAATCGAAAAACGACACGAATTATGAGGAGTATTGGAACACAAATCGCAAGAGCAGATTTAATCAATGCTAGAACATAGACACAAACAACACTGACATGTAGAGCACGACGAGATGAGTCCAACGCAACTGACCGCATAATTTTCTCGAGGTCCAGGGAATTTTCTACGGTTTTTCTATGATTAAAACAGCTGAAAAGGGAGAAGGAATTTCTGGAAAAACGAATAGAATATTCTAGGGAATATTCCATGAGATATTTCCAAAGGGGTGTGGGGTCCACTTGCCAAAGGAATAGCGATGACAGGTCCACCGTGGACCAGGTTCACAAGTCGCCAAACCAATGGTGGCCCATGAACCAATCTCACAAGTGGGGCCTGCTAGCCACGTCATCATCGGCGACCGGCTGCGCTGCCCACGGTGGTGTGGAGTAGATTCCACCTTGATCTCACGCCACAAGGTGACCCAAACTTGGCCGTGACCTCCAAGGCTACCAGCTTCTCGCCTCGGACTCCAAGCCGACATCCCCGATGGTAGGGAGCCAACGACAGGGACGAGTGGGCCCACCGAAGATGCTCCCAACGGTGGCGATCAACGGGAAACTCCAAATCAAAGACAAAACTTCGAATTAGATGCCTTAACACAAAGCTTAAGACACCAAGGCCTGACCCGATCAATCGCCGGAGACCCGCCGGCGAGGAGGGGGATGACGGCGGGAGGTGGAACATGGGGAAGGACAAGGAATTTGTCCACAAGACTTTGCGGAAACATGTGCATGAGTTCTAAGGGGACCTAGCGCTGCTCTATGACGTGCCTATCACAGCTCGGCGGCAGAGGCATGATGAGCTCGTGTCGGCGGCCATGACGATTGATGGCCGCGAGAGCCCGGACGCAATCACGACAGAGTCTCGGGTAACAAAAGAAAACAACCAAGGAAGACGACAAAGAAATCTAGCGCTCACCACGGATGAGGCAACGGCTTGACGACGACGGCTTGCCGGATTTGAGGGAGGACGGCAAGACGACGGCGACAATGGCTTGAGTTCGAGGCGGTGACCCCGAGAACGGCGTTCTCGTTCAGCAGGAAGAGGACAAGAGCGGAGTCATTGCTAGCAGACCGGTCAAAGCACGAGGAGCATGGAACAGAGGGCGGTAGCAAGAGAAGCTGACCAAGGAGGATGAACTGCGGCGAGAAAAGCGAGGGCCGAAATCTTCAAACGGCTTGCTGGTCCTCCACTCTTCACGATTCTGAACGGGGTCGGTTCTAATGGCTGTAGCATCGCACGGAACATGCAAGGACGGCACGAGCACTTCACGCCGACAACCTTCGCTTCGATGTCCAAGGCGACGGCGGCAGGGCAGCGGCTAGGGTTCGCGGACTCCTGCGGCTTGGCGGCGCGAGGGATGGGACAGATGGGTGCGGCGTTAGCTGGGGGTTCGTATGGACGCGCTGGGAGGGCAGGCTTTGCTGGGCAGCAAGCGGGGATGGCTCCACGCGTCTCGGCGTCCGCGCCCACGAGATCGACTGGCCAGGAGCAGGAGCAGTTAAGGAAGAAGAACTGTTCATGGCGGGCTGGGCTGCGATGACTAGTTGGGCCGACAGGGAGGAGGTTTGGGTGCGGGCTGCTTGCTGGAGTGGGGAGGAAAAGGCATATGAAGCGGAAATCGAAGGGAATTGGTTTGTTTTTTGGTTTGAATTGGGTTTGCTTTGATTCAAACACGGATTTGAATTTCGAGGTAATTAAGGCTGTTACAACAGTAATGAGAAATGTGAGAAACCCATAGGGGCGCGATCGGTTGCCTGGTTCAGGTCCAGCCTGGCTCGTCGCATGCAACTTTCGACTGATTGGATGCCTGCACTAGGACTCAGCCTCGTTCATGGGATGCAAAAAGGCCTCCTGCAGCATGGCTCTAGAGAAACGAAACTTCGTCTCGTTTCCCGTGGGCCTGGCTCGTGCGGTGCAGCAGGTCGGTTGGTTGAGGCCGAAATGACTTGTGCTGGGCTCAGATGCATACAACCAATCAACTGCTTGCGTAGGCCTGCTCAGAATATGCTAGCAACCAATGAACTAGTCCTGCATGTGTTGGGCCTGGCTAGCCATGGCCTGGTTCATTTGATGCGAGCCAGGTTGGGTTAAGAAGAAAACCAATCGCACCCTAGATGAACCAAAAACAGAGGAACGGCAAACTTTTGTTTTTTAAAATGCAGGAATGGAAACATAGGAACAAAAGTCTTTTATGCAACTAGAAATAGAATCTTTTGGAACAAAAGTGTATGCAACTAGAAATAGAATGTTTTGGAACGTGAACAGAGAGTGAGGATTATTCCTCCCATTAGGTCTAAGTGGATTATTTCATTCCTGTGAAATGTACATGCAATTTTTCCCAAACAGACGCTGAGTACTTTTTTATAGAACATGCTCTGATAGAGGCTGATATGGCACAAGAAGTCAAAGGCTCATCAGTCCACCTTCTACACATGATAAATTAATGTTGCATGGTATTAATTATATTCCTATCATTACTTCTGAAGATAGAGATCACTAGAATAATGGAACTTCAAATTATTAAATGTAGTGTTTGAAGTCTACGTGCAATATGTATATTTAGTTTATCTTGTCCTACGGGCTGGATGCTTATATATAGCTTCACCGAATACATGTTGAAACAGCACCAGTTCAGAGATTTTTCCATCTGTATTAAAAGCATCTTGGTGTTTCTTCCATCCTGCCCATCACCTCTACTACTCAAGTAAGTTTTGCTTCATCTCAACGGCGGCTATAGATAATGAGTGCTTGCAATACTATCACTCTTAAGGCGATCACATTTTTTACCCTGTTTTTCATGATACTCTACTGTTCGTTGGGTCAGCCAACCACATCATATTGTGCAAATTATTGTGCGAATGATACATGTGGTCCTAAATGCATTAACGAAGCAGAAGGCTATTGCAACATGATTAAGAACTCGGATTTGCAGCAGTGTCAAACCTCCTGCAACAATTGCACTACCTGCACTAACGATGCAATCAGTAAATATAATAGCTGCATGTCGAACCTGAAGGATACCCCTGCTTACAATGGGTGCTACAGCGCCTGCTACCGTGCCTGCTATTCTGGCTGTTGCAACAGAGGATGCATAAGTGGTTGAGTTCTATATTACAAGCTGTGGTCCGCATACACTGAAAGATCAATTAGTGAATATTGTCTGCTCTGGTGAAACTACGTGTCAATGCAGGAGGTCATACTTTCGATCTATGTTTGATATGGATTGTTGGGAGTTGTTGGAGTCATGATTGTGTGTTCAATGGTGGTTCGTAAATGAGTACTGAATAAGTTAAGACAACGTGATGTATTCTCAATTGTGCCACAGAATCCCCTGTAATTTGTTCTTATCTGATCATTGAGTGTTACATATTTCTTAACCCATCCCTTCGATTTAAGACGAGGAATGCCGTGGATTCAAGGGGAGCAAAAAAACTTGAGTGTTTCTCAGCCTCTCAGATACCTACCACACCGATAGCTACCTAATTATATACTTGATAATATACTTGCCGGTTTCCAGAACAGAGGAAAATATAGATAATTTGGTCCATCATTTGTTTTCAAAAGAACCACTGCGAAGTAACAATTTTCGTATTGATATGACAGCAGCCAATACGATTCTTGTGCAGTATTGCTAGTTTAAATTTTGTAGTAGAAGGGGCAGCATTCTTTCTATTATGACAGTAAGAACTTATTCAGAATTTGTTATAGACATAATTCCTGTCTTGTCCTCCAAAAAGATTATTCTTCTTTCCTTGGCTCTTTTGATATCAAATTTCCCTATTAGCACCAAAGATATTTTTCGTTTTCCTCCATCGCTGTTCCATCAATTCCCACACTTACGGTGTGGGAATTGTAAAGAGGATATTTTACCTCTCATATGAAATAAACGTTATTTTTAAAACAATTATTTAAATGCGACTATTATTTTACTGGTTAGTTTTTACATGAAAATGATATATTTTATTTGTATTAAATTTAAAATTAATCAAATTTGGCAAGTCGACGCAACAAACATAGGCTGAAAGAGCTCTAATTATTAGTAAATTTTACTGCACCAGACAATGTACAAGTCACACCTATTCCATTACAGAAACCAAGCATAAAAGTTTTTATTAACCTTGTAAATGAAGGGTGACAAAAATTATTACATAGCCCATACATATGGCACAAAAATGTTATTTCCCCGGTTTTAACTATCAAATTTTGATAAGATGTTGAATGAGCTTGTAGACCACATGGGCATTATATCGTGAAGCATACGACTTGGCCCAAGCATTATTTGACTGATATTTTTGCTGAAGTTTACAATGATGTGGGCCAGAAGAATAAATAGAATTCTTAATAGAGCCCTACTTGTACTGAATCTACTTATATATTATAAGCGCAACCCACTAAGTATTATTTATTTCTATTTCTTTCTTCTCACGTTGAGCCACATCACCATAAAACTACAGACCATCAGATTTAACAAATGGTCTAATCCTCACCATGCATAAAAGGCTTATCATGGAGCACAGGTTACAAATACCACCACCTCAAGTAGTTATTACAGCAGTTCATCTCATAAAATGATTCTTTAATGTTTTCACCCACTAACGCATATATTTCTTCAATGTGAATTATCTAACATGATTTAACTTGGCCACATTGTACCGTGAGATATCATCCTAATTGCATAATATTTACACCTTATTTTGTATGTGAGCACGATCTGTATATTTTGAGTTGTGTCATAACATGCACTGTATAGTTTTTCAATTTCCCTTTAGTTTCAACGCCTGTAGATATTTTTTTGAATTAGGTAATTGTTAATTAACAAGTATTCATATATTCCGCAGCAACGCTGCGGGCATTGTTCTAGTATTATCTTGTTACAGTAGCCAGCTAGTCAACGAGTAGTCGATAAATTGTTGTTGAAATTGAATCGTAAAAAATGAAATATTTACTTACTTTTGAAATATAGTACAACCATGAAGACTCATTGGCAGGGAAAACATTCAATATGAGGAATAAAAGCATGCATACCCTATTTTTGAAACAACTTTCCTAGAGATTTTCTGATGTTGTGGCAACAGATAACCCCATATATTCAAGGCCTTACGTGGCATTGGACTAAATCAACCAAGCTTTCAGCGTAGGGATGCAGAAAAATTCTCATATATATAAAAGTCAGCTTGATGCTTGCTTCAAAGTTGGATGAGTTTCTGTAAGTCAATAAAGACGGCAGAAAATCTTATCTTCTGTGCAAACACCAAACTTTACTTTCCTTGAATAAACAGCAGTCAGTCTAAGTAAGCATATGACGTAAAAGTTTTCGTCCTTTGATCCATCTCCCTTCTATAAATATTCAAAAATGAAACTAGAGCTTCTCGAACTTGTACAAAATGGTTCCTGAGCGGAACACCCAACCTACCTATAAAGTAACTGAAATTACAAATGTTACTGTGACCTGACAAGGTTGTTGAAACTTTTGGTATACGATAAATAAGGTGGAGTACGACCAAAAGAAAGTGCAGTCAATCCTGAAGGTGGTTTAAGGTATTCAGAATGAGGCAGAGATTTTATTTTTGGATACCACTAATCACTCATACTCCATGTCTTCTTGCCAATCAAGAAATTCCTCCGGATTAGAATTTTCATAGAACAGAAAACGTGTTTCGTTGCGCTCTGCCATGATTAATCTCATAAGATTCGACTAGGAATAGCATGTGGAATGAAAAACAAATATGTGAAATCTCTCAACCTCACCTTCTCTTACCAACCAAAGATCTAATGATTTCCCTGCAGATTACAAATCTAATGTGTGGCGGTAACAAGTGATGGTCAAGCGAATATAAGATCAAGATACCGTATCACGGTGGCTTTTATGTGGAGCTTGGTGGGGAATGATGCACAAGAAATAATCTGAAATTCTAGTTTTTATAAAGTTAAATAACAATCCAAATTAGAAGTTCAATGCCTAGTGCTGATCACAAGATATGAAATATGTAAATGGTGTCACACACACAATGAATTCAGAATTTGATGCAAACAAGGTTTATGCTAGCAACGGATGGTTTATGTACTAGCGAAAATTGCACCAAAAGGATTATAGCTCACTGCTGACATAACTTAATATGAAATTCAGCGAGTGCAATTATGAGCAAATTGGTGATTCTTTCTTTCTGTAACTTTCCTTTCTTTCATTCTTCCTTCTTGTTTCTACTCTTTCTTTTGTCAAAAGATATAATACTTGCACCAGTATTTTTTATACAACTAAAACAAGAACATATATAATACTTCCACGAGCATGTATAGAAGTAAAATAAACCAGTAGCTAGATAGGAACAGAGTTTACACAAAAGAAAGATCACGATACCCTTTTTTATTCAGATTTTCAGATTATGATACACAAATGATTATATGATCAGCAGAGGATTTTCAGATTTTTTTTCTCAAATATCGAAATGGCACAAAGG
Source organism: Chloris gayana (assembly GCA_031894775.1). Classification (NCBI taxonomy): domain Eukaryota; kingdom Viridiplantae; phylum Streptophyta; class Magnoliopsida; order Poales; family Poaceae; genus Chloris; species Chloris gayana. Next base: position 210,882 of record JAUNZO010003989.1, on the reverse strand, counting down.
ACTAGGGATGGTAATGGGTACCCGATGCCCGAAACCCGATGGGTAAAAACCCTATTAGGATATGGATATGGGACATAAATTATACCCATGGGTACATAAGTGGGTAAAATCTTGTACCCGATGGGTACGTAGGTATGGGTATGGGAATCATAAACTCAAACCCGTGTACCAATGAACCCGAAATTTATGTGTGATTTATGATTGATAACGTGAATTCATTATTTTTGTTGTAACTCTAATGCTCTATTAACACTATAAAATGGATTAGACTAAAATATGACCTCATGTTATGTATGTGCTAGATGAAATTTCTTATTAAATTGGTAAAATTTACTGATCTATTAAGAATTTGTATGAAATATCACGGGTATGAAAACCCGTGGGTACCCGATTACCCGGCGGGTATGGGTATGGGGTAAAACTTTAACCCTCATGGGTATGGGTATGGGTATGGGTATAGTTTACTTCGACAGTGTATGAGTATGGGACACTAAAATCCGGTGGGTTTATACCCGTTGCCATCCCTACAAAAAACACAAAAAGGATGATATGACCAACAACTAAACAAAGACTCTAATGGACTGAAACTTAATCAAACTCACCAAAATAACAGATCAAAACAAAGGTCTATATATATATATATGTGTGTGTGTGTGTGTGTGTGTGAAGCGTTTTTTCTACTCCCGGTGTAATTACTCCCATGTGTGTATCTCACAAATTAGAGGGGTTTTTTTCATACTTGAGGTTTCTAAATAAAGTATGTATACATACTTGAATTTTAAAAGTGGTATATATGCATACTCCATTTTTATTAAAAGTTAAATCAAGTATATGTACATACTCCTTTCTATATGTAGGAAATTCAATATATAACAAGGTGCATAGATATAATATTTTACACAATTTTTTTGATGATTATCATTTTGAAAATTCTTGTTTTAGGTATGTGTATATACTCAAAATGATAAATGGGTATGTACACATACCCAAGGTGGTTTTTTGAACGTGGGAGTAACTACACTGGGAGTGAATATATATATATATATATATATATATATATATATATATATATATATATATATATATATATATATATATATATATATATATATATATATATATATATATTGTTGGCTTTTGTGGATAGGACGATAACAAAAATATGTAGCTAAGGATAAAGAAATTCCTCTCGTGGCGATGGCTCTTGATACCAAATGATGAGTTTGTGGCCTGAACTTCACGACGTAGGAACAAGATCAAGAAAAATAGCTTCAAACAAGCCAAGATATTGTGCAACCTAACGAAATCTACCCGACCACCGTCTCTATACGAGTGACCTGAATCGAGGATTCGTCCAACCACACTCCGAGTTACCAACCAACACAACTTGCAATCAAACGGATCAGGAGCGCCAATTGGGTGACGCAGAACATCACTTATGTAATCTCTAAGGACATCACAAGAGCAAAGGGGTAGAGATCTCTCTCTCGAAATTGATAGCACTCGGCTAACCAAAGGGGGTTCTTTTCTATTATCAAAGTCGTTGCAAATGACAGAGACACAAGGGTTATTTATACTAGAAACATCCCTCCTAGCTTAGTGTGAAATGTTCAAGAGTTTATAAACGTGGCTAACCAAACCGGTGGTCGTCCCGAAGAGCAACGACAGGCTTCAAATGTGCGTGGACAACATCAACCTCAATAAGGCGTGTCCCAAGGATCCGTTCCTGCTCCCCCATATCGACTCGGTCGTCGACTCTACAACGGGGTGTGAGCTTCTGTGTATGTTAGATGCATACTCCGGGTACCATCAAATATGTATGGCCAAGGAAGATGAAGAAAAAACTTCTTTCATGACTCCTGCAGGGAGATTTTATTATTTCAAGCATGCCCTTTGGTCTCAAGAATGCAGGCCCCATATTCACAACTCGTTAGGCATGTAGAGGCATATGTGGACAATATAGTTGTTAAAACCCGTAAGAGTGAATCCCTCCTCTTTGACCTAGAGGAATCTTTCGCAAACTTACGTAAAAATAGGGTAAAACTCAATCCAGGCAAGTGTGTCTTCGACGTTCCAGCTAGAAAGTTACTAGGCTTCCTAGTATTGCACCGAGGGATTGAAGTTAACCTCGACAAAATAAAAGCCATCGAACAGATGTGCCCGTCCACCCACCTCAAGAAAGGACAGTGTATGACCGGGTCCATGGCCGCTATGGGTCACTTCATAACCCAACTCACGCACTCCCTCTTATAACTTCTCAAGCAATCAAATCGCTTCGAGGGACTCGCCGAGGCAAACAAAACCCTCAATGAAATCAAGTGCTACCTCACATCGACAGCCGTGCTAGTGGCACCCAAACCGAAAGAACCCGTGCTGGTGGCACCCGAACCGAAGGATCCTTTACTCCTCGAGATTGCCGTGATCCCACAAGTCGTGAGCGCGGCCTTGGTAGTCAAGCTTGTGGAGCCGTAACCCGAGGGAGCATGGCACAACAAGCGAAGGCGTATCATGGCACACGTAGAGGGTGCCAACTCGGTAGAGGGTGCGTCTAAGAATCCCGTGGTCTCAATTGACCCGGGGCTCCACCCCAAACCGAACCAAGGGCTCGACTTTGACCTTGTCTACAACAAAGGTTCGCTTAGGGGATCCAAATAAACTCGGCTCCAGTGCCCGACTTGGGGGCCGCCGACTCGCAGAGGGTGCGTCTAACACTCCCGTGGTCTCAAACGACTCGCGGGCTCCACCCCCAACCGAACTAGGGGTTACAATCATACCAGAAAAGGTTCTATCGGGGCTCCGCACAAAGTTGGCTCTAGGACCGACCCGGGGCCGCCGACTTGGCGGACAGATGCGTCCAAGACTCCCGCGATCTCAACCGACTAGCAACTCCACCCCCGACCAAACCAAGGGCTCCGACTCTAGCCTCATCTAGAGGAAAGGTTTGCTCGGGGGCTCCGCCAAGAATCGACCCGAATGCTACAGCGCCAACTAACCCGGGTGCTCCACCGCCGAATGACCTCGGGGCTCCGACTCCTACCACAACAGGAATATAGGGCCAATCAGCGCTTTCGCCCACTCCCGACCTAGAAATACGAATGAAGAAGGTCCAGCGCCTTGTTTACTTCGTCGGCGAAGTTCTACAGGATGCCAAGACATGTTACCCTAGCAGGGAAAAAAATGTTATATGCTCTCCTCAAGTTCTCCAAGAAGCTACACCACTACTTCCAAAGCCACCCGATCCGGGTGGTCACCTTGTTCTCCCTGGAGACAATCCTCCGCAACCGAGATGCCACGGGACGCATCACCAAATGGGCAGTGGAACTCTCACAATTCGACATCAGCTTTATTAGCACCCACGTCATCAAGAGCCGAGCCTTGGCAGAACTCGTCGCCGAATGGACTCCGGTCCCCGTGAACGCCGAGAAATAAGCACGAAGGTGAGAGATGAGGGAAATCCAAAAGATTATGAAATTAAGGCTTGACTCTAGGAACCCAGCAGCGCATGCCTTTGCATGCGTACGGCCCGGCCTACTTTGTGCGGAAAAAGGAAATGAGAAAAAAGCATCCAAAAAAATGAAATTTAAAATCACATCAACATACTCACAAAATATCGCATGTGCTATTACAGGTGTTCACCACACAACAAAAGAGAACATATAAAACACTTAAGGTGGGTGCATACCGGTCGGCCAACTCCCACGCCTCCCGGCCGTAGAGCTCCTCGTCTTCCGGCGTCGAGACATCTCGTAGCACGTACTCCGACGAAACGTCGTGTCGTACGCCTTGCCCAAGACCAGGATTTCGACACGGCGTCCGAAAGCGCATGCACACCTCCATATACATCACGGTCCGGGTCTTCACCAAGACTCCCTCCAGAGGCTTCGGCGATAGGCCCTAGGGCCAAGACGTAGTGCCCCGACACTCTAGGGCCAAGACGTAGTGCCCCGACACGCCGGGTCGGGGAGTGTGCCTGTCGTATACTTACCTTATGGGTATACATTGATCGAAGAATGATTCGACAAGTATATGGTGACATATTGAAGACATATGACCGATTAGGAGGGCCCACAGGGTGGTGTCCGATCGATACAAGATAACGAAGGTTCCATACACTCGGTATGATTATACCGACTTATGATTAGTGTAATCCTCAAGAAAAGTACAAGACCACTTGTAAAACACTCGAATAGATAAGGAATCATAGAGATAAGAGTCTCTAAGTATGTAAACATTGTAACCGACTAGGATTCTCGCATGTAACCTAGCCTCCGCGGATATATAAGGCGGGGCAGGGACCCCTTGAAAACAATCTTACGCATTAGCAATCTGCTAAACGCAATACATTACATACGGGACGTAGAGTATTACTCTCGATTGAGGGGCCTAAACATGTCTAAAATCCTTGTGTGTTTTTGTGTTGCACCATCGAGTACCTGGTTCGTGCGGGACTAGTAGTTTATTGCTGAGATAAAGACTCAACATTTGGCGCGTCGGGAAGGGGCCCCGGCCGGTTTTTGGCGAATTCGATGGCATCTTCGTTTGACTTCAATTTCACTCCTAGCTTCGCATTCCACTTCAGGTCTTTGGACTTTGAGACCGATTCTACCGGAAACTTTAGTCGATGAATCGTGATCACAATCTGGACGCCGTTGTTGAAGCGCGGTCACTAGATGCAATATCAATATTGTCGGGGGGATTAGCGATGCCACGTGACACCATCTCGGACCCCCTTAACCATGAATTAGACCCCGAGACCTATAACCACGGCGACGGTCAAAGCTGGTCCCATTCCCATACGACCTCCGTAGAGGGACAGGACCAAACAAGGGCCGTCTCGACCTTGCCCTCCGAGCTCGGGAGAGTTTCGCCTCATGCAACCTTGCCCGCGGGACTCGTGGGGCTCCCGTCCCGCGCGACCTCCAGTGCTCGCCTACCGGCCGCATTAACTCCACCCACCCCGACTCCCACGTGGGCGCTCCCCGGCAATCATTGCCGCCGACTTGCGCCCCATTCCCTCTACCGCAGCCACCTGCTCCCGTGAGAACACGTCGATGGGACGCGACGTCCCCGTAGCCCGACGGGGAGGCGTGGACCGAAGACCCCGGAACTCGGCCATCATCATCCGATGTACGGTGGTACGATTCCTCGCCTTATCCGTCGACGGGTGGAACTCGAGCTCGGGCTTGAGTTACTCTCCGCCTCGCACGACCTTCGTTCGTGCCCTTGAAGCTCGATGAACCACCGTTGCGACCTCGACCTCCAATCTCGTCATCAATGCCCCGACAGAAAAGGACGGGTATGGACTATCTTTTCCTTCCAACCACTCCGTTGTGACACCATCCCGGGCTCCGCCGAATGCGGGACACTCCGCCCTTGCTTCCCCGACGTGACGAGGCTACGGTAGCGACGGGACAGAGCCGGTCAAGGCTCCCCGGCGGACGCATGAGAAGCTCCGACGGGACAGCACGGACGCACGGATAAGCGCACTCTCTCTCTATCTCTCTCTCTCTCTCTCTCTCTCTCTCTCTCTTATGTAACTCGAGCTCGACCTCTACAACTATAAAGAGGAGAGAGCTTCTTCTTCCTCAAGGAGGCACATAAAAAAGCCAAAAAGCCACACACACTCACAGACAAGGGACTTGGAGCGCACTCCTCTCCCACGTCCTCTCGTACGCCTTCGTTTGTTTGACACAAGGAACACGAGCGTCGCCACACCCCCCAACTAGACGTAGGGAGCTCTCCCGAATCAGCTTAAACTCTCGTGTCTTTCCTTCCGTACCATCGGGCCTAAAACGCGCACCCCGGACTAAATTCTACTAGCCGGTGGTTCGAACATCGTCACTTGGTGCGCCGGGTAGGGGGTCTCGTTGCGCGTTTTCGCCTTTTCCTTCTCCCATGGCACGGATGGCCGGTTCGGCGTTTTCCTTCCGGGCCCCTTTTGAGCCATCAACGTAATCGGCCCATTCGGCCACTCGCGTCGCCGCCGAGGCGGCGGTCCCGCGGCGGCTAGGAGCCACGGGTTCACCATCGAGCTGTGCTTCCGAGCAGCCGTTGCGCCGATTAAGCGCTCCCTTGGGACCTATGCATCCCGCGATGGGAGAGTTCGTGGGGATGGTCATTCATCCCTCCGAGTCTTTCTTCTATCTCCTTGACGCAGAGAGGAGGAAGGCTCGGACCAGGGGAGCAGTGATTAAAATCACGGCCCCTCCCGCGAGTGCAACATGGTGCACGCCACAAGGGGGCGCACAAAGCAACGGAGGACCAGCCGTGCACGGAGCCCGGTGCTCCGGAACGCCAGCAGCGCAACGCGCGCACACCGCACCACCGGGTGGCGACGACATGCAAGCTCGCCTCCGGGCCGAAAGCGATCCGGAGGAAGCACGCCGCAACCTCACGAGGAAGCGGCCGCGGTAGACCGAGAGCTGGAGCAACAGCTCCAGCATGCGGAATGCCACGCGCGATAGAGAGCTCACCGCGTGAACCAACAAATCACCGACGACGATAGCGGTGCGCCCCAAGCATTTCCCTCGTGCTGGGCGAACGTCGCCGCGGTGGCGGCGCTACTTCAAACCCTCCCCTTGCAGCCGACTCCCAAGGCACAACGAGTATAGAGGGAGATGGCGGCGCTCCTCGCCAAGGCGGTGGAGCAGCACGCGGAAAGTTCGCAGCTACGTGCGGCACCGTCGAACCAGCACGCTAGTGTCGACCACCACGCCTCCCGGGAGCAGGCGGGAGGCTCGCTGCACGCATCCGTGCGGTAAGCCGCACAGCCGGGCTAACCCGAGGCCGGGCAGTCGGTGCGCTCACGCATCGGCACGGCGCGCGACGAGCGCTCAACCCTCAACGCGCGGCGGCGCGCCAATGAAGACGTGGGCCACCAACGCGTTCGTCACCCTCGCCGCGGAGGGCGATACGACGTCGAGGAAGATCGAGCCGGATCCCCGACCCGTAGGGTCCTAGGGTGTTCGGTTCCGCCATCCGGGTGCGACCTTCCCACCACGCTTCCGTCCCCCGACAACGGTTGCTAAGTACGCGGGGAGTAAAACCCCTCCCTCCGGTTAGAGGATTATCGCCTCGCCCGTCGGACGAGCGGTGCGAATGATGACCTCGCCATCATTTGTAACCTGTCATTGTATCTCACCGAGTCGGCGAGAACATGGCTCGAGCATCTTGCCGTGAACAAGATACACTCGTGGGCCGACGTGCAAGAAATCATCGTCGGCAACTTCCGAGCGACGTGCGCTCGCCCGTGCAACCCTTGGGACTTGAAGAACTATCGGCGAAGCCGAACGAGCCGCCCGGGATTACATTCGGAGTTTCTCCCGGAGCTGTAACAAGTTTCCCCACGTCGTCGATGCGGACGTCGTGGGCGCGTTCCTTTCCGGAACAAACTGCGAGGCTCTCATTCACGAGCCGGGCGAAGCTGCCCACAAACAACTCGGGAGCTCCTAGATATCACCAAGAGCCATGCTTCGGGCGAGGAGGCGGTTGGAGCCCTCCTCCACCACGACACCTTTGAGAAGGGGAAGGGAAAGCGAGCCAATGACAACGCAAGCGGGGCCCCTCCGGTTCCAAGCCCAACAAGAAGAACAAGTCGCAGTTGAACGACGGGCCTATGGTGGCCGCGCCCAAAAAAGGGCGCTAAGCAGCCCAACAAAGACGTTCCGAACCACTTCGAGAAGAAGTGGAACGGACCCTGCCCCAACCACGAGTTCCCCGTCAAGCACTCGATGAAGGATTGCTCGCCGATGAAGAAATTCGTCACGCAGCAAGGAAGGAAGGGGCAACCACCGCCGGAGCGCGAAGGGAGCGCCGGAGCCGGGGCGACGCCGGCGAGGAGGACGGAGAAGGCTATCCCTAGGCGGAGGGACGCCCGATGATTTTCGAGAGCTCCGATGCCCGTCCCGGCCCGACACTCCGTCAAGCTCGAGTGTCGTGACGTCTTCGCCGTGGAGCCCGCAACCCCGGCCTTCCTCGGATGGTCGGAGTTGCCGATCACTTTCTACCGCACCGATCACCCCGCACGAGTCCCACGACCGGGCCGGTACCCGCTTGTGGTCGACCCCATCGTCGCCAAGACGCGCCTCACTAAGGTGCTCATGGATGGAGGCAGTGGCCTCAACATCATGTACGCCGACGTCCTCGACGCCATGGCGCTCGAGCGCTCATACATCCGTCCAAACGGATCGCCGTTCCCATCGGGCAAATCGACTTGCCCGTCACCTTTGGGACTTCTTCGAACTTCCGAACGGAGACCCTCACGTTCGAAGTGGTCGGATTCCCACGAATCTACCACGCCATCCTCGAAGGACCATGCTATGCGAAGTTCGTGGCCGTCCCAAATTACGTCTACCCGAAGCTCAATACGCTTGCGCCGAAGGGAGTCATCACCGTGGGCGCGTCTTTCCAGCATGCCTACCAATGCGATGTCGACAACTCGCGACCTCGCGTCAGCCCACCTGGCCTCGACCATGGAATTGGCGACGATCGTGGAGTAGGTCGTCGAGGATCCTCCGCGGACGAGCCTCAAGGCGGCCTCGTTCGAGCCGACGGAGGGCACCAAGGAGGTCGTCCTCGACCTTGAGGGCGACGAGAAGAAGGCGGTGCGTATCGGAACCTCCCTCTCCCCCAAATAGGAAAGCGCGCTCGTCGACTTCCTCCGCGCGAACGCCGATGCCTTCGCGTGGAAACCCTCGGACATGCCAGGAATACCGAGGGAAGTCGCCGAGCACTCCTTGCACATCGTGCAGGGCTCCAAGCCGGTAAAGCAACGCTTGCGCCACTTTGACGAGGAGAAGCGTAAGGCAATCGGGGAGGAGATCGCGAAGCTGCCGGCGGTCGGGTTCATCAAGGAGGTGTATCATCCGGAGAGGTTAGCTAATCCTGTTCTTGTTCGAAAAAGAATGGGAAATGGAGAATGTGTGTTGATTATACCAGCCTGAACAAGGCATGTTCCAAGGACCCCTTTCCTATACCACGCATTGACCAAATAGTTGACTCGACCTCCGGGTGCGAAACCCTTTGCTTTCTAGATGTGTACTCCGGATAGCATCATATAGCTCTCGACGAATCCGACCAACTCGTGACCTCCTTCATCACGCCGTTCGGCTCGTATCGCTACACTACGATGCCATTCGGCCTTAAGAACGCTGGTGCGACCTACCGGAGGTTCATATAGAAGTGTTTCGACTATCTCATCGGCGATATAGTCGAAACCTATGTGGACGACATCGTAGTCAAGACCAAAAGGCCGAGAACGGTGTTCGCCAAGATGCGCGAGAACGGTGTCACGCTCAACTACGAGAAGTGCGTCTTCGGGGTCCCGAGAGGAATGCTCCTTGGCTTCATCGTCTCATAGCGCGGTATCGAAGCGAATCCGGAAAAGATCTCTGCCATCGAGCGCATAGGTCCGATCCGGAACCTCAAGGGAGTGCAGCGACTCACAGGGTGTCTAGCTGCACTAAGCCGCTTCATCTCGCTCCTTGGGGAGAGAGCCCTTCCGCTCTACAAGCTCCTCAAGAAGTCCGAGCGTTTCAAATGGACGCCGGAAGCCCAAGCTGCCCTTGACGACGTGAAGCGCATTCCGACCAACCCTCTAGTCTTAACTCCGCCATTGCCGGGTGAGCAACTCCTCTACGTCGCAGCAATGACCCAGGTCGTCGATCTCACCGTCGTAGTCGAGCACGAGAAGGAGGGACACGTGCTCAAGGTGCAACACCCCTTCTACTACATCAACGAGGTGCTCTCCGACATGAAGACAAGATACCTGCAGGTCCTCAAGATCCTCTACGCCGGGATGGTCGCCGGACGCAAGCTGCGCCACTACTTCGACACACACTCGATCACGGTGGTAAGCTCGTACCCCTTGCGCGATATCGTTGAGAACAGGGAATCTGCAGGCAAGGTCGCCAAGTGGGCTCTCGAGCTAATGGGACATGACTGTTGACGCCGGTTTTTGACCAAGGGACCCATTGTCGGCGACTATAGGTCAAAAGAAGGTCGGTGAGCAGAAGGCCGACGGCCGCTTGGGAGAGTAAAAGGCGCGTACCTCCCGGGAATCGTGCGCGAACACCAACGAGATGAGCATAACATTGATGGGCCTGGCCCACGTTGTAAAATTAGGAATAATAGTTTAATTTTGGAAAAAGATCTTAGTCGGTTAGGAAATCGGCCCGAAGAGGGTCCGAGTAGGATTCTTTGTGCCGAGTATAAATACATACTCGGATGTAACATGTAAACTCGATTCACATCCAATACAACTTTCGGCGCATCGCCAAACCCTAATTTTCTGTCAAGTCTTTACTGTTTTCGCGCGGGGATCTTCGGGGCTCCGGTCGACAACACGTTGGCTTGACAAGGTAATTATGTTGTCTAATTCTCGGCGCATTGTTCGTAATTAGATGGCTTAATTGCTAGTTATCCGGCGACCGGATCTGTTTTCGATCGGCGTAGTGAGTATCGGTCGGGATGAGTCAAGTTGACCTGGTCCGGGCTCGTGGTGGAGGTAGTTTGACTTGTCCTGCCTCCCCGTTCCAGCCTTTGCTCACGGCGCCGATTGGCTCGGATCTGGTCGTTCGAGTCACGATAGCCGCTATGAGAATTCTTTTACATCTTGGCCGATTCGATCGTGCGGATTCAGTTGACGTGTCTCGTGTTTGCCTTTGCGATAGTTGACTTGTCCTATGCGCATGCAGCCGATTGGCTAGGGTGTAGACTTACTTTCATAGTTAAGACGTTTATGATTGTGCTTGTCCTGAATCGGCCGGGCGTGCGCGTGCCGTTAGACTGGTCCAGCCGCGTGCCATCGGTTGACTTGTCTGTTGGAGCGATCGGTCGATTTGGGATCTGTGTGGTTGTATTTGTCTTACTTGTTCTTTCGGAGTGTTTAGCCGATTGCTTATCACGTTCATTAAGCTGTTTTATGTTCAATTAATTAAATCTGTTAAAGCTGCTTTTGGACCCGAGTTATTAGTACGATTTCATTGATCATCATTATACATTTAGATAGATCTAAATAATTCACTACTATAATCAATGGCAAAATCGGCCGGATGCCTGATCAGCCGATTCATTGATCCGATTGATGATTAAACCATCTTCTTACTACCAAATTAATCACATCCCATTAATAATTACCTTGTTTACATTTTATCCGATAATGCATCCCTGCAAAGTCTTAATGATGTGATCGTTTACCGACGGAATCGGCTGCTAGCCACCGATCGCATGTTATAGCGTCGGCCGATTTCAGTATCGTTTGTATCGCAGATTCGTTTGCCTGGCATTTAATACATAAATGGATGGGCCGTGCTGCTCCCGATCGATGGCCGATTTTGTCTATCTTACGCGAGAATCGGCCACGGCTGCACATCGGTCTATCCGGGCCGATGACCTGGAATTTTACACCTTTTATTGTCTTTGTTGGTTTGCAGGAAAACCATCCGGCACGCACCAGCGCACACGAGAATCGGCGAGCTGAGCCGGTCCGTTGGGAGCACGAGGACCTTGCATCAGCTGGGGTTTCGGTGGACTCTCCGGACAACGGTGTGTCGGCGACTTTTGACGTCAACACACTTTTTGGCACGCCCGAGTGGGACAGAAGCAACCAAGATCAAGATGTCGTACATGCGAGCGGTCGGGGAGGACGGAACACCAATGGTCGATGCTGAGAATCGGCCGATTTTTGTTCCGGTTCCTCTTAGGACGGATGGCAAAGGGCATGGAGAAGTTTCGATGACAACGAGGTTTCGGCCTGGGGGAAGATGACGACGGAACAAAAGCTGCAGTACCAAGAATACCTGGCCGAAGCAATGAAAAAGTACTTTCAAGCCACTGAAAGTGACACGTGGCGAGTGGCCACAAAAGGAGACATCCCTCGGATTCCGCATCCGGAAGAACTAGACCAAATCAAAGCCCGAGAGACTACCGGATGCCAACCAACTCGGTGATATGGTCAACTCGTCCGTTCATCGAGGCCCTAATCAATCAATCGGGCGTGTTGACCAACACCATCGGAAATTTGATCAAGGACACGGTTGATGGCAGGCTCATTTCTCGAAGGATATTCCGGACCTGCATACACTCGGCCTGTTGGCACTCTGTACGACCGATTCGGGGAATCGGCATCCGAAATACTACACCGCCAACGGGGTTTCAGCCCATGTATGGCATGCCACCTAACCTATGGCCTGGCAAGGACAATGCAAATGCAAGTACCGGTGCAACCCAGCCAAGCAAAGAGGATAACGGTGATCCCAAGAAGTCGGTAACGGAAGAGGGCAACGAGGCAAGATGTACAACGGCCGGCTTCGAGTTGGGGGCACCAACCAATGTGGCAGCGGTCCCGCAGATGGCACAACAGCCCAATTTCTTCTACGTACCAAATACCGGCCCGAGTAGAATTGAGAACTCACCCACTATAGTACGGCCGATATCCGGTATTCCACGACCGACCGCATCGGGCTGGGGGACATGGATTCATGATCGGACGGCCGATCCAATCGGGCGTGAGTTATGGAATCGCTCACGCAGAACATTATTCCGGCTACTAGCACGGGATTTCCGGGAACGGTCGGTTGATACACCCAAGCGGGGGACAGCCCAACACAGCTTATATGACGGGGACCGGATCGGCGACTGCTGAACCCGGTGATATGAATAGCCTCATGGCTAAGATCGCCGATATGATGAAAGATCGGTTCGATTTGAAGCCTAAGGAGAAAAGTGCATTGTATCGGCGACCTTACCCTGATCTGGATGGATTCCGTGGCTTTACCCAATAAGTATAAAATTCCTGAGTTTTCCAAGTTTTACGGGCAAGATAACACATCAACTATGGAGCACATCGGCCGGTATGACGCACGGCTTGGTGAGGCGTCTACTCGGGAAGCTTTGCGGGTTAGGCTATTCCCACTTGTCGTTGTCCGGATCGGCCTTTTCATGGTTTGCTTCATTGTCGCCTCGGTTCTATTCGGAGTTGGGCCGATCCGGAGAAAAGGTTTCACTCGTACTTCTTCACGGGCATTACCGAGCTTAGTTTGTCCGATTTAATGGCGGTGAAACGAAATCGGGAGAATCGGTGACCGATTATATACGAGAGGTTCGGGACTACGAGGGACGATGCTACAATCCGAACCTGACGAGCAACGGTTGGCCGAGATCGCTTATACGGGGCTATTCTCCAACATCAAAGAAAAGTTTACCCCACATGAGTTTGATGGGCTGGCGCAGTGACACGTAGGGCGGTTGGCCGGGAAGAAAATCTCCGGCTCACCGAGGAATCGGCGGTATCGGGTAGCTTATGCTGATTTCGACGGTGAAGATGATGAAGAGGGAATTAATGCAGTTGAGTGGACTAATAATAAACGGCCGATATTTTCTCCGCATGTCAATCCTAAGGAGAGAAAATATGATTTTGATTTATCTAAGGCCGACGAGATATTTGATCAGCTGCTGCGGGAAAAGAAAATTCAGCTTTCACCTCATCACAAAATTCCTACGCGGGAGGAATTGAAGAAAATGGCTAAGTGGTGCAAGTGGCATGGAAATTCACATCATAACACTCGTTGATTGTTATGCTATGAGAGATGAGATCCGGAAGGCGGTTGACGATGGGATATTGCGAGCAGCCGATGTGAAGAAGAAGATGAAAGTTGATGGGCACCCTTTCCCTGCTAATACAATGTACATCAATACCATCGGTGGTGGATCAGCTGGTTTCATACGCCGATATGAGAGGAAGAGGGAGAGGGAAGAAGGAGATCAAGTGGCACGTGAACAGGAATCTCTCGGTCAAAGCCAGCGAGTACGAGCAAAGCGTGATCCGCCGAGAAGATTTTGACCCACACTCGGGATTGTCCTTTCTTTCGATCTGCTTGGGACCGAAACATGAAGCTTCCATCTATCGAGAACTGTCCGGAGTGCATCGGCCGGGAAGAGTATCGTGACGTCGGGTCGTCAAGTTACCGGGGACGGCCGATTGGTCGCAACTATGAATCTCGACAATCGGCCCCCGGAAGAGCAATCGACTACGATCATGGATATAATGAACGAAGATACGTAGTGCCAAAGAGAACCTCTGTTCACGATCGGTCGGGGCCAATCAATGATGAAGAAGAGTTCGATTACCAATACCATGAAGATTCGAGAGGTGATCAAACGGAGAACGAAGGTCGGTGGTGCCCCGGTGGTTTGCTCGAGCAAAACCCAAAAGAGGAGGCTTCAAAGAATGCGTTGTCGGGAAATCAAGGGTAGACGCCATTACGGAGATGACCAAGATGATGAGCCCAAGCCCAAGAGGCAATGGAGGCCGAAAGTGCGGTCTCGGGTGGTCCGAGCTGAAGCCGCGAGTGAATATGATGTCACCGATGCCCGGGATTGTCGGATCGGCCGATGAAAATTCGGCTGAAGAAGAACCGGTTGGGGAAGCTTCGGAGATTCACGTGGACGCCGGAATCAGCGGTATTTGATAAGCCGGTCAACTCGATCATTTGCACCTCAAGGCATTATACATTAGCGGCTATGTCAATGGGTCGCCGATGAGGAAAATGTTGGTCGACGGAGGAGCGGCGGTCAACGTCATGCCGATTACTACATACCGCAAGCTCGGGAAGACGCCGAGAAGAAATGATGAGGGCTAATCGACGCTCAAGGATTACAGCGGGAGAAGCCAAGATGTGCGTGGGGCCGCAATAATGGAGATCATCGTGGGCAGCAAAACCATACCCACCACTTTTTTCATCATTGACGGGAAAGGTGCATACACAACTTTGTTAGGAAGAGACTGGATTCATGCCAATTGTTGCATCCCCTCAACCATGCACCAGTGTTTGATTCAATGGGTCGGCAACAAGGTCGAAATCGTGCGGGCCGATAAGTACGTAACCATTGCAACCGCTGATTTCGAGTTTGCTGGTCTAGAGAGCTTGCCTTGTTTATCGGGCACGTATTGGGATGCGGAGGCCATAAACATCACGAGATGATGGAGTTATTGTGACCGGGGGTCGGGTACCCCGAGCTGCTCGATGGGCCCCACGGGAGAATTGACGGACAATCGGCCGATCGATATACACACCGAAGACATGGTGAGTCGGCCGATTGATGAACCGGAAGACGGGAAATTAGGCCACGGTTTTGTGTCGGCCGATGAATTAGAAGAAGTGGATATAGGGGATGGAGACAAGCCTCGGCCGACATATATTAGCAAGAAATTGTGTAAAGAAGTAAGAGATGAATTGGTGGCCTTATTGGAAGAATTTAAGGATTGTTTTGCTTGGGATTATAGCGAGATGCCTGGACTCGGCCGATCGATTGTTGAACATCGGTTGCCCACTAAACCCGGATATCGACCATATAAGCGGGGGCTCGGAAGATTGACCCTAGGTATTATGAAGCCGTCAAAGAAGAGATTATCAGATTGTATGAAGCCGGCTTCATCGGGCCATGCCGATATGCGGAGTGGGTTTCTAGTATTGTGCCGGTGGAGAAGAAAAATGGAAAGATGCGGGTCTGCATTGACTTCGAGGAATTTGAATAAGGCAACTCCGAAAGATGAGTATCCAATGCCAAACGCCGATTTGTTGGTTGATGCAGCCGCCGGCAACAAGATTTTGAGCTTTATGGATGGAAATGCTGGGTATAATCAGATTTTTATGGCCGAGGAAGATATATCGAAAACGGCGTTCGAGATGCCCGGGGCGTTGGGATTATATGAGTGGGTTGTTATGACCTTCGGCTTAAAAATGCTGGTGCCACGTATCGAGAGGGCCATGAATTTTATATATCACGATTTGATCGGCCGATTGGTGGAAATTTATATTGATGATGTCATGGTGAAATCAGGATCGGTTGGAAGTCATGTGGCTGATCTCGGGGAAGTGTTGAAGAGGACAAGACAATACGGATTGAAGATGAACCCGCTCAAGTGTGCGTTTGGTGTCTCGATTGGACAATTTCTGGGGTTTATTGTGCATGAAAAGGGAATTGAAGTCGGCCCTAAGAGTATTGATTCTATCGAGAAAGTTGGAACCGCCGACGAACAAGACGAAGCTCCGAGTCCACTGATCGGCAAGATTAATTTTATTAGGCGATTTATCTCAAACTTGTCTAGCCGACTTGATGTGTTTACGCCATTATTGAAGCTCAAGGCCGGTCAAGAGTTTCGGTGGGAGCCGATCCATCAAAAGGCTTTAGAAGATATCAAGAAATATTTGGTGTCCCCACCGGTGATGGTTCCGCCAAAGTCGGGCACACCCTTTAGGTTATATTTATCGGTGATGATAGGTGCATCGGCTCGGCATTGACTCAAGAGCGAGGAGGGAAAAGAGCGGGTCATATTTTATCTCGGCCGCAAGCTGATTGATGCAGAAACACGGTATCCGAAGTGGAAAGGTTATGTCTCTGTCTGTATTTTTCATGCACGAAATTAAGGCATTATCCGTTGGCCGAAGAATGTACTTGTCGTTTGCCGGGCCGATGTCGTAAAGTATATGCTATCGGCTCCGGTCCCCAAAGGCCGGTTGGGCAAATGGATGTTGGCAATTGCGGAGTTTGATTTAGGCTATGAATCGGCCAAAGCGGTGAAAGCACAAGTATTGGCTGATTTAGTGGTGCAACACGGTGAACACTCGGCCGGATATGTTGAACCGGTGCCATGGACGGTGTTCTTTGATGGTTCGATTTGCAAAGAAGGAAGTGGAATCGGCTTGGTTGTTGTGTCGCCTCGGGGGCAGTACGTGGATACTCTATTACGGTGGAGGCGTACACCAACAACCAAGTCGAATACGAAGCGATGTTGAAAGGATTGGAATTACTCATCGATGCCGGGGCTGATTTTGTGGAAATTTTCGGAGATTCCTTGTTGGTTGTGAGTCGGTGGCCGATGAGTATGAGTGTAAAGATGAAATATTGTTGCAATATCATAGAAAGTGCGAGAAGTTAATGAAAAGGTTCAAGTGTGTTAAAGTCAGCCATATACCAAGAGAGCAGAATTTTGAAGCAAATAACTTGGCTCAGCTAGCATCCGGATATCGGCTCGCGAAAACAGCTTAGAGATAGCTGATATTGAAGAAGCCGATTGGCGTACGGAAATTCGAAAATTTTTGAGCAATCCATCCCAACCTACGAGATAAGAAGATAAGATATAAAGCTTTGAAGTATGTTCGTTGGATGATCGACTATTTTTCAAGACAATTGATGGGGTGCTTCTCAAGTGTATTGATGACACCGAGGCAAAAGTGGTAATGAGCGAAGTACATGATGGGATTTGCGGAACGCATCAATCGGCCCATAAGATGAAGTGGCTGCTAAGGCGAGCTGGTTATTACTGGCCGACAATGTTGGCCGATTGTTTCAAATATTACAAGAGTTGCCAAGGCTGCCAGAAATTCGGGCCTATACGAGAGGCGCCCGCATCGGCTATGAATCCGAGTAATCAAACCTTGGCCGTTCGGAGGTTGGGCCATGGATATGATCGGCCGAGATAAATCCAGCATCGAGCAAAGGGCATCGGTACATATTGGTAGCTACAGATTACTTCACAAAATGGGTTGAAGCGAGCGCCCTATCGTAAAGTTTCGACGGCCGACGTGATAACGTTTGTTAAAGAGCATATTATTTATAGGTTTGGGATTCCAGAGACAATCACAACAGATCAAGGATCAGTATTCACGTCGGACGAATTTCAATCTTTTGCTGATGAGATGGGAATTAAGTTGATTAATTCATCGCCGTATTATGCCCAAGCCAATGGACAAGGTGAAGCGGCGAATAAGAGTCGATCAAGTTAATCAAGCGGAAAATACAAGAGTATCCTCGTAAATGGCACATGAAATTGATGGACGCTTTGTGGGCTTATCGTATGTCACGGCATGGAGCTATGCAAGTTGCGCCGTATCGAGCTGGTATATGGGCACGAAGCCGTGCTGCCATGGGAGACAGCTATCGGCTCCGGAAGGATTGAGTTGCAACAAAAGCTTTCGGCCGATCGGTACTACGGATTGATGATGGATGAATTAGAAGATGTAGTACAAAATCGGTTGGATGCATTGGAGAAAATAGAAGCGAGAATAAAGCAAGGGTCGCCCGCCATTATGATAAGAAGGTTGTGCATAAACGAGTTTAAAGAGAGGCGATTTGGTGCGGAAGCTTAGGATGCCGATCGGTGTGAAGGACAATCGGTTTGGTAAATGGTCGCCTAATTGGGAAGGACCTTATTTGATTAGCCGATCGGCACCGGGTAATGCATATATTTTGAAAGAGTTAGAAGGGGAAGAATTCGGCCGAGCACTTAATGGAAAGTATTTGAAGCGGTATTATCCTAGTATTTGGATTAACTCATAGTGTTCGGCCTAAAAGAGACTACAGCCGATGTCGATGCACATCGCCTTGAGACGGCCGATGCGAGAGTATCGCCCTTAGCCCAAAAAATATATGAAAGTAAGACGAGAGGAAGTCACCGATAAATTAGCCGATGTTTGAACATCGCCTTCGGATGGCCGATATGATTGTATATCGCCCTTAGTGCAAAAAAAAAAATGTTTACAACCAAAACTTTGTTCAAAGTCCTATTACACCTAAGCATAGTCAACGGCCTCGGCGCGGGACGGGAAGTCTTGGACAGCGAGATAGTGCGCGGGCCGGCGTGGAGTCGAGTTTGGCCATGACCAATAGGTCATCCTCGATGGGGCCGATATCAGCTTGCGCCGCGGCGACCATCTTCTCGGCCGTTTGAATGGCTTCGTCCGTCGTCTTCTGGCTGAGCCGCCACATCGGCCGACAAGCTGTGCAATAGTAGCTTCCAAGGCCGCCGCCGCCTCCTCCTTGAGAGCCGGAGATGCTCTCAAATCGGCAATCTCCTGGTTGATTGCTTGCGGTTCATCCTGCCGATTTGAGAGTTGCTCTTGCATCTCCTGGGTCTTCGAACCTCCTCCTCGGAGCGCTTGATGGAGTTATCGGCAAGTAACGCAGCTTGCTGCTGCTCCGCATGGCGAGCCAAACGCCGGCCGGGCACGAGTGAAGTCCATTTGCCAATACTCCATGTATGCCACGCGATGCGAGCATCGCGCACATCCTCCGGGAGCTCGGTCCGGACCTCCAAGTACCGGGCCCTTATGGGTTGTGCGTCGGCCACCAAGCGATCGACCGAAGAGGCCTCGAGCACTGCGCGCGATTTCGTTCATGGTGGTAAGACCGAGAGGAAGATATTAAAATCGGCGCGGGACGAGGGAAGCCGAGTGCCTAGAATACCAAGGAAAATAAGGTGAAGTTAATAATCAGAAGCAAATCAAGAAAATAAAAAGGAGATAGTAAAAACAAACACTGCGAAGCGTCGATGCGAAGTGGTCGGACGTCTATCGGATGAGCCATTGAACCCACGGGTTCGTGTGTTTCAATCAGCTCTCGGCCGGCCGATCCCCTTTCAACGGCAGCATCCTCGGAGGCGGCATCGGGCACATGGCCGGCTTGTTCGATATCGGCGGGCTCATCGGCGGAGCTCATCGGCGGCGGTGCACTGCAAGAGAAGCCGCGGGCGGCTCTGGCCGGCCGATTCTTCGTCGATAGCGGTGCCTTTGGGAGAAGCCGTGGGCGACACACGGCCGGCTTGTTCAACTTCGGCGGCAACATCGGGAGACGCGGGCCGATCCGAGTGAGTTGGGTTTTACGTAGGGTTCGGATCGGCCCGGCTTGGTATGACTTCGGGCTCCGAGGCCGTTTGAATCGGCCGATCGGGTGTCGGCGTCCTGGGCTGGTGGAGGAGTTGATAGGCGGATCGGCCTATCGGGCGTCGGTGTTCGGGCACGAGGAGGAAGAACCGCCGATTCCTGCAAAGAACTCATAGTTAGACTATGTAAAGTGAAAAAGGGAATCGGCAATCATGCGATAATAACTTGACGCGGCGGAGAAGGGTCAGCTGAAATAATCCGGGTCGGACGGGCGCACGAGCTGCTTCACCGGCGCGCGGTGTCGCTTTGGGGCTTGAATCGGCCCTGCGGTTGGCACATTGGCCTTCCTCTTGTCGGGGCGGCCGTTTTTGTCTTGGCCTTGCGGACAGCTGGTGCCCTCGACTCATCGCCGCAAGAGCTTGGGCGGGAGCGCGATCGGTGAAGCCGATATTTGGAGCAATTGGGCTCGGCATCAAGTATGCAATTGGCCGGCCAGCGATACTACGGGTCGGCGGCTCCTCCGTGTCCGACTAAAAAAGAATATACAAGGGTGAGCATTTAGAGCGGCCGATTTCGTCAACAAAATCGGCCTTATAAAAATAAATCGGCTGCACGTACCTCGGCGAAAGCTTCCGTCGGGACTAAGCCGGAGAAGAAGGAGGCGGTGTTCCGGCTGCGGAGGTGCCGGTTCCATTCGCTCCACCAACGGTCGAAAAGGCGGGTACTCCGAGGCGCCGGGAAAATCCGGTTAAGTCGCCGGTGATGACATCGGCGGTGCGACCGACGAGCCAATTCCACTTGGATGGCGTTGTCGACGATAGATCGCGCCTTTATTTGCCCCACATAGAAGAGGCTGGGGGCAAGCGGCTGAAACCGAGTTGGCGGGCCGCCACCGACGGGTGGTAGAACTCATAGGAGCAGAAAGCCTTGCTCCCGGCAATGAGTCCCGTTGGCGGTAGACGAGGGCGGATGCGGGTGGTAAAGATCTTGACCACTTCCGCGTCGGCCGTCGGGAAGGTGGGGTCGATCGGGAAAGGAGTGTCATACCCCTTCTCGAAGAAATCAATGTACGGGTACCAATCCGTACTTTCGTTGTTGAGGCCCTTGTAGAGGGCGGCGAACCAATATGCCAAGGTGTCATCCGACATGGCCGCCCCTGGTGCCATGGACAACGCTTCCCGAAAGAGATACATCGGCTGGATCGGGCGTGGCCGATTCGGCATGATTGCCGGGGAAGGTGAGGACACCGAGGTCCGGATCGATGGCCTTGGTGGTATGAAGGGACAACCACATTTGGATGAACCACCAAGGGCCTCCCGGGTTCTTGAGCGATCGGCGGAGCGCAACTCCACCGAGACCTGGTGAAGGAGGAGGTAGGCCGATCCCGGAAGATACTTGCCCATAGGGAGGGCATGGCTGTCGGCCGGTACATCGGCCATCGGCAGGAAGTTGTTTGTGGGGCTTACGCTAACCCCACGGAAGAAAAAGTGGTCAAGCCACATGTTGAGGAAGGCAACGTGCTCGCGGCGATCGACCGAGCCGTGCCCTTTGTTGTAGGTCCGGATGTAGTTCTTCCAACCCCTGGTGTCCTTAGGGTTGATCCGATGGGAGGACTTAATGCGGATGGCGTGCGGGGTGGCCTCCGCTGTGATATTCAAATCGGCCAACATGACCGTGTCCGGGAGGGTCATGGTAGCCGGGCCGTGGCCGAACATGAAACGGTTCAAGGCATCCGACCGGAGGTAAGAAGCTGCCACCGACAACGGTTCGTTCTTGTGGTGATCGGCCAAAGAGAGTTTGATGGCGTGGGCAATGCCGATATTGGCCCAACCTTGCCGATGGACGGCCGATACTCGGTTATACCAATCGCGCCATCCGGCGACGGGAGTCGGCCATGACCTAAAACTATTGGCCCACTCGGTCGGTAAAGGAGACTGTTGCCGAAACGGGACCCGGTTCGTTTCGGCACGAGATGAGATCTATGGGGTCGGGATCACCCATGGGGCCTAAAAGGAAGTGAGTGGGGATATTGGATGGGATGGCGACTTGGTTCCGGATCTCCTAAAAACAAGGAATAGGGCTAAAATGAGAAACGGAACGGAAAGGAAATAGATCGTGAAAATGAACAAGAACAAGAACATGAAGAAAATTGCAAAGGTAGAAAAGAGAGATGCTCGAATGTACATTACCTCCGGAACGGCGTTGGTGGTAGCGACGACGCGGTCGCGAGCGGCAGCCGCAGCGAGCAGCAACGAGCAGGATTCATGGTCGCCGGAGGAGAAAAGACGGCGGCGGCGCGGTGAAAGGTTGAAAGGGCTCGAGAAGGCAAAGGTCGCTAGGATAGATGAAGACGAAAGCCAAGGAGAGGAAACGGATGGGAATGACCAGGGGTGGCCTTGGGTTTTATGGAGAAGTGACGGGCGGTAAAACCGGCGCGGTAAAAGAGGATAAATCGGTCCGACGCATGCGTTGCATACCCCGGACTGGGGGACATGTGTTGACGCCGGTTTTTGACCAAGGGACCCATTGTCGGCGACTATAGGTCAAAAGAAGGCTGGTGAGCGAGAAGGCCGACGGCCGCTTGGGAGAGTAAAAGGCGCGTACCTCCGGGAATCGTGCGCGAACACCAACGAGATGAGCATAACATTGATGGGCCTGGCCCACGTTGTAAAATTAGGAATAATAGTTTAATTTTGGAAAAAGATCTTAGTCGGTTAGGAAATCGGCCCGAAGAGGGTCCGAGTAGGATTCTTTGTGCCGAGTATAAATACATACTCGGATGTAACATGTAAACTCGATTCACATCCAATACAACTTTCGGCGCATCGCCAAACCCTAATTTTCTGTCAAGTCTTTACTGTTTTCGCGCGGGGATCTTCGGGGCTCCGGTCGACAACACGTTGGCTTGACAAGGTAATTATGTTGTCTAATTCTCGGCGCATTGTTCGTAATTAGATGGCTTAATTGCTAGTTATCCGGCGACCGGATCTGTTTTCGATCGGCGTAGTGAGTATCGGCCGGGATGAGTCAAGTTGACCTGGTCCGGGCTCGTGGTGGAGGTAGTTTGACTTGTCCCGCCTCCCCGTTCCAGCCTTTGCTCACGGCGCCGATTGGCTCGGATCCGGTCGTTCGAGTCACGATAGCCGCTATGAGAATTCTTTTACATCTTGGCCGATTCGATCGTGCGGATTCGGTTGACGTGTCCTGTGTTTGCCTTTGCGATAGTTGACTTGTCCTATGCGCATGCAGCCGATTGGCTAGGGTGTAGACTTACTTTCATAGTTAAGACGTTTATGATTGTGCTTGTCCTGAATCGGCCGGGCGTGCGCGGTCGTTAGACTGGTCCAGCCGCGTGCCATCGGTTGACTTGTCCTGTTGGAGCGACTGGTCGATTTGGGATCTGTGTGGTTGTATTTGTCTTACTGTTCTTTCGGAGTGTTTAGCCGATTGCTTATCACGTTCATTAAGCTGTTTTATGTTCAATTAATTAAATCTGTTAAAGCTGCTTTTGGACCCGAGTTATTAGTACGATTTCATTGATCATCATTATACATTTAGATAGATCTAAATAATTCACTACTATAATCAATGGCAAAATCGGCCGGATGCCTGATCAGCCGATTACTCGATCCGATTGATGATTAAACCATCTTCTTACTACCAAATTAATCACATCCCATTAATAATTACCTTGTTTACATTTTATCCGATAATGCATCCCTGCAAAGTCTTAATGATGTGATCGTTTACCGACGGAATCGGCTGCTAGCCACCGATCGCATGTTATAGCGTCGGCCGATTTCGTATCGTTTGTATCGCAGATTCGTTTGCCTGGCATTTAATACATAAATGGATGGGCCGTGCTGCTCCCGATCGATGGCCGATTTTGTCTATCTTACGCGAGAATCGGCCACGGCTGCACATCGGTCTATCCGGGCCGATGACCTGGAATTTTACACCTTTTATTGTCTTTGTTGGTTTGCAGGAAAACCATCCGGCACGCACCGGCGCACACAAGAATCGGCGAGCTGAGCCGGTCCGTTGGGAGCACAGGACCTTGCATCAGCTGGGGTTTCGGTGGACTCTCCGGACAACGGTGTGTCGGCGACTTTTGACGTCAACAATGACATCACGTACGCGCCATAGACGGCGATCTAGTCGAGGGTTCTCATCGACTTCATCGCAAAGTGGACCGAGACTCCAGCTGCCACCGGTGCCGGTGGACCAAGAATACTCGGGTCATGTACTTCGACGGGTCGCTCATGCGCAAGGGTGTTGGCGTCGGGCTCGTGTTCATCTCTCCCCACGGAGTACGCATGCGGTACTCCATCCGATTACATTTCCCAGCTTCAAACAATGTAGCCGAGTGCGAGGCTCTCGTCAATGGCCTCAAGATCGCCATCGAGCTTCGGATTAAGCGGCTCGAGGTCGAGAGGATTCGCAACTCGTCGTTGACCAAGTGATGAAAGAGTCCAATTGTCGGAATGACACGCTAATGCTCTACCATCAAGAAGTGTGAAAGCTCGAAGAAAGGTTTGGCGGCCTCAAGCTTAAGCACATTCCACGACGACTCAATGAAGCAGCAGACTCACCGGCCAAAATGGCATCCGGTCGGGAATCGCTCCTGCCGGGTGTCTTCGCCAATGACCGGTTTCGACCGTCCGTCCGACCTCCGGACCCTCTCAAGGACGATGGAGGGCCGGGCGGGCCCGGGGCTGTCCCTAGTCCAAACCTCGACCGGGTAGAACACTAGAGCCTAGGCGAAGGCTCGGGGCTGATCCACCTTTAGCAGACAGAGAGATCATGGAAATAGACGCCTCTATGACTAACGAGGCACCGCCGACCGACCGGAGAACTCAATACATCGAGTACCTTCTTCATGGCAAGCTCCCGACGGACTGGACCGAAGCAAGGCGCCCGCATAGGCCGCGTCAAGTCTTCCATCCTGGTTGATGGCGAGCTCTACAAGCGCAGCGCTTCTAGGATCTTGCAACACCGCATCACCATCGAGGAGGGCGTGAAACTCCTCGATGACATACATGGAGGGGTTTGTGGACATCACGCAGCGTCACGGACCCTCATGGCAACGCCTTCCGACAAGGCTTCTACCGGCCAACCGCAATTGCGGACACGACTCGTGTCGTATGTACGTGCAAGGGTTGCCGCTCTACGCCCGATAGACGCACCAGCCCGCCCAAGCTCTCCAAACCATACCCAACACTTGGCCTTTCGCGGTCTAGGGACTGGACTTGGTCGAGCCGCTAAAGAAAGCACCCGTGGGCTTCACTCACTTGCTCGTGGCAGTCGACAAGTTCACTAAGTGGATGGAAGCTCGAGCTATCAGCAAAATCCGGTCTCGAAGAGGCAGTCGAGTTCTTCCTCGACATCGTTCATCGGTTCGGTGTCCCCAACTCGATAATCACCGACAACGGCACGCAGCTTCATCGGGAAGAAATTCCTCAAATTCTACGTTGATTACCACATCCGGTGGATCGGGCGGCTATAGCTCAGCCCGAGACCAACGGTCAAGTCGTGCGAGCCAATGGCATGATCCTTCAAGGGCTCAAGCCGCGCATCTACGATCGTCCGAAGTGCTTCAACGATCGATGGGCAGCGGAATTGCTAGCCGTGCTTTGGAGTCTAAGAACGACTCCGAGCCGAGCAACGGGCTACACGCCATTCTTCATGGTCTACGGCTCGAAGCGGTCTTGCCAAGCAACCTCGACTACGGCTCTCCCGCAGTCCGCGCCTTCGACGAACAGGGAAACGAAACGGCACTAGAGGACGCCACCGACCAACTCGATGAAGCGCGTGATGCTGCGCTTCTACACTCCACCAAGTATCGGCAAGCGCTTCGACGATACCACGACCGCAACGTCAAAAGTCGAGGCTTCAACGTCGGGGACATGGTGATGTAAAGAGTGCAGAGCAGCAAGGACTGCCACAAACTTTCTCCGCCTTGGGAAGGACCATACATCGTTTCGCGCATCATCCGGCCCTGGCTCCTACAAGCTCAAGATGGTGGAAGGTCGAGAACCGACCAACGCTTGGAACATCGCACGCTTACGTAAATTCTACCCTTGAACTTGCATTTGTTCCTTTACTTTCGAAATCGCCCGCTCAAGGACGAGTAATCCTCGACCCCCATAAGGAGGCCGATCCTCACTCGGGGCTGGAAGGCGGGCGATACCAGCGATTTCTTCAAAACAAAAATTGCTTCTGCATGCATTACTTAGCTCTTTTTCGCGAATGAAATTTGCTAAGTCCCTTTTTGTCCCTAGATTCGAATCACGACGACAAACAAAGTAAGCTCGAGCATCGGTGAAGCCGGGGACAAGACCGGCGCCGACAGCTTCAAGTCGAGCCCTTGGTAATGCGACGCCATCACCACGAAGGTCGAGCGCACACCGGAGCGTCTTGCTCCTTGGATCACCGCGCCAACCTGCTGCGCGGCAGACGACGTCGGCGCGCCGCTCGACTTCGATCTCCGCAAAAGGCCGTCCTAAGGCAGCGTCGAGCTCTCTCCGAGACGCCTCCGCCGCGGCCAGCCTCTCGCTCCAAGCCTATACCATCACAAAAGATTGGCATCGGAGGTCGAAGCCCGAAGAGTCGAGAGAAAAATAAAGTCGTCCGGAAGATCGAAGTAAGGAAAAGCGTAACCCTTACCTTACTTCTCGGCCCGCTGCTCCCGGAGCTCTTTGAGGTAGTTGGACGCGGTCCGGAGGGAAGCCTCGCCCCGGCCTCGGCCTTCCGCCTTAGCTCGTGCTCCGTCCGGAGAACCTCCTTGACCTTCTCCGCGGCGGAGGTGGCTTCCTCGGCCTTAGCTAAGGCCGCCTCCTTCGCATTTCGCGCTTCCACCGCCTCGCGCTCCGCTGCCTCATTGGCCGACCGGACCGACCCTTCTCGCGCGAGTGCCTCTTCCAGGCCGAAACGAGCCCAGCCGGCCGAGCGCACGAGCCCGCTCGCCCCGACCTCGAGCCGGGTAAGGAACTCGCGCGCCCCGGAATGATCCCCGCCACGAACAGCTCCACCTCTTGCTCCGGTGGCGGCTCCGACTCGCCGACCGAGCTCATCGGTGCTGCCTCCGTGCTAGCTGCCGCCGTTGCCGCGGCAGCCTCCCCCCTTCGCCGCCCGCAAAGCCGAGGAAGTGAGCGACTTAATGAGGGTCATTAGCGGAGGCCTCCGCCTCGCCCGCACGGGACGCTTCGACGCCGGCTCTCCGTCACCGGACTCGCCTTCACGGGCGTGCTTCCCCGCCGCAACGGCAGGGTCAACCACCTCCCGCTGCTCTTCCACGATTGGCTCGGCCGGCGTAGCACCGGGGTCCGCAGGAGTCTCCACGGCGTGCCCCGACTCGGACTCCGTTGTCAACGACACGACCTTGCCGGTGCCCTCTCGCAGCAGGTTCAAGGACATCGACATGCAAGGTCGAGTCCGTGGCGGGAGGAGGACCTCGCAGATCTACGACATCCGCCGGGCCATCGCCAAGGACCGGCGGGCTGCGGCGAGCGCTCGAGGCCCGAGTCGCCAACGATGAGTTCGGCAATGATCTCCGTCGTCTCCCTCTCATCGGCGGTAGGTATTGCCGGGCGGCCTCGCTTAGGTCCACCACCGCCGGCATCCGCGGCGGTCCCCGCCGGTGCCCGTTCCCTCGATGAGGAGCGGCTCTTCAACCCGCAAACTCGACTCGACCCTCGAAGTCAAGGGCTACTTCGATGTCCCGGCCGCGGAGGTCGGAGGTGAGGCACGGAGGTCGTGTGGGCCGGAGCTTGAGGCGAAGGAGTTGGAGCTCCTCCTCGGCGACGGCCGGTGCGCGTTGCGTGGACTCTCCGAAGACCCAGCCACCGGCGCCGCTCCCCTTCGAGGTGACGGCGCGTCGAGAGACCACGTGCGGGTTTTCCCTCTCGACATCGTAACCACCGGCGTCGCCATCCGCGTCGGAGTCGGTGGGAGGTTCGGTAGAAGCCTTCGAGGCCGTGTAGGGGTTCATCCCCGCCGCCGCATATTCTTCCCTCTTCCTCCGGCGCTCGCGGTCCCTAGCGGCCTTCTCCGCTTGGCCCGGAAGGCGATCTCCTTTGCCCTCTTCCTCTCGACCTTCTCCTGCTCGGCCCGTGCAAGATTCGCGTCCCGATCGGCTGCTCCTTCCGGGAGCTTCGAGCATGAACCGCCCGGAAACGATATCCAGGTGGATCGTAGGAAGAAAAGAGGAAAGCGAGAGTCTCGCGACTCAAATGAAATCAAAACCGAGAGGCTTAATCGACTTACCACATCGAGGGCCCGAGGATGCAGCTTCATCTTCGGTGCGCCGGGACGGGCCACGCCCGAGCAGACGAACACGGTGCCCCCTAACCCGGTGGGCAACGACGTCGTCGAAAAGCTCCTCGTAGCGCCATCACCATGTCGGGGACGACACGATGCCCGGTGGAAACTTGATGCATCAGCATCGATCACCGCAATAACGACGCGAACCGCCGCTTGTGGTACGACCCGATGACCACCGTCGCATCAACGTCGAACTTGCGAAGGTGTCCGATCGCCTCGACCATCGGATCGATCTAGCTCAATGGGTCCAAGCACAGCCCCACTTCCACTCCTTCGGAGCCTCCTTGAAGACCCGGTCCTCGAAGGCCGAGAACGGGTGCGCCGGGTCTTGACGCATGTGAAACCACTTTGGTGCCACCCCTGGTTCGAGGTGGGGGTAGTCACCAGGATGTACTCCGTCCCTCGATTTCTCTTCATGACGACCCCCGCGCAGCCGATATGCGCGGGAACCTCTCGCACCCACGGAGTTCCGCCGCCGGTGCAGATTGATGTTGAAGTAGTGCTCCCACGGCTCGAGGTTAGGCTTGATGCCGAGGAAGCCCTCGCGAGAGCCACAAAAGTGCTCATCTCGCTGGATGCTTTTAGGCTTCAGGTGGTGGAGCTCCAGGTGACACTGGAACAGCAAGGCACGAAAGAAGTCGCTCCCTGGCGCCCCTAGGCCCCGCTCTTGGAAGTGTAGGAAGGAGACCACGTTGCCCGCCGGCGGCCGTGGAACCGATTCGTTGTCGGGAACCAACCACCACCTCTCCGGGCCATGCTCCCGAAGCAGCCCCCGGGCCACCAGCCCATCGAGCTCCGCCCTCGTCATCGTGGAACGAGTTCGGGTCGACATGGTGAAGTGCGGAAGGAACGGCGACGAGACTAAAGGCGGCGCAGTGGACTTTCACCGGACTTTCTAGGCGAACGGCGCACGGAGGAAGAAGAGAGGCGAAAGGCAAGAAAGCTTGGAAAGGCAGGAGCGCGTGAAGGAAAAGGATTTGGGAAATCCAGTTAAATAGGCAGCCTCGCCCCCCATCGG
Organism: Chloris gayana; assembly: GCA_031894775.1. Taxonomy (NCBI): domain Eukaryota; kingdom Viridiplantae; phylum Streptophyta; class Magnoliopsida; order Poales; family Poaceae; genus Chloris; species Chloris gayana. Next base: position 181,881 of record JAUNZO010003989.1, on the reverse strand, counting down.
ATGGCCGCGTCCGTTCGACTCCTTCGTGGGGCCCACGGTCACCTTCCTAAGATAAAATTCTTAACTCCTCCCACGTCCAACTCTCACGCCTCGTCTCCGGGCGCGCCGCTCCACTAACCGTACAAGCCGCGCGGGCCCCGCCACTACCGAGGTGGAACGGCTCCTTCACCGCACCGATCCCACCACCATGCGCCCACGAAGGATAAGATCGCGCCTCGGTTTCCACGACATGGATGAAAGGACGGTAAAACTTCTACACCGCTTCCTCTTCTTTTAAGTTCGAATCTTTTTCATACTCGACACGAGCGGAAAACATTCGTGTCCCGGAGAGCCCGACGACCTTCTACCTGCCCCGAGCAAGCTCAACCGTGACCTTGAAGCTCGGCCACGACCTTGAAGCTTGACCAACCCGAGGCTCGACCTCGAAGGTAAGCGGGGATAAGGGGCTGAAAACCGCCTCGACAGCCCCACCCAGCCCGAGGTTCGAAGGCTGGCCCGATCAAAAGGGTTCGACAGCCGCCTCGAGCACGTAAACCGAGTCGGAAGTGCTAACGATGGGTCCACCTAGCGACCGGAACCCGCGCGCTCGTGTAACGGGCATCAACCAAGCACGTTCGAGTCCACGTCAACCTCGAAAGAGGGGATCTCACAGCAGAGAGGCAACGAGCCCTCAAGATCTATCGAACGGTCTTGGGTCCCGATCGAGGATGACAATGTGGATTAACGAAGTCGTCCCCCGGTGGGGATGACGGAATCCCTTCGACGGAAAATCCGCGACTTCGCTCGAACTATTTCCGTTACTAAACTCGTCGAGCCCCATGTGCCGGTCCTTCTAAACAAATCGTGGATCTGCTCTACCCTCCGTCGCACGAACGCGATGCGGACGGGGAAAGCGATTAATTCGAACCTTTCCTCGTCCGACCAGCCGCATCGTGCGAGGGCTCGAGGATTGACATCGAAACACGAGACCCAACCATGGGGTCGCAATCCACCAAGCACATATTTAGCCAAAGCATAAGTCTTCGACTTATCCTCCGCCTCGAGGGCTACCGTCCACCGGACGCGCTCGCGCGCATTAGACGGATCACAACTTCCCAACGAGCTAAAGCGATCACCCACGACAGCAATGGATCCCCAGTGCGACTCTACGACTCACCCGGGGCTCGGGGGCTACCGTCGAGGGGGGAGAGATTAGCGATGCCACGTGGCACCATCTAGACCCACTTAACCATGAATTAGACCCCGAGACCTATAACCACGTCGACGGTCAAAGCCGGGCCCATTCCCGTACGACCTCCGCAGAGGGACGGACCAAACAAGGGTCGTCTCGACCTTGCCCTCCGAGCTCGGGAGAGTTTCGCCTCGCGCGACCTTGCGCGCGGGAGTCATGGGGCTCCCGTCTCGCGCGACCTCCGGGCTCGCCTACCGGCCGCATTAACTCCACCCACCCCGGCTCCCACGTGGGCGCTCCCTCCCAATCATTGCCGCTGACTTGCGCCCCATTCCCTCTACCGCAACCACCTACTCCCGTCGAACATGCCGATGGGACGCGCCGTCCCCGTAGCCCGACGGGGAGGCGTGGACCAAAGACCGCGGAACTCGACCATCATCATCCGACGTATGATGGTACGATTCCCCGCCTAATCCGTCAACAGGTGGAACTCGAGCTCGGGCTCGAGTTACTCTCCGCCCGGAATGACCTTTGTCCGCGATCTTGAAGCTCGATGAACCACCGCTGCGACCTCAACCTCCGGCCTCGTCATCAATGTCCCCGACATGAAAAGGACGGGTATGGACTGTCTTTTCCTTCCAACCACTCCACCTGCGACGCCATCCCGGGCTCCGCCGAATGCGGGACACTCGCATTTGCTTCCCGACATGACATGCTACGGTAGCGACAGGACAGGCCGGTCAAGGCTCCCGGCGCATGCATGAGAAGCTCCGAGGGACGAGTACGGACGCACGGATAAGTGCACTCTCTCTCTCTCTCTCTCTCTCTCTCTCTCTCTCTCTCTCTCTCTCTCTCTTATGTAACTCGAGCTCAACCTCCGCAACTATAAAGAGGAGAGAGCTTCTTCTTCCTCAAGGAGGCACGTAAAAAAGCCACACACACACTCATGGCAAGGGACTTGGAGCACACTCCTCTCTCTCCTCCTCTCGTACGCCTTCGTTTGTTTGACGCAAGGAACACGAGCGTCGCCACACCCCCAGCTGGACGTAGGGAGCTCTCACGAACCAGCTTAAACCTCTCATGTCTTCCCTTGTGTACCATCCGGCCTAAAACGCTCACCCCTAGGACTAAATTCTACTAGCCGGTGGTTCGAACACCGATAGATCTCCACTTTGGATTCCGACGACTCGACGCTCCCAATTGTTGGTCGTCACTACGCATCCACTTATATACCGCAAGAGAATGGTGTACGATTGTAGCACTTTTTCCGTTAGAGTATTCCAAGGTTTAATCGAATTGACAGAGAACAAGCGGAACTTTTACTAATTAAGGATTACTAAAAGCAATTAATGTTTGTGTGTAAAAGATTAACAAGAACATAAAACAGGAAACACTAACGAGGATTGTAATAAGATAATAAAGGATTCTCTCCCTAGCATTGGTTCACTAGCATGAAAGTTCCACCTCACTAACTCAAGATGATAAGCTTAGTATTCTACAAGACAAGTGGTTTCGTTCACCCCGGCTTGTGACATGCAAGAGGCTATTAGCTCCGCACCGGTTTCTTGCACTACATGATGAGAAAAAGCGTAAACATGTTTTACAATAATGATAAGAATAGGTGCGTCCATCTTCATAACAATTATGAGCATCACATAGACCGAGTTCATCAATAGAGTTCAATGAGAATAAGGGTGTACATAGCTAGATCTCCGCACTGGGTAAGAAAATATGAGACTACTCACTCATCCTACCACTAATCATGGTGGAGGACAGTGGGTGGCGCAAGAACGTTTGATGAGCTGTGGGCGTAGCGGTGAGCCCCTCCTTCGGTGGTTCCGGGCGGATATCGCCGTCCTTCACGCCACTATCTTAAAACCCTAGTTTTATGTGATCGTTCATTTCCGATCTCCGCCTCGTCATGTCCATCTCGTGGATATTACTTCCTTATTTATGTTTGGTAGGTTCAATCTCATCCCTCGTCCTACGTGGATGTCCACGTGGCATGCCACGTCGGCTCCACATCAGCTTTGATTTGAATTCCAAATTTTAAATTGTTTTTTTCTCTCAAATTATAACTCTGTTTTTAAATCTATTTGAACCATTGTTCTATAATTAATTTAACGAAAAAAATCGGACTTGGATATACATTTATGTACCTTTTCATTTTTTAATTCAACAATTTGAATTATTATATCAAAACAATGTTTGAAAATATTTTATAATTGTAACTTATTTTATAGGCACAATCCCTTACATTTAATTAAAATGTTGAAGTGGTATATAAAATATTAAAGTAACAAATGCATCTAAGTATTACGGTAAAACAAATACAATGGTTCAAACAGATTTTAAAACAGATTGTAGAAAAATCTCATTTGAAATTTGGAATTCAACTCAAAGGTTATGTGGCATACCACGTGGACATCCACGTAGGACAAAGGATGAGATTGAACCCGCTAAACAAAGTTTAGGGACTAAATTGGACCTTTTGAAAGTTGAGGGATGAAATTGGAGTTTGAACGATAGTTCAGGGACGAAGTTGACTATTACACCTTTTACACTACCTCATTAATCACCCTCTCACCCATCATATTTTGTCTTATCTCTTGGAATGCTTACACTCGTGAGAAAAATTTTGAATGTCCCGAATCCTTACATTTTGAGATGGAGGGAGTAGTTACTACATGTTGATAGTGATGATTAGTAGCAATTTAAATTATAATTAATGGTAATTAGTAATGATTGATACTAATTAGCATAGTTTATAGATGATTATGAATTTTAGAAACATTATTATAAAAATAATTATACTTTACATTAATTTAAAAATTATTTTAAAGCAAATAAACACATTCATGTACCATCCTATACAAATCAAACACAATCATGTATCATCTCATACAGCTAACCAGACATACTACTTATACCATCTCACCGAGGTCCATCTTGTACCGAACATCTTCATCGAGGGCCATCCAACATCATTCAACCAACCAAACACTACCTTATAGGGTGGACGCCCAACCCGGTGGATATTGGCCACTACCCTATTATGCCTTAGTAGAGTGCTGATGAATTTTTCTAACCAACCAAACACTACCTTATTGGTTGGGCGTCCCACCTAGCGGATATTTGCCACTATCCTATTATCCCTTAGTAGAGTGCTGATGAATTTTTTCTAGAAATATCTAGATATACTTATGATGTGGTTCCTAATGATTTATGTTAGACGAATTAATTGTTAAACTGCCGTCAAGATGAGATGCCTTGTTCTGGCACTATTATGTTCTACTTTTATTTGATGACATTAGATTCAAAGTTCCTCAGTTTCAAGAAATCTCATGAATGTGCTGTGACCGGAATTGCTATCCTGTTCTGCTTTTCTGAGATGTACTGCTAGGATCTAATCTTTTCTTTTTTGATAATATGCTTTATATTAAATCAAGGAAAACATTACATATATTTGGTGTTGCAGCCCCAAAGTACACGACTGTAGCTTCTTAGCTACTGAAAGGGAGCAACAAAGATTTGTAGTAGTTGCCTTAGAACTCTGTGGATAATTTTCATCCAACTCGATTGAATGCTATACTCCGAAGGAATGGTGCGTAGTTGATGCTTCCGTCGAGAACACTGGGTCTCAGCGGCCTTGACTGCCGAATAACCACGGCAAAAGCATCGAGAGTCCTGATGCGTAGAATCCAATAGAACAGACGACATTCTCTGCATGTGGCTGACCGGAAATTGCATTGGAGGATTCATTGCATGGAGTCGTAAATCTAAAAGGAGCTTCACCGGACTCCAAGCATGTGTTTGCATGCTTGTTAATGTCAAATTTGGGGGTCAACTTCAGCACGTGATCAACCTGAACATAACAATAGCACTGCCACAACTATGAACACATTATTCCAAAGTAACAGCTCATTGAAGTACCTCGTGGATGATCCCATCCGGTGCAGAGCTCCATGGATCCGTGCCTAGGATGCCCGAATCTGGTGGCCATGATGGGTGGCAACTCGATGTGGTCTCCCGCGGCACCGCCACGGCTGACGGCCCCAAGATCTGGGCATGTGACGAGGGGTACCAATAGTCACCGGCTTGAAATCGAAGAGTTACAACATCGACGTCATGGAGGAGTCGGTGCAAGAACAGAGCCGGACAAGTCTCGTGAAGTGGAGGCCGACTGCACCTGGTTGGAGTGGAGGAGCCAACAGGAGGGCATGGGAAGCGAGACCAGACCAGATCTGGGCGAGGTGACACTAGATCGGGTGCTCCAAAGCGGAGATCCGACGACAATAGACCGAAATAGCTTAGAATCACTGGTCATGGAGGTGGGGAAAAGGGGGAAAACGTGGGGAATCTCTATTTCTACTTTATTGAGGCATACCTCCAGCTCAAAGGTTGCACCTAAGGGAAGGAGATCGCCTCGGATGAGCAAGAGCTCATGGACGACAGCCATGGCAGCCAGGCGAAGGAGGAAGATAAGGCGGCTTATGGCCCACAAAGAAAACACCATAGAAGCAAACTACTGCTAGTACTATAACTAGAGGTGGCGGTGGGGGCTTCCCTCTCCTGCTCGCCATCAGCGAGGTCACCGGAGGGAGGAAAGGAGGGAGGCTCGGAGGTGGCGGCGGTTCTGAAACCCAAGCCGGCGTTTCGCAAGAGCGCCTTCTTTCCAGTAATGTAGCGTAATCCTTGATCTAATCTAATTCAAATATATTGTCCGTTCTATTGTTCCTCATTCTCACAGTACTAACCCTCAGGAGCGAATGCAGACGTTAATTAGTCTCATCAGGTGCCTCTCCTGTCCTTGCCACATCTCACCCTGCTTACTGAGGGGTGTTCCGATCTTTTATTCTGCAGGTAGCTCTGAAATTGTATGCCTGTTGAAAATTCCATGCTTCTTTTTTATGCAATGTTCATTGCTCAAATTTCGGAAAAAATGCACTGTTATTGAAAGAGAAAACACTATAACTTGATGGCACTGGCACAATGACACTAACACCATATCTTTTAGATACAAGGACAGTAAAGTTGAACGTCGAGACTACATAAGTATACGGGCATGTTAGTGGTGGGAGATGTAAATTCAACTCTCGAAATGACAACAATTGAAACCCACATGTGCCACAGATTGAAAAAATCAAAAGGCACTTTTTTTTTCTTGCACATAAACAGCACTCCACATTTTGCTAGTGGTAGTATTTGTGCATATTTGTGACCTACATTAATTATAGAGTAAATTTCACAAAACCCCAGGTTTTATGGTCCTTATATATCACAAAACCCCAAGTATTATGGTATGTGTCATATAACCCCGGTTTTTTGGTCATATTATTTCACATACCCCCCATCAAAGTAGTATGAATATTACAGGTGGGTTTAACTTTCATATCAGAAGATAACTTAGTCATGTATTTGACTTGACGATTTCTTTAATTAAATCGACTAGAATTCATATCTCATGCAAGCATAAACTTAGAATCTATAAATCATATTCATTGTTAATTCTTGATAGAGGTGTGGTTTTGTAAAACAATATGACCATAAAACATGTGGTTATATGACACGAGCCATATTACATGGGATTTTGTGGCACAAGGACCACAAAACATGGGGTTTTATGAAAGTTACTCTTAATTATATAAAAAGAAGTACTCGTTCTAAAAGAATGCTCGATTAGTTCTATAAAGCATTTTAATAAGTAATCTTTGTTTAAAGTCTGATCAGCGTTGGCACATCTCGTCAATGGATGAGTGTCTTCTTCGACTCTTCTTAAAAAGCATTGGTGCGATGGAGTCCTCCCCAGCATGGGAATGGTGTGGTCACATTTGAAGGTGACGATGGCGCCGGACACATCGACGGATATGGGTGACAATGGCGAGTGAAAGGTCCACGGTTTTATTTTTTCTAGGAATCTTTCTACTATATAAAGTGATGGTATAGTTATTCGTTGTATCCTTATACCATGTACCTGTACTTGTACCTTTTCCTTAACTATAATACATACATATTTATGTTTGATAAAAAAAACATTGCCATGTGAGTGAAGAACACTAAAATGAAGAGATATGAACTTGAACTTAGTTAAACAATTAGTTCACAAAATCAGATAGCACACCATTCCCAAAATTAAATGTTGATGAATCTAAATGGAAATCATCAAATGATTAATGGATCTATCTGAATAACAAGAGTATAAAGAGTTGAACGTACTGACGTACATGGATGGATCTTTATACTATGACTTCATGCAATTCTAAGCCACATATGCCAGAATTTCTAAGATTTAACATTGCTTTCAATGATAGGCAACATTCCTGTCAACAGTAAGACGCTATTGATGATTTTGTCAATCTTGATAATTTATCGGCTCAGTTTTAAAGCTGCTCATAGAGTATGTGTGCCTTATGAATGTGTGTCTTATGAGTGTCTATGTTGTACTATGTAGCAGAGAGTAAAGGGTCGCTTTGGATTGAAATATTTTTTTTGGCAAAAAGCACAGGATTTAATTTGTATAGGAAAAATATCCTATTCATACATTTGGAACGAGGAATTGAGCAAAGGAAAAGTGTAGGAAAGTCTCCTACCATGCTGATTTCGCTGGAACAATGCAGGAAACGAAATATTGGGTCACATTTTTTTTCATTTCCATCGCATAGGATCGAGGCAAAACAATGGGGGTTGTTGTATGGTGACTAGGTCGACTGCCTGCCTAGATTGACCACCATGCAGCGGCCTAGGCGGCGGCCCATAGCCCATTCTATTGTTCATCTTCTACCTCACCCACCTTCACTGCCTCTGCCTCCACCGGGTCCTGCGGTGCCCCGCTAACCAATCCACCATTTGACGCCCCTACTGCCTGCCGCACCCAACGCCGATCAGCATCCTATGGATACAGTGGCACTATTGTCACCTTGCTAAATCGTCAGGTCATGAGCGCCAACCCCCCCCCCTCTTTAAAAAAAACTTTCTCCATGGTCGAGTAGCAATGGAGGTCTCGCTGAAACCCTAGCACCGCCGCTTCGGGGGTAGCTAGAATTTATAATCCTGCCACAACAAGCCTCCCACCCTAACCGTCGGCGATAACCACTCCCGCAACGCGACGACACCCTCGTCGCCGCGTCGCCCCACCCACCACGCTCCACCACTTTTTCTCGCTCGCATGTGACATCCACATTCGAAGGACGAAGAGGGGGGGAGTCGACAAGTTGTTTCCGTGATGGACAAAATATTTCCGTAAAACAATGCTTTGGTTTTGGTAAAAAAAGCTTCACAACCTGCGAACGTGAACCGAAAATAGGAGCCACATCCAAAGGGTTCTCAAGTTTTCTATGTTTTTCAATCCTCTATATTTTACTATTTTTCACATATATTTTTTAAAAAAAATTACGTTCTTTATATTTAGGGTGTGTTCGTTTTGTGGGGTCTAAATTTTATAGTTGTCACATAAAAAGAATCTTACTATTTAAGAGTACTAAATAAAGTTTAATTATAAAATAAATTACAGGCTCATAGACTAATTTACGAGGCCAATCTAATTATGTTAATTAAGTTGTGATTAACATCACTTTAACAAAATATAGATTAATTAAGCTCATTAGATTTATCTTGAAAATTAGCACCAATCTGTTAAAAGGGTTTTGTCATTAAATTGATCGAAATATTCATAAATAGTAAGATTCTCTCTAATGTGACAGCACTAAATTTTAAAGGACCTTGAAATCTCGGAGGGAATCAATACGAAACACAGCAAGGGGAAATTTTGGCGCCATAACACTCATCTTGGCGCGCAAAGGTTCCAAAACAATTTCGATTCACACCATAAATAGGTGAGAATGGGAAGCGATACCGACTTATACAATATAAAAATCGAAATGAAACATAGAAACGGAGCCGATTGAAATTGGAGCGGCGGCATGAAGAAGCGGACCACCTCGCCGTTGGCTACTGTAGCCATCGTCTCCGACGATCTCCTGAGTGAGTTCTTCATCCGCCTCCCCGACTTGCCGTCGCTCGCCAGCGCCTCCCTCGTCAGCAAGCGCTGGCGGCGTGTGTCCTTCGACCCCGCCATCCGCCGCCGCTTCGACGTGTTCCGCCGCCCCCGCTCCTCGGCGTCATCTTCTCCGACCGCGGCGATGAGCACTTCCCGCGGCGCTGCCCCAAACTCCGCTTCGTCCCATCCCACACAGGCCATCCCCGCCACGCGGCGGCGGCCGGCGTCGGCGATTTCTCGTTCGAGGACCTCCGGGACGACTTCAAGAAGAAGAACGGCGGCGGCGGAATCCGCCGCAACGACGACAAGTGGCGGCTTCGCAGCAGCGACGGAGGCCTCCTCCTCCTCTCCCACGGCGTAGATTCGCGGGATCTCGCCGTCTACGATCCTTTCGCGCGGACAGCCGTCTTCTTCCCCCCGCCGGACGCCCTCCGCAAGTGGTGGCATATCGTGACCTACGCTATCGTCACCGACGAGGCTGACGGCTCGTTCCGGGTCATCGCCACCCTTTTCCTCCACAATCTGGAGGCCTCCGTCTTCTCTTCCCGCACGAGGGATTGGAATCCCGTCCCCGCCGCCGGCATGGAGTTCAACAACTGCGGCCGATCCGATGGCATCCGCGCCGGCCGGTTCGCGTATTGGCGGTCCGACAGCAAGAAGTACTATGACTATGACGACGTGGAGGAGATCTTCGTGCTCGACATTGTTTCCATGGAATGGTCGGTCATCAATGCACCGTTTGAGGTCGGCGAATCGTATTGCGTCGCTGACATGGCTGAACACGGCGGGCTGTGCTTGGTGTCCAGCAAGGAGCAATGCCTCCAGATCTGGGTTCACGATGAAGATGATGATGATGATGATGATGAATGGGTGCCCAAGAAGGAGGTGGCACTGCTGAAGGAATTTGGGGTCCTAAAGAACCTCAGGAAGGACGAGTGGATGAAGAGGGTGCGTGTCCTGGCCGTTAGAGGAGACCATGTCTTGATGGAGTTCTGGTCCATAAGGAAGTCGCATTCCTATCTCCTTATGCTTAATCTAAGGACCATGAAGCTGGACATGTTTCGCAATGATGCAACGGAGCCATATAGAGGCACTGCATTTCCTTTATTCTTGTTGCCAGAGTTGCCATTGCCGGCCCTGGCCAAACAGAAGACACTTAATGTTCAAGGTGCTTGATCGAATGGTAAGCTGTTTTTTTTTTTACTTTTCTAGCTGTGTTCGACTGCGGATTTATGGATAATATATGATTAGTTTTCAAATTGAGCATGTAGCCTTTGAGATGATGACAGAACCTTACCTGATAAATTATCTTCGGTGCCAGAATCAGACATGTTTCAGAAAACTAGTATTTTCTGCATGCATACTTCTTAAACTTTTCCCAGAATATATTTGTTTTTCATTGTAAACTTCTGCCAAACCGGTGTTCTGAACAAAATATGAAGCCCATAGGATCTGTAGCCTCTTCAAGAGGCAACGTGCTTTTTGCACCTCCACAAAGTGATAAAAGGATCTCAGGATCGATATCTGGAGCCTTTTGTTTATTTGCATGCTACTCAATATCATTAATTTTGGTACTTCTATCTACTTATTTTTTAGAATTAAATATCTGCTGGCCATGGGTACATAAATAGTTGGCATATTTGATTGTTTGTGTCATCCATCTCATATGGTATTTGTTTTCCTCTTGTACATATTGTATCAAATTTATCAGTACCACATATGCCTGAAGCCGTTTGTTGTATTTTGTTACATTTCTCTTAATGCCTTCCTCAGTATACATATCATATCATTTTATCAGTACTGCGTATCAATTATCAGTACCGCATAGGTTGTCTACCTTGGTATATTGCTGTAGTGTTTTTTTTTTTCAGTTCGTTCTCTGCCCATAAAGGAACCCTTTAAAGCTTTTTTTTTATAAATATATATCTATGTTGATAAATTCTCTACATTCAATGCTGCCCTGAATTTCAACAATATGTGACTAAGTTTTTCCATTTACTGATTAAAGTAGGACTTCTGGATATTCTTTTACTCCTAGAGTGAGAAATTCTAGAGTTTCCTTGCCGTATAAAGATCCTACAGTTAGTTTTAATAGACAACAATAAAAAGAACTTGAACCCTCCCCCCCCCCCCTCCTACATTGGGGCATACAACAATCTCATGCTTGCAAGCTATTTAATCTTTAAGGAACGAAGACAGCCGGAATTAAATTAAGGTTGACTTTTCAGCTCAGATACTATGTACATTGATGAAAACAAGTATATAGTTTGCATATTTGTTGTACTCACTTTTAAATTGTTTTCTCAAGTTGCACCTGTTAATTTTTTTTTCTTCATAGATAATATACTTAAGGTTGCTGTTCTGATATGTGCTAATTCTAAAGAGAAATGTTCTGGTATGTCCACATAGTTTTCAATGTGGATTACACAATGGAGTTCAGATTCCAAGTTTTCAACAACATAACAATGTCAGAGTTCATTGGGTGTTCTATTTTTCTTTATGCCATTCGCATCTATGAATTAGTTTTGCTACATATTTGCTTCATGTTCATGATGTGTTGTGTTTGCGGTAGCTAAGGTAGTTTGAAACTATTGTGTGATTGTAATGTGTGGTCTTTCACTGGTCACTGATACTTCTCTGCTTTGAACAGGAATTATTTCAAAATGGAAGAGGCGTCATTATCAAAGAGGAATTACATTATGGAGTGTGTGAAATTCTGTCAGTAACTTTTGTTCTGCAAGAATCTTTTGAACTATGTTCCACATGCATCTGCTGATGCATCTGACTATCTTTGTGCTTTGTATCAATGGTATTGACTTCAATGTTATGCCATTCTCGTTAATGATTGTACGGCAGAACAGAATTGTGCATGTGCTCTGAACTGTTTATTCATGTCACTACGATATAACGATAAATCTCTGAACCGGAACTAGGCATGGTTGCGAAATTCTGCATCCTTGTTTACCTGCTATCTATTTTTTACTCTTAATGGAGATTGGGGTGGACATATTTCGGGTCTTTAGTTCAAACTGGAACATGGATATATAACTTTTCAGTTTCATATGCTTTTAGGTCTTGAAAGTGCTGGCCAAATGTTTCTAGGAATATCCAGATATTCATCATGGTTCCTAATGATTTAAGTCAACGACAAATTACTAGATTGCCGTCGAGAAGATATGCCAGGTTCCGTCACTGTTCTATTCCACTCTGATTTGATTACATTAGATTGAAAGTTCCTAAACTTCAAGAGAGGCTAGAGTTGCTGTGCATTCCTGCTCTTCCGAGGTGAACTGGCACAATCTAATCGGAGTCAAATATGTTGTTGGTTCTACTGTTCCTTGTTCTGACAGTACCGACTATCACCAGCAAGTGCAGACGGTAGTCTTTTGTGTTGCTCCTGTTCTTGCCACTCTCACGCGTTTCCTGCAGGGAATTTCTATTCTTCTATTGTTCTGGGAACTATTGATGATTTCATGCTTCCTTTCAATGGAGTGTTCAGTGCTCGAAATTCAGAAAACGCACAATAGAAAACACTGACCGAACGACATTGGCGCAATTCGACACTAACGTTGACCCATAGATCCTGTCTTATAAATACAAAAGGACACTATAGTTGAAAACCAGACTAATATATTTGATCTTAGGAAAACTAAACTCAGCTCTTGCAGTAGCAACAAAAATCCGGAGGTAGTACATGGGGATTAGTACATGTTCAGCCACATGTGCCACATATTCAACATCAAAAGGCTGTTATAAAAAAACATCAAAAGGTAATTTGTTTCACCACATAAACACCACTCCACATTATACGAAGGTCACGAAGTTAACCTTGTTGGACACCATGTGATCATCCATGGAACATAATAATCAACATGGTACAGTCTAATTCTAAAATTTAATCATTATAACAACTCTCTTAGTAAACTATTGAATATATGCTATTAGAAATTAATCAGTAAATAATATTGGTGAAGTAGGTAACTGATGCAAGGGACAACGCATTTATACATTACTTTGTAGTGTGGAACATACTATTGAGAGCAATTTCATTTTGTACCATACATTGTAAAAAGTATTACTATTGTAATTGGTGGCAGACTACTCTAATGAAAAGGTAGAGCACCTGCCAGTTTACTTAACCAAAAAACAATTGATGGCAGATTAGGTAATTTATGCTCTGAACTTCGTTTTTGTTGATCATCGAAAAAGATATGGTTCTGGATTCTACAGGAAACTGCTAGAATCTTCATCCCTATATTTGAATATCCTTCTCAACAGTGCAAGCTGAACATAGCAAAAGGCAATCTAATCCTTCAATAAAATGTAGTTGATTAACGAATTTAGTCTCTCAGTGCCAATGGAATTATTGTTCATATCACAGGCTGCAAGTATAAGCATGCTAGCTTCCAACTTTACAAGAACAATGATGAACAGAATAAAGATAATGGTGTATCTGGATATTATGACAAAGTGTTTATCATTTTAACGGTGGTTTGCACAATTAATGGTTTCTACTCCCTCTATCCCTAAATGTAGGGCTTTCTAGGTTTCAAACAACAAAATAGTCAATATGTTAAAAGACTACCATATACTTCATTTTATACTTTCATCCACCCATCCATTAAATTCCCACTAACCCCAAAGTTTGTCCTATATGTAAAACGCCTACATTTAGAAAAAAATTCAAACTCCAAAACGTCCTACATTTAGGGATGGAGGGAGTATATAATAGGGAGTAATTCATTTTCATATATTAAAGTTATGGTAAAGGATTCTTTGTGCTGCCTCCTTATTTGTTAACTTTGTATACCACATGCATTAGAAGTGTAACAGTCTAAGGTTCAAATCCGGTTGGTCCAGCTCCCATTTAGAGTGGACCTCACACACTCATTGGCCAAGTTACGCTATCGTTCTCGCTTCAACTAAAAAGGTTAACACAAGATGGTGTTGTTGGACAACTTAACCTTACATGTTACGCTTCCTTTGACTAGACTAGCAATGTGGTACTAAATTCTCACCCCGATGCACGAAGTGCTCATGGACCACTATCAGTATCAGCCTAATCTAGATAGGAAAATTCACGACACTCCCCTTCCTACGTAAAGGCCACACATCGGGGACTATATGGTGGTCGCGCATGGAGATATGGGTCGAGCAGTGGACGGTGGCTCTACAGGAACGGTTGAGGAGTCTCGATCTGTAACAGCCCAAAACATACTCGAAAAATCATGTAATAATAATACTTGAGTTTGGAAAAGCTTTGAAGAAGATTTGGCGAAAATTTGAATTCAAATCAATTGAAATCGTGAAGCAAGTAATTCGCAAAGCAATTCTTTTCAACTTTCGCGCTTTGGGCCGAATCCCCGACGGCCCAGCCTCTTTCTTTTCTTCCCTTCGGCCCGAGTCCAGCCCAACCCGGAGGCAGCTATGCATCTTCCACCTTTTTCCTTCCCCCTCACCCGCGCGCGTACGGCACGTACGTCGAGGCCACGCGGCGCGTGCTCGTGTTGCCGCCCAGCAAACCCCGCCGCCCTAACCACTCCCTCCACCTTTTCGAACCTACAAAACCCCTCGAGCCGCCGTTCCCCTCCCCTATCCCACCAAACCCTAGCCGCGCCGCCATGGCGGTTTTCCCCTTCGCCATGAGAGAAGCTCCAAGCCCTTCGTGCGCGTGCTGACCGTTCTACTCGGTGCACAACCCCGCGTCGGGTGGTGCCGGCCGCGCTGCCGCTCGAGCACCGCAGCACACGAGCGGCGCAGGTGAAGTCCGCCGCCGCCCTCTTCTTCTCCGACGATCATCGCCGCCGGTAAGAGCCCGGTTCGCTCAAGTTCCGTTCGTCGTTCCTCGAGGTTCGCTCCACCTCCCTGCTCCGACCGACGCTCCCTGGTTCCTTGGTAGACTTGGAACGAGGAAGCGCGTGGTCACCGCCTCTGCCCGTCCGGCGTTCATCGACCGCCGCCGTTGCTCGTCGTCGCACGTCCACGTCGGGCCGTCGCCCTCCCTTCCAAGCCTTGCGCAAGCATCCCGGTGAGTGCGCGCGTCCGTTCTCGTCCTCCCCCTTCAGGATTTTCCTCGTTTTCCTTGCTTCCGTCGAGCTCCGCCGCCGCGTCGCCATGGCTGCCGGTGAAGAGCCGGCTAGGGTGGAGCTCGTGTCCTTTTCTTGGTGCGAGTAGGTTCGCAGTGGCTCGCCGCAGCTCGTGCGCGTCTCGAATCGGAGAAAAATTGAGTCTTTGCGGTCTTTCGCGAAGCTCCGACGAGCCGCCACTCGCCGCCGGGGATGTTCCGACGGGACTCGTGGTCCGGGAGTAACCCTATTAGCATCACGCGAGCTCGAGCCATCTTCTCGGTGCGGTTTGTTGGGAGTTTTGACCACCGATGGGGTTTTCCCCTTTCGTCCGCCGCCGTCGCCAACTCCGGCGAGCACTAGCCGCTCGTCGGAGGGGAGCCGGTGCCCGGGACCGGCGCCGACAGATGCGCCGTGGGACGGGCTCCGTCCCGGTGCGCACGGCATGGCCGCCGGCGAGCCGTAACGGCCGGGCGAGCCAACTCCGGCAAGCCCCGTGGCGGAGCTGGGCGGCGCCGCCCTCTCCGGCGTTGCCAACGTGGTGGTCGCCGTGGCAGATTTTCTGCCGATGTGTCATCCACGTGGCGTAGTTCTCTACTTGCGTGGCTCCTATCTCGTCGTCCCACGTGGCATCCGCGTGGCGGAAGAATTGCCACGTGGTGCTGACCTGTACCACATTTGATCGACGTGGCGTCTACGTGATGTTGACGTGGCGCCTACGTGGCAAAGAATATTCCAGGGAATATTCCATTTCTTTTATTGAATTTTCTTGAATTTCCATAATTCATTAATCTTTGGAAATTCATATCTTTTTCCTAGAGACTCGGAAAAATACGCGGTCGGTTGCGTTAGACTCGTAGCGACGTTCTCTACGCGTTAGTATAACTTTTGGTCATGTTCTAGTATCGTAATTTCCGTCATCCGTTTCGTACTTTTTCCTATTGTCTCGTTTTGCGTGCCTAACCCCGGTTTCACGATCCGTCCGTCGGACGGTGCCGAGGAGTTCCCGTCCGAGCCGCAGTTTGAGGAGTTCCCGCCAGCAGCAGCAGATACGAGTACCCCGACTCGGCCCGGGAGCAGCCCTATCCAGTGCAAGCCGCAATCCTTGACCACTCTTGATCCTATTTAGTACTTGCATTAAATTGGACCATGCATGATTAATGGTTACTTGCACTTATAGTTTACCTATGCTATACTATGCTATCCTTGCCACTCGTTTGTTCTACTCGTTACTCGCATGCTTAGTACTTGCTTAGTTGCTTAACTGAACCCCATGATGACTATACATGTTTTTGTGTAAAATAAATGGTAGGTGTTCTTAGGTGTCGAGTTTCGTACTAGATACCCTGTAGGGCTTTTGCGGGGGCGAGTGTGTAGGTGGTTAGGTGCTCGGGAGACTTCTGGAGAGTCTCTATTTGGAGAGTACCCGTTGCGGGTACAGCTTGTGTAGGGGCCTTGGGTTATGGGGCCCCCGTTGTGGTGACACCGTTGTTGAGACTCGTTGTTTTGAGGAGAGGGATGGTGACTCGCCCCGGCAGCTTAAGGACCGATTCTTGTGCGTATGCCTCTCTTGGTCTTACTAGCTTACCACGTGACTTGTATGGGCGGGCTAGATCATGATACTTAGCGGAGGAATGGGTGGCCCGCCGTGGTGTAGAGATTAGTGGTAGCGGGTGTTGGAGCGTTTGTCTCGACCCGCGAGCGAGAGGATATCTCACCCGGCCCGTGGTACGCCTTGTCACACCCTTCGAGCCCTTCTTTTCCTATGTTGTGGTTAGAGGATCCCGGACTCGAGGGACGGGCGCCACCCATTCGATGCTTTGAGTAGTGATCTTGTGAGTGTTGCTTTGCTTGGGCCACGACGGTGGTCTTTTGTTTGAGTACCTCTTCACGTGGGTACAGCTTGCTTACTCTCTGCAGAGATATATAAATCTATACGTATAGTCTAGCCCAAAGTATGGGCACTACCGAGAGAAATCCACTTGATTAGCATTTACTACTTCTACCCTCCGATAGGTGTTTTACTTTCGGCTTCGAGCCGTGGTCCCGTGGAGGTGTGCGGGACATAAAACTTGACCCTTGCAGGATTTTGTTGTTTCCTGCAAGGCCACTTATAAAATTTGACTAATAATAAAATATGATTCACATAGACTTGAGGAATAATGCTTTAGGTGCTAGCCCTTGCCTTTCCTTGAACTATCCCAACATGCATACATTGTTGCTAGGTAGTTTGCGGCTTGCCGAGTACGTTATGTACTCACGGCTTTACCACTTTGTTTTTCGTACGCCGTTGCCGAGGAGCCGGCCGAGCCGGTTGAGAGAGCCGACGAGGAGGAGTGACGGTCTCGCCTACACTCGAGTTGCTTGTGGGTATGGACTCCACTACGGTTCTTCACCGCAGATGCTTCCGCTTTGCTTCCGCTTCGTTAGACTTCTACCATGATTTCGCGATGGCCTCGCGTGCCACGCTCGTGTACTCTTGATATTGAGATTTATGCATTTTAATAATGTACTTGGAGATTCTAATATCTTGCCTTGATTACTCTTTATATTTATGGTTTTTCCGTACTAACATGTGTTGGATGTACGTGCCACACTCCCGAGAGTGGCATAGAGGTACAAAGGGTCCGGGTTTCACGTTGGTGAAATTCGGGTCCTCACAGCTGGTATCGTAACCATACTTGACTCGTAGGAACGAGACCCGTAGAAACTAGACGTAACCATAAGGACATGATCTAGATCTTTAATCTGCTATACTCCTTTCATCAAACTTTGAAATCTGTCTTAACGTTTAAAGTTCTCAACGTAAGATGTGACCGAATGGATATGCCTTACTATGTTTACTTGGATGAATGATCTCGCATACTGATCTTTTACTCATGAAGATTCTTTCAAGACTTGAAGAAAGTATTGGATAACCCGTACTAACCGTTGGATTTGTGCCTTTGTTAACAGATGCCGAGAGGAAGGGGTCTACACGTGCAGTTTGACCAGGCAGCTATGGAGGTTGACGAGCAGGCCCCTAGAGGACGTGGCCGAGGCCGTGGCCGTGGCAGAGGTCGTGCAGCTCCCGCAGCAGCTGCGCGAGGCCGCGGTGCGAGAGGCCGTGGTCGTGGAGGAGGAGCCGTGGGCGCTCGTGGCCGTGGGCGTGGCCGCGGTGGAGAGGCACCACCGGGTCTCGCAGCTGGAGAGCCGGTGGTTGCTGGACAGCAGGAGGCACCAAGCACAACGAGAGGCGCCAGCCCAGCGAGGAGGAGGCCGAGCAGCAGGAGATACCACCACCACCACCACCTGCTCGGACTCTTGCCGAGGTGATGGCGATGCGGACCAACATCCTGGGAGGTCTGATGCGGATGCTGCAGCAGCAGCAGCAGCACCACGAGCAGAGCTCCACAGCAGCAGCAGCAGCACAGCACCACGCAGGCCGCAGTCGGTCCGACATGCGGAAGGAGGCCTTCCGCAGGCTACAGCCGGACACTTTCTCTCACCGCACGGACCCTCGGACGCCGACAGCTGGCTCAGGACGGTGTCCAAGCAGCTAGTGATGATGGAGTGCACCGACGCAGAGTGTGTGTCGCTTGCTTCGTACTTGCTCGGAGGCGCAGCTAGCGCGTGGTGGGACACTTACGTGGCCAACCACCAGGACCCGGACAAGTATCTCTTGGGATGAGTTTGAGCAGGAGTTCGTAGCTCAAGCACATCCCCAAGGGAGTGATGGACAGGAAGGCGGATGAGTTCCGGAACCCGAAGATGGGATCGATGGATGTGCTCGAGTACTACCACAGGTGGACCGAGCCGTCACGCTACTCACCTCGTGACGTTTCCACCGAGCAGATCAAAATCTCTCTTTCAGCTTTTTCGTCTCAAATAATCACTATCTGCACTTCTCGATGTTTTGCTCAACACATTCTATGTTGTTTTCTCTTCATCTCATTTCTCTTCGTGAATTTCTATTTTCCACTGAACAGACGAGATCTATTACTTCAAGCGGGGTCTCAAGGCCGAGATTGGACCCCACGTGGCAGGGTGCTCTACCCCGAAGGAGCTAGTGGATAAGTCCATTGAGGTTGAGGATAGCATTGAGAAGGTCAAGAGGATTGAGGCACACAAGAGGTCGGGAGGGCAGCTGGACCGATCCGGAGGACAGCAGAGGCAGCGGTTTGTCGGGCAGCAGCAGCAGCTTCACTCGCCCACCACGAGGGCGCTTTGGCGGTTCTGCGCAGTTTGGCAGCTCAGGGCAGAGGCGGTTCGCACCGCAGGGTCAGCAGTACTCGGCGTGCTCCAAAGACCACAGCAGTCCGGGTGGAGGCCTTCGAGCAGTGGGATGCCCTTCGCCAACAGGTGCTTCCAGTGCGGTCGGCGGGGCACAAGTACTACTCGTGTCCCAACGTGGGTCGAGAGCTCCTACCACCTTCACCACACCCAGGCCAGCAGCGCAGCCACCGCAGCAGCAGCAGTTCCGCAGCTGCTCCCCGTCCCGTGCGGTCGCCAGCTAGACAGCAGCCGCAGCAGAGTGCCTCTCGTGCTAGACTTCACCACCTCACCGTTGAGGATGCACAGCAGGCGCCGGACGTCGTCCTTGGTGAGTTTCCGGTTAACTCCCGTTTAGCTTCTGTTCTTTTCGATACCGGTGCGACTAGATCGTTCGTGTCTTCTCGCGTTCGTTGCGAAGCTTAAGATTCCCGTCGTCTTGCTCGATTTTCCCGTGCTCGCTATTTCCCCACTTGGTGCTTCAAAGTGTGTGACGGGTTGCCGTCGAGTTCAGATCTTGATTGAGGGTGTTCGGTTCTTGGCTGATTTGGCTCTCTTGCCGTCTTCTCGGGATTGAGGTGATTCTTGGGATGGATTGGTTGACCAAGAACAAGGGGGTGATTTATTGTGATGAGCGGATTGTGACCTTGGTGAACCACCGAGGAGTGGTCGTGTGTTTCACACCGGTTGCTCCCAAGTTGCCAGCACAGCCTTTGTCACTTGCGTGGGTTGTCACTTGAGCAGATACCCGTGGTTTGTGAGTATCCCGAGGTCTTTCCCGATGATTTGCCAGGGCACCCACCAGATAGGGATGTTGAGTTTGTGATTGATCTTCTTCTCGGCACGGCCCCTAGTGCTAAGAGGCCGTATCGCATGTCTTCCGATGAGTTGGTGTTGCTTAAGCAGGAGATTGATGATTTGTTGAGTAAGGGGTTCATTCGCCCAAGTGCCTCACCTTGGGGATCCCCGTTCTGTTTGTGAAGAAGAAGGATGGTACCGACAGGATGTGTGTTGATTATCGTTCTTTGAACGAGGTCACCATCAAGAATAAGTACCCCTTGCCGCGGATTGATGATTTGTTTGATCAGCCGAAGGGTGCAAAGTATTTCTCTTCCATTGATTTGAGATCCGGCTATCATCAAATGAAAATCCGCGAGTGTGACATTCCTAAGACTGCCTTCGTGAGTAGGTACGGATCTTTGTTATCGCTTTGTCAATTCCGTTGTTATCTTTCTTGCATGATCGCCCTCCCT
Organism: Chloris gayana; assembly: GCA_031894775.1. Taxonomy (NCBI): domain Eukaryota; kingdom Viridiplantae; phylum Streptophyta; class Magnoliopsida; order Poales; family Poaceae; genus Chloris; species Chloris gayana. The sequence continues at coordinate 161,145 of JAUNZO010003989.1, read as the reverse complement.
TGAATTTTGCTTCTTATCTATTCCCGGACATGTATGGGCAGTTCGAGTTCACCGTTGCTTCCTTTGGCTTGACCAATGCCCCTCCCTACTTCATGAACATGATGAACAAGGTCTTCATGGCAGTAGTTGGATAGGTTTGTGGTGGTTTTCATTGATGACATTCTTGTGTACTCAAAGTCCGCCGAAGAGCATGCACATCACTTGAGGGTTGTCTTGGAGAGGCTAAAGGAGCATCGCTTGTATGCCAAGTTCAGCAAGTGCAGGTTCCGGCTTGAGGAGGTGGCTTTCCTAGGGCATGTCATCAATGCCAAGGGAGTGTGTGTGGATCCCGGGAAGGTTCGGTACAGCTTGTAAGTTGGCCGTCACCGCAGTGTGTCAAGGATGTGAGGAAATTCTTGGGGATGGCTGGATACTACCGTCGCTTCGTGGAGGATTTCTCTCGGATAGCTCGTCCCATGACGGAGCTCTTGCAGGATAAGGTCACCTTTGAGTGGACCCCGGAGCGAGAGAGGAGCTTTCAGAGCTCAAGACTAGATTGACCACCGCACCCGTGCTCACCTTGCCGGATCTTAGTCGGACTTCCGGTGTACCGTGATGCTTCCACTCATGGGATTGGCTGCGTGCTCATGCGGAACGGGAAGGTTGTGGCTTATGCTTCGAGGCAGCTTGAAGACACATGAGAAGCACTATCCCACTCATGATCTTGAGCTTGCAGCAGCTTGTTCATGCTTTGAAGATTTGGAGGCACTATCTCATTAGTGGCAGATGTGAGATTTTCACGGATCATAAGAGCCTCAAGTATATCTTCACGCAATCGAGCTGAACATGAGGCAGAGGAGATGGCTTGACTTGATCAAGGATTATGATTTGAGCATCAACTACCATCCCGGCAAGGCCAATGTTGTTGCGGATGCGCCGAGTCGCAAGGCCTATTGCACTTCTCTCATGACGAGTCGGTCGGAGGTGTTTGAGGAGATGATGAGGGATGGAGTGGAGCTCATTCCCGAGGGCTATCTCTATGAGTTGAGGATCACGAGTCTTCTTGGAGATCGGATCAAGGAAAAGCAAAAGGTTGACAGCCTTGTGGAGTCGATCAAGGGAAAGATAAAGGAGGATAAGGCACCCGGGTTCGTAGTGGATGGTGGTGGTGTGCTTTGGTACAAGGATCGGATTGTGGTTCCCGGAGGTGCAGGGATTCGAGATGAGATCTTGCGAGAGGCTCACCGTTCTCGCTACTCGATCCACCCAGGGAACACAAAGATGTATGAGGATCTCCGTACCGAGTTTTGGTGGGAAGGCATGAAGAGGGACATTGCTCGGCTTTGTGGGGATGTGTGACATTTGCAGGAGGGTCAAGGCGCAGCATCGAAGCCAGCGCGGTTTGCTCAAGCCTCTTGAGATTCCTATGTGGAAATGGGAGAACATCAGCATGGATTTCATTGTTGGACTACCTCGCACGCCGAAGGGTCATGATTCCATCCGGGTGATTGTGGATCGGTTCTCCAAGGCCGCTCACTTCGTAGCCGTCAAGACAGACTACCGTGTGGAGAAGCTTGCCAAGCTGTACATTGATAACATTCTCGAGACTACATGGGGCACCTCTCACTATCGTATCGGATCGTGGTTCTCGCTTGTGGCTAAGTTCCGGAGGAGCTTGCATGCAGCTATGGGCACTCGCTTGGACTTTAGCACAGCCTTATCACCCTCAAACGGATGGTCGACCGAGCGGCTGAATCAGACCTTGGAGGATATGTTGAGAGCTTGTGTGCTCACCTACAAGCAAGAATTGGGAGGAGAGCCCTGTCGTTTGCTGAGTTCTCTTACAACAACAGCTACTGTGCAAGTATCTTGATGTCTTCTTCTCTTTGTCTTTTAACTTCCTTCACTCTCTTTTCCTTATGATTCCTTATCTTCTATCAGAGCGAGCATCAAGATGTCACCCAATGAGCTCTTGTATGGGAGGAAGTGCAGGACACCTCTCATGTAGGCAGAGGTTGGAGAGAGGTCTTTCTATGGACCGGATCTTGTGAGAGAGGTCGAAGAGAAGGTTGAGCAAGTGAGAGAGCATATCCGAGTTGCTCGGAGCAGGCGTAAGAGCTATGCAGATAAGAGGAGGAGACCTTTTGAGTTCTTTGTTGAGGACTATGTCTATCTCAAGGTCTCTCCACTTCGTGGGACTCGCAGATTCCACGTGCGTGGCAAGTTGGCACCAAGGTTTGTTGGACCTTTTCGTGTGGTGAGGAGGATTGGAGATCTCGCCTACCAGCTTGAGTTGCCGAGACACCTTGCCGGAGTGCATGATGTGTTCCATGTTTCGCAGCTCAAGAAGTGTCTTCGTGTGCCGTAGCAGCAGGTTGCACCAGTAGGTGTTGGATCTGCAGGACAGCCTTGAGTACTTGGAGTATCCCGTCAAGATCTTGGACGTGGCTTTCAAGGAAACAAGGAGCCGCAAGATCAAGTTCTGCAAGGTGTTGTGGAGTAACCACACCGAGCGGGAGGCCACTTGGGAGATGGAGGATAACTTGAGGAAGGACTTCCCTCACTTGTTCGAGGATGAGGAGTGAAATCTCGAGGACGAGATTCTTGTAAGGAGGGGAGTCCGTAACAGCCCAAAACGTACTCGAAAAATCATGTAATAATAATACTTGAGTTTGGAAAAGCTTTGAAGAAGATTTGGCGAAAATTTGAATTCAAATCAATTGAAATCGTGAAGCAAGTAATTCGCAAAGCAATTCTTTTCAACTTTCGCGCTTTGGGCCGAATCCCGACGGCCCAGCCTCTTTCTTTTCTTCCCTTCGGCCCGAGTCCAGCCTCAACCCGGAGGCAGCTGTGCATTATCCACCTTTTTCCTTCCCCCTCACCCGCGCGCGTACGGCACGGACGTCGAGGCCATGCGGCGCGTGCTCGTGTTGCCGCCCAAGCAAACCCCGCCGCCCTAACCACTCCCTCCACCTTTTCGAACCTACAAAACCCCTCGAGCCGCCGTTCCCCTCCCCTATCCCACCAAACCCTAGCCGCGCCGCCATGGCGGTTTTCCCCTTCGCCATGAGAGAAGCTCCAAGCCCTTCGTGCGCGTGCCGACCGTTCTACTCGGTGCGCAACCCCGTGTCGGGTGGTGCCGATCGCGCCGCCGCTCGAGCACCGCAGCACACAAGCGGCGCAGTGAAGTCCGTCGCCGCCCTCTTCTTCTCCGACGATCATCGCCGCCGGTAAGAGCCCGCTCGCTCAAGTTCCGTTTGTCGTTCCTTGAGGTTCGCTCCACCTCCTCGCTCTCGATCGACGCTTCCTGGTTCCTTGGTAGACTTGGAACGAGGAAGCGCGTGGTCACCGCCTCCGCCCGTCCGGCGTTCATCGACCGCCGCCGTTGCTCGTCGTCGCATGTCCACGTCGAGCCGTCGTCCTCCCTTCCAAGCCTTGCGCAAGCATCCCGGTGAGTGCGCGCGTCCGTTCTCGTCCTCCCCTTCGGGATTTTCCTCGTTTTCCTTGCTTCCGTCGAGCTCCGCCCGCGTCGCCATGGCTGCCGGTGAAGAGCCGGCTAGGGTGGAGCTCGTGTCCTTTTCTTGGTGCGAGTAGGTTCGCAGTGGCTCGCCGCAGCTCGTGCGCGTCTCGAATCGGAGAAAAATTGAGTCTTTGCGGTCTTTCGCGAAGCTCCGACGAGCCGCCACTCGCCGCCGGGGATGTTCCGACGGGACTCGTGGTCCGGGAGTAACCCTATTAGCATCGCGCGAGCTCGAGCCATCTTCTCGGTGCGGTTTGTTGGGAGTTTTGACCACCGGTGGGGTTTTCCCCTTTCGTCCGCCGCCGTCGCCAACTCCGGCGAGCACTAGCCGCTCGTCGGAGGGGAGCCGGTGCCCGGGACCGGCGCCGACAGATGCGCCGTGGGACGGGCTCCGTCCCGGTGCGCACGGCATGGCCGCCGGCGAGCTGTAACGGCCGGGCGAGCCAACTCCGGCAAGCCCCGTGGCGGAGCCGGGCGGCGCCGCCCTCTCCGGCGTTGCCAACGTGGTGGTCGCCGTGGCAGATTTTCTCGCCGATGTGTCATCCACGTGGCGTAGTTCTCTCGCTTGCGTGGCTCGTATCCGTCGTCCCACGTGGCATCCGCGTGGCGGAAGAATTGCCACGTGGTGCTGACCTGTACCACATTTGATCGACGTGGCGTCTACGTGATGTTGACGTGGCACCTACGTGGCAAAGAATATTCCAGGGAATATTCCATTTCTTTTATTGAATTTTCCTGAATTTCCATAATTCATTAATCTTTGGAAATTCATATCTTTTTCCCTGGAGACTCGTAAAAATACGCGGTCAGTTGCGTTAGACTCGTAGCGACGTTCTCTACGCGTTAGTGTAACTTTTGGTCATGTTCTAGTATCGTAATTTCCGTCGTTCGTTTCGTACTTTTTCCTATTGTCTCGTTTTGCGTGCCTAACCCCTCGTTTCACGATCCGTCCGTCGACGGTGCCGAGGAGTTCCCGTCCGAGCCACGGCTTGAGGAGTTCCCGCCAGCGCAGCAAAGATCGAGTACTCCCGACCCGGCCCGGGAGCAGCCCTATCCAGTGCAAGCCGCAATCCTTGACCACTCTTGATCCTATTTAGTACTTGCATTAAATTGGACCATGCATGATTAATGGTTACTTGCACTTGTAGTTTACCTATGCCATACTATGCTATCCTTGCCACCGTTTGCCATAGGTTGTTCTACCGTTACTCGCATGCTTAGTACTTGCTTAGTTGTTTAATTGAATCCCATGATGACTATCCATGTTTTTGTGTAAAATAAATGGTAGGTGTTCTTAGGTGTCGAGTTTCTGTACTAGATACCCCGTAGGGCTTTTGCTAGGGCGAGTGTGTAGGTGGTTAGGTGCTGGGAGACTTCCGGGGAGTCTCTATTTGGAGAGTACTCGTTACGGGTACAGCTTGTGTAGGGGCCTTGGGTTATGGGGCCCCCGTTGTGGTGACACCGTTGTTGAGACTCGTTGTTTTGAGGAGAGGGATGGTGACTCGCCCCGGCAGCTTAAGGACCGGTTCTTGTGCGTATGTCTCTCTTGGTCTTACTAGCTTACCACGTGACTTGTATCGGCGGGCTGGATCATGATACTTAGCGGAGGAATGGGTGGCCCGCCGTGGTGTAGAGATTAGTGGTAGCGGGTGTTGGAGCGTTTGTCTCGACCCGCGAGCGAGAGGATATCCCACCCGGCCCGTGGTACGCCTTGTCACACCCTTCGAGCCCTTCTTTTCCTATGTTGTGGTTAGAGGATCCCGGACTCGAGGGACGGGCGCCACCCATTCGATGCTTTGAGTAGTGATCTTGTGAGTGTTGCTTTGCTTGGGCCACGACGGTGGTCTTTTGTTTGAGTACTCGTTCACGTGGGTACAGCTTGCTTACTCTCTGCAGAGATATATAAATCTATACGTATAGTCTAGCCCAAAGTATGGGCACTACCGAGAGAAATCCACTTGATTAGCATTTGCTACTTCTCCCTCTCGATAGGTGTTTTACTTCCGGCTTCGAGCCGTGGTCCCGTGGAGGTGTGCGGGACATAAAACTTGACCCTTGTAGGATTGTGTTGTTTCCTGCAAGGCCACTTATAAAATTTGACTAATAATAAAATATGATTCACATAGACTTGAGGAATAATGCTTTAGGTGCTAGCCCTTGCCTTTCCTTGAACTATCCCAACATGCATACATTGTTGCTAGGTAGTTTGCGGCTTGCCGAGTACGTTATGTACTCACGGCTTTACCACTTTGTTTTTCGGACGCCGTTGCCGAGGAGCCGGCCGAGCCGCTTGAGAGAGCCGACGAGAAGGAGTGACGGTCTCGCCTACACTCGAGTTGCTTGTGGGTATGGACTCCACTACGGTTCTTCACCGGAGATGCTTCCGCTTCGTTAGACTTCTATCATGATTTCGCGATGGCCTGCGTGCCACGCTCTTGTACTCTTGATATTGAGATTTATGCATTTTAATAATGTACTTGGAGATTCTATTATCTTGCCTTGATTACTCTTTATATTTATGGTTTTTCTCGTACTAACATGTGTTGGATGTACGTGCCACACTTCCGGGAGTGGCATAGAGGTACAAAGGGTCCGGGTTTCACGTTGGTGAAATTCGGATCCTTCACACCACGGGCTTTCTCGAGTACCTTCGGTGGTACATACCTCGAAGACGCACGCGTGTTACGTACACTCCTACGGAGCGGCAGAGGCGCACACCAACCCTCACCGACACGTACCATACACATAGGGATTAGAACTCTACACTAGCGGTAAGATAAATTTTAAAAATTGATTTTGATCAATTATAATATTCAAATTATTTCAATAATTAACTTGGTGACACTTACACATTTATGTAGGTTGACCAAGCACGGCGCATCAATGTCAAGTCAGTCGACGTTGCACCGACGATGAAGAGGATGTATGATTGGAGCGCTAAAATTATCAAGTTAAACTCTTGTACATCGTGGTCCGCTAGAGAAGCGGACATGCAACACGCGTCGGCAAGCATGAGACGCCATCCACCTCTCGCAGCAACCCAACTACGGAGGAAGGCCGACAATACTGCCTTCTCTATCGCCCTACGATGCAGGTAACAGTCTAACATATTTATTATGTTTCATATGCACAATTAAAATAAAATAGTCTAACATATCTATCGATAGGTACACACATATCTAGTTGGTGTCCTTCCTTTGGGTATGCTGGCTCATCTTCGTAAATGGCACATATGGCACCAAATACTTCTTCGCAGATGGCACATATGGCACCGGGTAACTTCTATACGTTTTGGTATTACTTTCATAAAATATTATATACACAATAACTTATATTTTAGGAACAAATTTTCTTTACGATCTTTTAGCGATGACTACCACGAGGAGGAGGATGAGGATCACCAGAGCACCTATAGAGGATCGCCCCTAGCACTTGTCACCCGCTCGTTCGAGAGGTTATTTATATAATTTTTGAATTTTAGAGGTTATTAATATAAATTTAATTAAAAAATTATTAAAAAATTCGCCTGGAGTGGCCTGAGCAATGCTTTGCCGGTCCGTTTGGCTCGGTTGCGCGGGGATAGGGATCCTACCCGGGGAGCACAGCGGCCCGGCTAGCACGGTGGACAGATAGTGTCACTGCATCTAGCCAAGCCGGTGTCACTTAATTCCATTGCTACGTTTAGGTTCCAAATAGTGGTCGGTTCGATTCGAAACATCCAGTTGGGTCGGGCGTGTATGACAAAGAATGGTAATTTAGTTTTTTTTCTATTTCAAATTACTATTTCATTTTTAATCATTAAATTCAACCTGTGTTAAACGGTGTTAGAAAGTAGGGATAAACTATGCATTCATCTATAAAAAAAGTAAAAGTATTATTTTCTCTGTCTCAAAATATAAGCATTTAAGACTAGAATTGAGACGGTCAAGATTCATAGTACCTCCAATAATTAATATCGAAATACATTCAAAATACTATGAATTTGTATTATACCTAAAACTAATTATATTTTGGGACAAATGAAGTATAAGGGTGTCTAGATCTTAAGAGACTAAAATTTTGCTAATATTTTAGTCATTTTTTTCAGACCGTGGATATTGATCCAATCACTCAGAACTTTCAACCACTAAGTAGTACTTCCTTTTGATGGCGCGGGGGAGGGATGAATTTGCAGCCATTAACTAGTTTTTCCTACCAAAACGAAGTGCGAGTGATAATTTTGCAGCAAATCCCATTGAGCCGTCGTCTCTGCAACCACACGTACAGCGGGATATGCTATCGGCTCCATGAGGCGACACCTACTTTATCTTTATTTGTTTAATACACAGGACACGTGAGATATTAGTGCTAAGTTGGACGTTTATAGATGACACATTTAATTGTGTTGTGGGTATCCTAAAAAAATAAACATTCCAGTGCACCAAGAATTAATTATTCTGGCACTACAGTTTCATTGTTCTAGCGGTAATTATCATTGTTCCCCTAGTAATTATTCAAAAAATCTGATTGAATTAAATGTTAATTTCAGTTAACTTAAAATTAGCAAATCATGAATTCTAAATGGGAGTAAAATCATAATTACAATCGAAAGTAGGATTTCTCAAAAAAAAATAATCGAAAGTAGGATTTGGAAACACAATAGGAGTAGAGAAAAAGATGGGAAAAAAAGAAACGGAGCCGATTGAAACTGTGGCGGCGGCTACTGTGGCCGTCGGCCGTCCTGTCCGACGAGCTGCTGGGTCAATTCTTCACCCGCCTCCCCGATTTGCCGTCACTCGCCAGCGCTTCCCTCGTCAGCACTCAGCAAGCGCTGGCGCCGTGTGGCCTCGAACCTCGCCATCCGCCGCCGCTTCGACATGTTCGGCCGCCCCCCACTCGTCGGCGTCATCTTCTCCGACCGCGGCGACGACCCCTTCCCGGGGCGCTGTCCCAAACTCCGCTTCGTCCCATTCCACACCGGCGATCCCCGCCTCGTGGCGGCAGCCAGCGCCGGCGACTTGTTGTTCGAGGACCTCCCAGACGACTATTCGAAGGGGAACGGCGGCGCCGGCGCCGGAATCCGTCGCAATGAAGACAAGTGGCGGCTCCGCGGCTGCGATGGCGGCCTCCTCCTCCTCTCCCGTGGCGGAGATTCGCGATATCTCGCCGTCTACGACCCCTTCTTGCGGATCGCCGTCTTCTTCCCCCGCCCGACGCGCTCCGCAAGTGGTGGCACCTGGTCACCTACGCAATCATCACCGACGAGGCCGACGGCTCGTTCCGGGTCGTTGCGGCCCTTTTCTGGCACGATCTAAAGGCCGCCGTGTTCTCCTCCCGCACTCGGGATTGGAATCCCATCCCCGCCGACGGTGTGAAGTTCGACAACAGCGGGGTATCTGACGGCATCCGCGCCGGCCGGTTCGCGTACTGGCGGTCCGACAGCAAAAAGTCCGTTGACGAGGAGGAGGAAATCTTTGTGCTCCACATCGACTCCATGGAATGGTCAGTCATCACTGCCCCTTTCGACGTTGGTGAATCCTATTGCCTGGCCGACATGGCCGAACATGGTGGCCTGTGCTTGGTGTCCAGCAAGGAGCAAAGCCTGCTGATCTGGGTTAGTGAGAGTGATGAATGGGTGATGAAGAAGGAGGTATGCCTGCTGAAGGAATTTGGAGTCCTGAAGAATCTCCGGAAGGACGAGTGGATGAAGAGGGTGCGACCTCTGGATGTGAGGGGAGACCACGTGTTGATAGAGTTCTGGTCCATAAGGAAGTCACATTCCTATCTCCTTATGCTCAATCTGAAGACCATGAAACTGGACATGTCTCGCAATGATGCAACAGAGCCTTACAGAGGCACTGCATTTCCTTTCTTCATGTTGTCAGATTTGCCATTGCCGGCCCTGGTCAAACAGGAAACACTTAATGTTCAAGGTGCTTGCTCAATTGGTAGGGTGTTTATTTTTTACTTTATAGTTTCAGTTGGATTGCAGCTTTATGCATTTCCTTTCTTCATGTTGTCAGATTTGCCATTGCCGGCCCTGGTCAAACAGGAAACACTTAATGTTCAAGGTGCTTGATCAATTGGTAAGGTGCTTCTTTTTTACTTTATAGTTTCAGTTGGATTGCAGCTTTATGGATGATATATATGAGTGGTTTAGAAATTGAGCATGTAGCCTTGAGATGATGACAGAACGGTTCCTGACTAAGACTAATGTTATCTTTAGTGCCAGAATACGGCTACTAAGTTTCAGAAAACAATGTCATGTTTGCGCATAGTTCTTAAATTATTTCCAGTTTTCATTTACAAACTTCTGCAAAACTGCGTTCTTTAAATATAAAATAAAAAATGAAGCAGATAGGATCTGTATGCTACTTTTGTATCTGTATCCTCTTCAATGTTCAATGGACACCGTGTCTTCTGCATCTCCAGATGAGTGACTTCTCAGGGTCCATATCTGAATCATTTTGTTTATTTGGCCATGCTACTTTTGGAAGAGTCATATGCTTGCCATCCCAAATAATATAATAAATTTGGTGCTTTCTTCTGCTTTTTTCTTCAAGTTATCTGTTGGCCTTGTGGACATAAATTGTTCACATATTTGTTTGCTTGTGTCCTCGATCCGATATGTTATTCGTTTTCTTCTTGTACGTACTGTATCAATCAGTACCACTTATGCCTGAAATGGTTGGCTGTATTTAGTGCATTTCTCGTAATGCCTTCCTTTGTATACATACATATCATTTTCTCATTATCACATATGTGTGACATTGTTGGTTGTGTCTTGGTTTATTGTTGTAATACCTTTTTTATTCATCCTCTACACATAAAGGAATCCTTTGAAGCTGCCTTATAAATATATGTACGGTGTTACCTTGAGAATTTTTTACATGGAATGCATGATGCCCTAAATTTCAACAATATGTGGCTTATATTTTCAATTTACTGATTAAAGTAGGAATTCCTAGATATTCATTTACTCACTTGGGCTGAGAAATTGTGGAGCTTCCCTGCCGTATAAAGATTCTAGAATTAGTTTCGATAGACAACAACCTAATGCTTGCAAGCTATTTCATCTCTAAGGAATGTAGACATCTGGAACTGAGGGTTGATTGTTCGCCCCAGTACTATATTCATTGAGATGAAAACAAGTGTATACTATGTACATTGCTGTGAAAACAATTAAGTGCTGTTTTGCACTATAGTTTGCATATCTGTTGTACTCACTTCTAAATTATTTTCCTACATTGCACTAGTTAAATTATTTTTCTTCGTAGATAGGACACTTAAGGTTAGAAATCTGATATATGCTAATTCTAAAAGAATGTTCTTATATATGTGCACAGTTTTCAATTCAGAGTACACAGTGGAGTTCAGATTTCAACAACATAACAATGTTGAAGAGTTCATTGGGTGTTCTGTTTTCTTTTATCCAATTCACATCGACCGTAGAGTTAGTTTTGCTCTATATTTGCTCCATGTTCATGGTGTATTGTAGTTTCTGATAGCTAAAGCTAAGGTAATCCGAAACTATCGTGTGATTTTAATTTGTGGTATTTTTTACTGGTTACTGATACTTCTCTACGTTGAATAGGAATTATTTGAAAATGAATGAGAAATCATTATCAAAGAGGAATTACATTGTAGAGTATGCGCAATTCTATCGTTAACTTTTGTTCAGCAAAAATCTTCTGAACTATGTTCCACAGGGATGCGGCTGTTGCATCTGACTATCTGTGTGCTTTCCATCAGTGACTTCGATGTTATGACATTCTGGTTAATGTAACTTTTCAGTTGAACGGAACTGTGCATTTGCTTTGAACTGTTGCATGTCAGTGTGATATAATGAAAGATATCTGAACCGGAACTAACAGTAGTTGTGAATGGCTGCATTCTTGTTTAATTGGTGTGTTTTTTACTTACTGGATTGGAGTGATTGGGATGGATGTCAGTGCTGCTGCAGTGTATATATTTCTGGTCTTTAGTTTAAACTGAACATGGATAGAAATTTTCAGCTTCATATGCTGTCATGTCTTGAGTGCTGATGAAATTTTTCTGTAAATATCTAGGTACTCATGATGATTCCTAATGGTTTAAGTCAACCACGGATATGCAGCTTCAGCGACAAATTGTTCTCTTCCACTCTGATTTAATGATATCATGAATGTACTCTAACTGAGATTGCTGTCCAGTCCTGCCCTGCTCAGGTGTACTGGCAATCTGGCACTATCTAATTGAAGTCATCTTTCTATTGGTCCTCATTCTGACAGCACCGAACTTCAGCAGCAAGTGCAGACGCTCACCTATCCTTGCCACTTCTCACCCTGCTTTCCTGCAGTGAGTTCTATTCTGCAGGGAGCTCTGAAACTGTATGTCTGTTGAATGTAATGCTTCTTTTTTATGGAGTGTTCAGTGCTTGAAATTTGGAAAATGCACATTAGCCAATTTGATATTGGCACAATTTAACAATAAATTGAAACATGGATCCTATCTTATAAACACTAAAGGACACTGAAATTGAACCTCCAGACTACACAAATATATGGAGATGTCGATGTTGGGAGAACTGAACTCATTTCTCACAATTTAAACAGTTAAAATCCGGAGCCAGTCATATGGGAATCACTACATATTCAACCACATTAGCTACATATTGAAACCATCACAGGCAAATAAAATTTGCCACATGAATACCACTCCACATTAACTAAGGTTCATGACGTTAACCTTGTTGGTCGCCACGTGATCTTTGTTGGAACACAACAACTTGTCGTTCTAGAAATTAATCAAGAAATAACATTTATGGAGTTGATAATTGATGTGAGAGGACAACTAGCATTATATTAAAAAGAAAAAATGGGGGCAAAACCCCATAATCACCGACACACTCACTCTACAGACGCTGACACACCGTACCAGAGTTTCTTGATTACATTTGCATCTTTCAACAATAGAAAAATGACCCCAAAAAAACAAAACTCAGCGCTTTATCCTTCAAGTACTGTGCTGTCAAGAAAGAGAGGCTTTGTGCGCTCGCCATCTCAAGATGTCACTCATAACCATTAAGATCCACTCACCTGGCGTGTGCATGAGAGAAGACAAGCATGGTGGAGAGGAGAAAAGAATGACCATGTGGAAGTAGAAAGAAATATTTTCATTGTGTAAATAGTGATAGTACGAGTAAAGACCTTTGAACTTCGTGTGTAGGTTCCTTTTGGAGGTTTGTGGAGCTGCAGAAGAGGTATTCCATCAACTCTATGAAAAAGGAACTAGGACTCCAACTCTAGGACTTCGCCTCTTCTCCATGAATTATTGAGGTTGAGATGACAGCTCCACTCAACTCTAAACGCGTTCTAAGGATTGTAAGGGGCACATGGAAGGTTTGCATGGTCTCTATTTGGACCGTTCATTTGAGGCTCGAGGGTAGGTGCACGAGGATTATTTGCTTTATGAAACAGAGACCACATAAATGGGCAATTTGGACACATGGAGATTGCTAATAATGATATCAAAATTTTAGTAAGTACAGAATTTTATAATAAATATCCACAAAGTCTCCCATGTAAATACAATCATCTGTCGACTGACAGGTAACAAAAGTATGTAGAATAGATAATTAGATACGACAAAGCATCTTCGAAGGTACGAATGGCACAACAAGAATAAGCAACTTGCGAACAGGCCTTTACCGTAGTGGTAAGGTGCCTCAGTAGCACCTCCTAAGGTCCCGGGTTCGATTCCCAGTGGGAGCGAATTTCTGGACTAGGTTAAAAAAATTCCCTCGTCTCTCCCTAAGCCAAAGCATGTGTAAGACCCTGCCCGGAGCCGGTCGGTGCGGACGTTGCTCCCGATTTAAAGGCCGGTGCACTATGAAAGCTCTCACATAGGCTAAAAAGGGGTCACCATGTCGGGGGGAGGGGGTTCGAGAATTTTTTAGACCTGTGTGAGAAGGTCCTTCTTCTTAATACAATGTCGTTGGGACGGTCTTACCCCGACAGGTCTAGTTTTTTTTTTTTTAAGAATAAGCAACTTCGAAGGCACTTGGTTATGGTTGACTTACATGGTTCTTCCGCAAGTGCATTCCTATTGTGCTATTTGCTTTGGCTAGGGCTGATGCTAGGACTATGTCATCTTCGTCTGATGACTTCGATCGTGCTATGCCTTCAAAGGCTACATAAACTTTCAAGGTTTTTCCTAAGGATGATAGTTTGGTGTTTTCACCGAGGGAGAGCAAAGACGAAGTAGATGCTGTTTTTTTGACAGATGTTATCTTTGGCATGTTCTTGACAAGCGTGGCTCTGTAGTGAGTGGGGAGGGCTGAGGCTTTTATGTGATTCTGTGGACACCCCTAGTGCCCGAAGAATGCACATCGCTCACCTTTAGGGGTTGTTTTACTAACCGTTGAAGGTGCACATCTGCCTCTTTGAGTGAGAACAGTGGAAAAAGAAGAGAGAGTAACTAAATCATCTTTCCTTTTTCCCACTGGACTGAAAGTTTAGAAACTTTCAATTAACATGATTTGTATTGTTATTTTTTAGGGGCCATGGATTTCAGCTCTAATTGTGAAACAACCATAAAAATTCAGATTTTGTAATTTAGCCACAACTTTTTACATCTAAACCAAACTTCTACCACAAGTCCGTTTACTACATGTAACGGTGTTAACTTTTGAGTGCAAAGACGAGATTGCTCTTTGTGATTTTACCATGATTTTTACAGAAAAATTTGTGCTTCTATCATTGTTTTGACATGAAACATTATAACAAATTCTAAACAAACAAAAGAGGACAGATCAAGCAAACTTAGATCCATTTTCAATGAAATTTTTGAATTTTGATCAAAATTTAAAATATAGATAGAATTTTTGTAAAATATGGAATGAAATATTTAACATAATTTTGATAGCATTTCACTTTTAATTTTCAATGAGGATGCATCTTCATACAATATTCAGATCTAACTGAACCGAGGATAGTACAAACTTGTGGTAAACCGTAGGTTCAGCGGGGAAAAGTTGTGGCTAAATCACAAAATTTAAATTTTCATGGCCATTTCACAATTGGAATCAAAATTTATGGCTAATACACAATTGTCCCAAAAAAACATTTGTAGATCAATCGATTTTAATCTGGTGGTGTTGGATGATGATTGAAAGTATCCTAAACTTTTAATGGACTAAACATTAGCAAATACCATACTACATTATAGTAGTATTGATAAATAGTTAAGGGAATGCCAGTAATTCTATTACGCTATATGACCAAGGGCAATCGGTCTCTAGCCCTAACCACCAGGAAGCCCAACCCTAGCTGCCTATGCTAGGTCCCCCTCCTCCTTACTCTCCGGCGATCTCGGCGATGGTGAGGAGTGGGGATCTGTCCTCCTCTTAATATAGTAGATTAATTAGATTTTATTAGGTTAAAGTTTTCTCCAAAGATCCAATCAAAGAGGTTGGCATCGGCATAAGGTCTGTAACGACTCGATTTTCACCGGATAGTGAAAACCGTGCCTTGTACCTCTATGTCACTCCCGGAGTGTGACACGTACATCCAATACAGTTAACATCATAAAAACTATAAGATAGAGTAAATGCAAGGTAAGATAATAGAATCTCCAAAGTACATCATCATAATTCAATGCTCAATTCTCATGGATACAAAACACGCGGCACGCAGGCCACGAGAGAACATGAAGGAAACTAGCGGAAGCGTCTCACATGAAGATCGGCGGTGAAGACCCAAAGCCCACAAGCACTCGTGTTTAGGCGAGAACGTCACTCCTCTCCGGCGGCTCCGTCGGTAGGCTCGGCGGGATCCTCCGAATCAGCGTCCGAAAAACATAGTGGGGAAAGCCGTGAGTACTACGCGTACTTAACAAGCCGCAACTACCTAGCAACAATGTATGCATGTTGGGATAATTCAAGGAAAGGCAAGGGCTAGCACCTAAAGCAATTAATCCTCAAGTCTATGTGATTCACATTTTATTATTAGTCAAATTTTATAAGTGGCCTTGCAGGAATCAACACATTCCTGCAAGGGTCAAATTTTATGTCCAGCACACCTCCACTGGACCACAGCTCGAAGCCGGAAGTAAAACCTATCGGAGGGGAGAAGTAGTAAATGCTAATCAAGCGTGTCGCTCAATGGTGTTGCCCCCTTACTCGATGGCTAGGCTATACGTATAGATTATATATCTCTCGTAGAGAGTAAGCAATCGTACCCACGTGAAGAGGTACTATAACTACAACCACCGTCGTGGCTAAAGCACAGCAACACTCACAAGATCAATAAACAAAACATCGATCGGCGGCGCCCGTCCCTCGAGTCCGGGATCCCCAACCACAACGTAGAAAAGGGTCCCGAAGGTGTGAAAGGTCTACCACGGGCCGGTGGGGTATCCTCTACTCATGGGTCGAGACACTCGCTCCAAAAACCCACTAACACTAACTCTACTCCACGGCGGGCCCACCGGTCCTCCGCTAAGCGTCTCAATCCAGCTCGTCCATACGGGTCACGTGGTAAGCTAGTATACCAAAGAGTGAGCAACCGGAAACCGGTCCTTATGCTGCCGGGGCGAGTCACCATCCCTCTCCTTAAACAACGAGTCTCAACAACGAGTGTCACCACAACAGAGCCCCATAACCCAAGGCCCCTACACAATCGCGCCCGCAGCGAGACGCTCTCCAAACAGAGACTCCCCAAAAGTCTCCCGAGCACCTAACCACCTACACCCGCCCCGCAAAAGTCCTACAGGGTATCTAGTACGAAACTCGACACCTAAGAAACACCTACAATTTATTTTACACAAAAACATGTATAGTCATCATGGGGTTCAATTAAGCAACTAAGCATATACTAAGCAAGCGAGTAACAGTGAGAGCAACCTATGGCAAACAGTGGCAAGGATAGCATAGTATGGCATAGGTAAACTACAAGTGCAAGCAACCATTTATCATGCATGGATCAATTTAATGCAATTGCTAAATAGGAGCAAGAGTGGTCAAGGATTGCGGCTTGCCTGCGAAACGCTGGTCCCACGCCGGGTCGGGGTACTCGTACGGCTGCTCCGGCGGGAACTCCTCAAACTGCGGCGCAGGTGGAAACTCCTCGTAGCTCTGCGGCGGAAAGAACATACGAAACGAGTTAGGCACGCAAAACGAGGAAAGTACGAGAGCAACGAAACGGACGACGGAATTTATGACACTAGAGCATAGCTAATAACTACACTAACGCGTAGATCTCGTCGCTACGAATCCAACGCAACCAACCGCGTATTTTTCCGACGCTCCAGGTAAAAGATATGAATTTCCGACGGAAAAAGGATTTATCGAAAATTCTGGAAATTGGAAAAGGAAAAACCAGGGGAATATTCCCCCAGAATATTCCCTTGGAATATTCCTCCGGTCCACACTATGCTGTGGACCGGCCCCTCTCTTTTCTCTCTCCGGGTCTCTCTTCGACCCACGTGGACCGAGCCCACGGAAACGGCCGGCCCAACCCCATGGACCCGGGCCCGACAGGCGGGACCCAAGGTGACGCCACAACTACGCCGGCGTGACGTCGGCGTCCCGGAGACGAGGCGGCGCGCTCGCGCCACCGTGCCCCCTTGCCGGAATCGCGTCGCCCGGCCGCTACAGCTCGCCGGCGGCCAAACGGAGGCCACCACGACGATCACCGCGGTCCCGCGCACCGGAGGCTCGGCCACGCGGACGAGCGCTCGACGGGGCGGCCGAGAGCTCGCCGGAGCTACGCTCCACGGCGGCGAAAGGGGAAAACCCCGGGCTTCACTAAGACGCGAATAAAGGCCACCGGGGAGCGCTCGTGCCTTATCGAACACAACGCCCCCACTCGCGACAAACTTCCCCTACCGGAGCTTCACCGGCGGCGAGGAAAGGCAACGGCGGAACAACGGCTTGCCGCGGCCCACAAGCTAATGACCAAACCCCATGACTAGCGAGCGCGCGAGCAAGAAGCGACGAAGGCGAAGCTAACGGGACCCCCTAGCGAGCATGAGCCGGCCTCCGGACCACGGCCCACCGGCGACCATGGCGCGCGGCGGACGGAGCCCGACGGGAAGCATCAATTCGAGGCTAAATCAAGGGGGAAGAAGAGGGAATCGGTGCGCGGACTCACCAGGGTACTTAGACGGGGCGCGGACGGGACGGAGGAGGCTTGACGGAGATGAACGGGGCGGAGACTCGACGGCGGACGGGGAGCGACGGGCACCGTGCGACGGTGACCACGCACAACGGCATTCCCGAGCTACCATGGAGCAGCAGAGGCGGCGTGAGCACCGGACGAGAGAGCAAACGAAGGAGAAGAGAGAACGGGACTTGAGCTCGGCCGAGGGGTACCGCCGGCGACGAGCGACGACGGAGACGATGACGGCTCCAATCTTTCTTCGCCTCGCTCGTCCTCCACCCTCGCGCGAAACACGCAGCGGTGAGCACCAATGGAACGGGCGAAGGATGCCGAGCAACCGACGGGCGGCCGGGCGCAGCGGCGGGATTACCTCGAGGCGGGACGCCGGCGGAGTTAGGGTTTGGGGAGCGCTCGGGCGGCGCGGTGCGGTTTAAATTGAAGAGGAGGGAGCACGGGGCGGCGAGCGGCTCGCTAAAAGCCGGGCGGAGTTGCCGGACGCGGGGCCGGGTGACGCAGGGGGCGGCGCTAGGAGACGCGCGTCCGACGTGGAGGGCTCACGGGGTGCGCACGCGGTACGGGCGAGGCGGAGAAGAAATACGACGCCGGGCCGGCCGGGCTTGCTGGGCTGCTCGGGCCGCGCGAAGGGGAAAGAAGAAGAGAGAAAAGAGAGAGAGAAGCCGGGCCGTGGCGGTTGATTCGGCCCACGCGCGAGTAAATTCAAATAAAACGATTTCGATTTGATTTCTTTTCCGAATTTAAGCAAACTTCGTCCAAATTTGATTTTCATTCGAATTTGAAAAGATACACGTATACAAGGGATGTTACAAAGGCGATGTTAAGATCGTCGATATGAAGCAAGGGAGAATGTGGTGGTGGAAGTCAAGGCACCATCATTGATGGAGAATAAGGTACTTGAGCCCTATCTTTGTCTCATTGTGGTTCTTTGCAACCATGGCAGTGGGCTACATGTATGTCGGTTGAATTCGTGTTCTCCCATGGTGAATGGTGGAGGAGATGACGATGAGTTCGACAACGGGTTATCGTGTTTACATGTGGAGCTTTAGTAGTGTACTCCTCTTTTACAAAAGAGATGGGTACGCCAATAACGATGATGGATGGTGAGATAATCATGTTCGTTCGGTGTTTATGCTCGTGACATATCCGTTTGGGATGATCATAGATGGTGGAATTTATGGTTTCTTAGACATTTTTTTCTCTCCCATCGGTGAAGTTAGAGTATTTTAGATTCCTTTTGTTACTTTAATATTAATAAAATTTTCATTTCGTAAAAAAATGCCAATAATTCTTCTCATTAACTGCAATGATTAACAGCATCATTTTCTCTAATCTTGTCCGGCCTGCCCCCCGCTCGGCTTTTCGGCC
This sequence comes from Chloris gayana, assembly GCA_031894775.1. Taxonomy (NCBI): domain Eukaryota; kingdom Viridiplantae; phylum Streptophyta; class Magnoliopsida; order Poales; family Poaceae; genus Chloris; species Chloris gayana. The sequence goes on along the minus strand of JAUNZO010003989.1, from coordinate 142,143 downwards.
TTTCTAGTTTTCTTCCCTCTCAGTCGTCACACGCCTCCTCAATTTCAAAATCCAAAACCAGCATTTCCCACCTCCCCCTGCCTCTTCTTCCCCGGAGACTCCCACCAGGGTGAAACCCCAACCTCCTCCTCCCATTCTCCATGGCGGCGCCGCCACGGAGTCGCTCCGCTGCCTCCATGTACTCCGGTAAGCGCCTCTCCCTCAGCCCCTTGCCTCGAACTGACGAACCCACGGGACCAAACCCTAACCCTGCTCGCTCTGTCGTCCTGCAGCCGCAGCCCTCGACGCGTCGATTCACGGCGGGCTCTTCCACGCGGTGGCCGAAGGCGACCTTCGCCTCTTCAAGGGTATGCCTCCGTTCTCCCCCGGCCCCCGATTTCGGTCACTCGTGGAGCGGATTCGGTTTGGCGTTCGTACCATCGCGCTCGTGCTGATTTTGGGGGACCCATTGCTCGCAGGGCTGGTGCAGATGCTGGACGACGGCAGGGGCCGCATCAGGGAAGCCGTGGAGGCAATGAGAGCGGAGGGCGGAGTCGGGGCGCTGCATATCGCCGCCATAAGTGGGAAACTGGAGATGTGCAGATACCTGGTCGAGGATCTGCGCGTGGATGTGGACGCCACCGATGATCTTGGTTCGTTTCTCGATTTCTCTCTTCAGAAAAAATCTGTAGCATTGCATTTCGTGTGCTAGCAGGATGTCACCTGCTCTCTTACTCAAGCTATTTACGGTAGTGTTGCCCGACGGATGAAAGCCATGAGTTTATGCTGTTACTTGGATTCGTTTGTTTACTCTATGTTGTGCTGACTCGTCAGAACTTGCGTCACATACTCACACTCTGGTTTTAAATATAGGAATAGACCATGCTTAGTAGTGAAATAGCGTCTAACTACAACTACAAAGCATGTATGTTACACAAGGCCAAGCCCAAAGGGAAATATTGTGCAAACTTAGAAGTTAAAGAAGTGAGCCCCATCTATATCCAACGTTCCCTCATACCCTTTGACGTTTTACTTCATATACAATACCTGAAGGATTGCATAGCTAAACTAAATGTCATGCTCTTAGAAAATAGCTGTTGTTATGAACCATTTTTGGATGTACATTTTGTTGGTGATTCCGAAGTGCTTTGCATTCATAAACTTCTCTTTATGTGTGCATGACAGGCTTTACACCTCTGATTTTCGCGATGATGAACAATGATAATGTGGCTGTGTTCAAGTACCTTCTTCATCACGGTGCAGACAAGGACAAAGTTTATAGTGACGGGCTGGCCCCTCTACATTGTGCTGCTGGATTAGGTCCTCTCTATTGCTCTTGTATTGCAGTTTACCACCTATTTGTCACATTCATTAAACTTTTCTTTGTTTTGTTAACATTGATGCATTTCAATATAGTTATATTTCTTATGTTAGTTTAGGAAAACTGAACTATGTATCTGGATGATCTTTTCCTAATTAATAGTGGAAAAAGAAAAATTTATTTACTCAGGCATGATGCCAAATAGACTGTTAACCGTACTAAGAAAACTGATGACACCACATAATATAATATGTATGACGGGCAGTGCATATTCTGAGAGTCTTCTGCTTAAACCTAACGCTCTGTCAATGCTGGTAAACATTGTTTTTGTCTTTAGGTAACTCTTTAGTTAAATTTTTGCTCACTTCCAAGTTGTGACCCTGTGCTTACCATTTTGTTGACTACTTGTAGATCGTATTCCTGTGTTACATTCCCCATTTTATTGTGATCTTTGTAGCCCATTTAAAGGATAGACTAAGTTCTGCCCGTTGCAAAAACAGTTAAAAGACAACTTTTGGTTTTGTTTTACAATACAGGAAACTGTGAAATGGTAGAGCTGTTGCTTGCAAAAGGAGCTTATATTGACCCTGTAGCTGATCGTGGGACACCACTGCATATTGCTGCTTTGGAAGGGCAGGCTGGTGCCATGAAGATTTTATTGGATCATAACGCAGATGTAAGGTTAACTACATGCTGTTTCTGCCTGAAACCTGTTGGACTATCAGGATATAAATCAATGTGATTTAAATTCTATGTTTTGTTTCCCATTCTTACATTGGTTGTTTTTTTGGTTGCTTGAAGCTGTCATGTTGTTTTGCTGCTATCTAAGTTTTTGTACAGTTGTAAACATGGCTAGGTTAATAGTACAATATAGTTAACCTTAGCAAGCTTAATATGTTTGTTACTTGTCTCTATCCGGCTCTCCTTCTTGTCTAATTAGATGTTACTCTTAAAAACCTTCTTGGTTTAAATGTATCTGTTTAAATACAGGAACCAAAAATATTCTGTTTAAATGCATAAAAAAATTGATCTCTAGAGCTCATTCTACTGTTCTTTGTACGAATAATTTTGCTCTGTTTTTGGTTCCAATTATAGTTTGTCTTTCTTTTTATTTAAGTTTATAAGTTATGCATCATGTATCTATAGTTTCCAAAACTTCAAATTTTCAGGCAATGAACAATTTCTTCTGGATATATTCCCTTGTCTTGTATTTTGCTGTAAGAATTGTTTTTCTATAGTGTTTGTCACTCTTTTCTTGCAGAAGTGAAATACACAATTGATTTATATATCTACTGGTCAACTGCTCATAAATAAGACAATATGCTACAAGACATTCCAGGACTGCATTTACATATTTACTTTTACAATGACATGGAAGCTTTTTTCTATAAACGGAAACTTGGCATAGAAAAGTAATTATTTACTTTTGCCATCTTATTATTTTTAGGTCCACTAATTATCATTAATTCTATGTTGTAACTAATTTGCTTTACAATTCTTACTAGTGCAACAAGACAGACATATTTGGTGCGACACCCCTCTTGACAGCTATAAATGCTGGATCACTTAAATGTGTGAAGCTCCTGGTTGAGGTATTGTACCTTCATCTTAGGTTTGTCATGTCCTAGAATTTTGGGGTTGTTTGCTGCGCTTTAATATTTGTTGCTGTTCCATGTTTAAATTGAAAGATTCGACTGTCAATAATCAATTTTGGTATGTGATCATGATACCTATATACCACACCTTATCAGCTTGATCACGTTTCTGAAGCCACATGTTATCCAAGTCAAGACTGATCAGTAACATTTATTTCATATTATAGGCTGGTGCTGATATAAAGGAAGATAGTATCTTTACTGCTTTAATTGATGCTACAAATGATGGCTCGTCTGAGTGCTTGAATTACTTACTAGAGGCTGGTTCCAATCGTAACGTCCCAGATAATGTAAGATTTACCTTGTTTCCTTCAAGCCTTGGCGCACAAGTGCGTGATTAAATTTCTACATTTACTTGTTTCATATTCATACGTTACTGTCACATTACCATGGCATATGTACTCAATATTTTCTAACAACCCTAATGGCCACTTAACTTATATTAGGCACCTTGTACCTGAGTTATGTTGCTGTGATCTATTACTCCATGAATCCACACTATATATTTCTATTCTTTTTGTAGGGAATTGTGATTATCAGGTGTCTATTGATGATTGTCCATTTCTCATTTATTTGTTTAGATACTACTTTCTGTAATATTACGGAAATATGTAGGTTCATGACAATAATACCAAATTATTTGTTGTTCCGCAGAATTATGGATGTGTAAAAAAATGATATAATTTGGATTACACTAGACTAGAAGAACGTGTGGGAAAAAATGTATGGGAAAACTGTATTTCTGATTGTTTATGATTATGGAGTAGCAAAGTATCCATAGGTATGGTAGGTGGACTCTTATGTTCCGCAAGGTTGTTTTCCTTCTCATTTTGCTATGTTGATGCTTTCAGTTACTAGAAGTAATTTATGCAACATTCTAATAGCATGCTAGACTATGCATCTCATGATAGAGACAGGGATGTTTCTTTGATTCTCCAAAAGAAACTTTAGGAGTATTTTTTGTCGACAGTTCTGTTCAGTTAGTACAGATGCGATGTGATCAGCAACGTGCTGGAATGTGGAAACAATATACTTGCTTAATCATAAATTTGGGAAGAAAATGTTTATCCCAAATAAGAAACATGTGTTCCTAAATATTTACAGAATATTTATTCATAGTTCTTTTATGCACATAATCATCTATAGTTTTCTTCACGTGAATAATCATTTTTAGATTGTTGACATATTTAGCAGTCCACATGCCCCCTGATTTATTTATTTATTTAGCTTTCTTTTATCGTAACACTTCAGTCTTTACTTCTTTGGCCTCCTTTTTTTTTTCCTTATGTTTTGTCAAACCTCTTTTGCCTTGTTCTTTGTTGGCTTCTGTGAGTTTCATCTCCAGCTTAAATCAATTTGCTTGGGACAAAAAGGCTTTGTTGTTGTTGTAGATTGTTGATTTCTTTGCCATCATATGTCATGCATTCATCAGTTTTCCATCATATTTTAATATTATTTTTATCAGTCTGAAGATGTGAACAAAAAGAAAGTATCACACTTGAAGTCACTTGGGAGTATGGCAGTTGAAAGAAAGGATTATCTTTCTGCATCAGGGTTTTACAGTAAGGTATATTGTACGACCATATTCTCAATCTGTTCATGTTTTCTAGCTCTAATTTTTTGAGAGAATTAATGTCAATAAATGTGAATGCAGAGTTTTAAAGTGTCTATAATTTGGAATCACCTGAACTCCAGAATGCATGACTTTGTTATTGAAATATAACTTTTGCTGGTGGCATGACTGGAAGGGGTTTACAGATTAAAAGAGGACAAATGATTTTTTCTATTCTTTCTTGTCTTAACCCATTTGAATGCACCTCAACTTTCCTACCTCTTGTGCTCTTTCTGCCCTAGCGACTGTTCCAATTCAATTCCTGGTGTTCAAACTGTAACCTGCATTGTTGATGACCACTAGTTTGAGTGGAAAAAACTAGAATCAACGTTTCTCCAGCATAGCTGTTCTAAGGAACTTTTCTCCTTCTTGGGTAGTTTGATACCTTTGCAGAAGGCAGAAACTGAACTGCTGGACTGCCGCCTTCACTCTACAGTCCACATACCGACACATGTGGACAACTAGAGGTGCAGACAAGCCTGCTGTTTATGGACCTTAATATTAATAATACCAAAAATTTCTAACGGATAGTTGAAGTACTGTACAAGTTACTCAAAACTATCAAATTTCTAGTCTGAAACACCAGTTGGATGGTGATCAGCTGATAAAACTTTTCATGCAGTCTTGTTATCTATAGCACTACTATAGCTAGTTGCAATTTAATATGAGCTTGCTTGGGTAAGGTCCAACGAATAGCTATGATGTATCTTGCTTATTTTTGGTTCTAAGCGTTAATATGATTCTTGAATACCCTGCATCAATATGAGTATGAGGAAAAAAGGTTCAAATTACCTGATTAGTTTCATAAATTGTAACTATCTTACAATTGTTAATAGTAATACTTGCAAAATCTTCTGACATTTGGTTTAACTTGTTTGATATAGGCAATGGACCATGATCCTGATGATGCAATCTTGTTGTCGAACAGGAGCCTCTGCTGGCTTCACATGGGAGATGCCAAAAAGCGTTGGCGGATGCTCTTGAATGTAGAGAAATGCGGCCTGACTGGCCGAAGGCTTGCTATAGGCAGGGTGCAGCTCTAATGTTACTGAAGGTGGGACAAATGATCTTGTTGTTCATTTATCAACTTTACTTGAAAACTAAATCATAAGATTTTCTATAATCAGGACTTCAAGAGTGCATGTGAAGCTTTTTTTGATGGATTCAAGTTGGACCCAATGAATGCTGAGATTGAGCATGCATTACGGTATTCATTTCACTCTCTGAATGTGCATGCATGTTTCCAATACATTCCATTAATAGTTCTCTAGTCAGTGACAACTTCCCTCCGCATGATCATGTGGTCATGTCCTCACGTGGCAAAGTTGAGTAAATATTGTTTGGTTCCTGTTGTGTTGTCAGTCTTTTGAGGATTTAGAGCACCTTATGTGTATTCTCTTGCAAAAACTTCATCTTGATGCCTTCTACTTGATCAGTCCTTCAAACAGTTGTTTAACTTTAGTCAACACCTTGCACCATCAGATTGAAATTGGATGGTTTACAAAAAAATCTTTTTCTATAGTCTATATATTAATAGATTTTTTCTCCTACTACTACATAATTCTACAAAAATAAATACTAATACAAATCCTAGTAAAAATATATACTAATACTGTTGACTGAATGCTTTCCAGTCAAACTGAAGAGAAGGAAAGATGTTAATTTAAATACTTTTAACAAAACATGGGTATTTTTTATTGTCCACATATGTACTTTTGTGTCTAAGACCTAATTACTTGCAGTGAAGCCATGGAATCCTTGAGGACGTCTCACAGCAATAATAAGGCGAAGTGAACTTGGGGGAGTGTTGCTATAGTTTGAACTGATGCAAAAACCAAGTAGACTTCCTAGATGGATTCCCCTCCCTCTTTTCCATTCAACTGATTTGTGCTGAAGCTTTACGAAGTTGCATTTGTTTAGATGTAACTATTGTCAAATGAACTTATACTCAAGTCTTCTGGTTGTCCGTAGCACGCAGTTCTCTTCATAACGTGCTGTACATGCAGGTTTTTTTTTTCACAAGCCCCTACATATTAAAATATACTCCCTCGGTTTCTAAAATTATAGTTGTCATTGACTATTTTTATTACGTTTGATCATTTGTCTTATTCAAAATATCTATTCACATATTAAAAATTATAGGTCGTAATTCAAGTTCTTCAGTAATAAAACATATTCCAATGAAAATATATGATGTTTTTTAAAAACTTTTGAATAAGATGATTAGTCAAATATAACCGAAAAAAGTCAATGACAACAATAATTTTGGAAGGGAGTAGTATTATAAACTGAAAGGAAAGTTCAAGTATAGATTTAGAAAAAACAAAGGAAAAGAAAAGAGAAAAAAAATCCAATAGTAACTAAGATTTGAGTTTAATCCATTCTTTCAATTGATCAAGATGTCTTCTTTTGATCCTATCGCTCCAATTCCTTGAAGAGGATTCTCGTGCATTTGTCCACATTGGGGTCCCCATTGTTAAATATCCAAAATCATTGTTCGTGATCCATATACTCCAACGAGATTTTTGCTATTTTGCTTTGCTATTTGGCCCACATCTTGATGGGCTTCGCTAAAATGCCCATGAAACTGCTACCTCAACCGGTAGAATGCCCAAGCTAGAGTTTCAGAATTTCCAAAATGTTTTTTGATTTTCTCGGTTACCCGGACGGATGAAAGTACCCTCCTCTTCCCCATACACACCCGAGACCGACACCAACCCTTTCTCTTGTTCGTTCACTCTTTGCATGACAAAAAGCTTTGTGCTCCTCCGGCGGCGCCGGCGGCCACGCCCATCCCGCCGTCATGCCTCTCGGAGATCGAGCAGCCCCACCTCTAGGCGCGTGGCTCGTCGAAGTACCCACGCCCACGCCGCACCGGCTATGCTCCAGCGATGCTCCGGGCGCTCGCGGCCGCGCCGATCTCGCCGCCCCGCCTCCTGGCGATCCCGCCTCCCCGCCTCCTCGGAGATCCCGCTGCCCCGCCTCCCGACGCGACGGACGTCGAAGTACCCGCGCCCGCCTGCACCGACGACGGCGACCTAACCCTAGGTCGCGGGCCGGTGCAAGCTCCGTCGCCGGACCTCGACGTGCCTCGGATCGGTGACCTCGAGCTCGGTAGCGACCTCCAGGGTGGTGAACCCGAGGCCCGCCACCTACGGACCGGCGACCCCGCCGGCAGCCCTCGGGACAGTGTAACTCCTGTTTTGCAATGTAAGTTTGAGTCATTTGGGCCAATGTTACAATGTATATGCAATTTCGTCTCGATTTAGCTTAGAAATCTTGGAGTTTCATCTTGAAATTGCTTTGTAATCTTAGGTCAGCTAGTGCTTGTGGATGGGTTAGATGGCATTGTTCATGCTGTTGATGAGATTGCTGCTATTGGTTGGGATGCTTTGCAAATTATTGAAATAGTGGATGACGATGGGATTTTACTAGTTGCTAGTGATGATCATTTGTATGATCTGTTGGGTTTTCAAGAGTGAGGATGAGAGGGCAAGAAAGACTGCGGAGTCTATTCGTAGAGCTACTGATATTCCAGAACTAGAGATTAATAATGATGGTGTAGCCCTTGTTGTTGATGATCCCATACTGAATGAGTGGGTGGTACACTACGACAAAGATAATCATGAATTCAAGATGGATATTGTAAGAATATATATTGTAGTTACGCCTTGCAAAAACTAATAAGAATATATATGATGGATATTGTAAAGGCTCCAAGGACTGTACTTGGCATGTGCATGGTCGAACAGAAACCTTGGGTGGTGACATGGTTGTTGTAACAATTCTCTCCTAAGCTTCTTTTCTTTTGTTATTTATCGATATGATGGATATTTGAGTCTTATTTGTTTCATATTTGTAGGTAACCGTGTGGCGTGGTGGTCACACTTGCACATCTAGCATGAGAAGGAAGATAACTACTCCTAGTGCCAAGTGGGTTGCTTCAAAGGCTTTCACAATCCTTCAGAAGTATCCGGATATGGTTGTTAAAGAGATGCAAATAAAGCTGCAGGATGATCACAAGTGTGTCATTTGTTATGACACAGTTTGGGATGGCATTGAACAGGCTTTGAAGTAGTTGTATGGCAAATGAGAAGAGAGTTTCGGCCTACTGTACAATTGGAAGGCTGAGGTAATGAATAGGATGCCTGGAAGTGTGATAGAAATTGATGTAGAGGTAAAAAAAGATCTTATTTTTGTAGATTCTTGTTGCACTCGCTCCTTGCATTGATGGAAAATAGAAAAATCTCTACTTCAACACATCAAAATGACTATATCCTTGTAAAAAGGCACCCCAAGTATTGTCTATTTTGATAGGTTGATTCACAATTTGATTTTGAGGTATTATGATTCCAAATCTCTGCAAGTAGGCTTTGAGTGCAGCTTTTTTACGCACATTGCCACATGCCCACCCTGATTCCTGTGTTGGATGTGAGCTGGTATAAAAGATTCGTGCAAAGTATCATTAGGAAGAACCGTAACACCTTTGCCACCACCATAACCCACCGAACACTAATTTATCTGTGGTTTTGTGTTGCAACCAGAAAATAGTTGCTAGCTGCAGTGGGCACTCGTCATTGATTGTAACCCTTTTAATTAATGTGTTGAACTCCAGATTCAAATTTGCTATACCTAGTTTCAAACCGTGCAATAAAGATGCAGAAACGTGAATGAAGCTCTCCCCTATTTCAGCAACCAGTGAGGCCTTTAACGCTCAGCAGTGTTGAGTCGTATACTCAAGATTGGGGCACAACAGATATATTTGAGAGCTTCCAGAATTGCACCAAATGATTACGTGCAGGCCACAAGCATACTATGAGTGATTGTCTAAGATATGGAATCAGACGATGCTAAGGTATATATAGTGAAAGAGGAGGATTCCGATCGGTTTCATTTGTGTGATTTCGCGGAATGTTTGCTCATATAGGGATGCCGTGCAAGCATGTCTTCCCTATATGTTCCCTATATGTTTGCTCATGTAGGGATGCCCTGCAAGCATGTCTTATACATGCCACACACCGTTTTAGTTGAATAACTACACATGTTTTGGTACATGAACAAGTGAAGGAATTGCCTGAACGTCTCGTGTTGACGAGATGGACCATGGGTGCCAGTTCGAGCATTGCACATGCAATACATCTTGACAGGGAATAAAAGAGCTCTAATAGTTATGATGTGTCAATGAGGAGAAATATTCTTACATGTCTGCTATTGATATTCTGAAGACAGGGGCCAATAACGCAGATGCTTTTGATTTTTCTCTCAAGGTACTTTCGGATATAAAAACTACACAGATGCATGGTAATGGAGTTAGACTTAAAACCAAGAATGGAGTATTACGGTGCTAAGAGATCCAGGACTTACTCATGGTGTTGCAGGCAAGAAGGATGCTAGGACTAGCCTTTGGCGGGAAACTAGCTGCAACACTTGTGGTGGACCAGGCCACAATAGGTCCACATGCGGAAGAAAGTGATCCATGAAACTTTGAAGAATTTATTGTTGTTGCAACCTTCAAGCCATCAGTTTGTTGTGCTGTTGCTGTGTGTTTATGTTTGGTTAGAATGTGGATTCGTGTTTATGTTAGTGTACGGTTCAAATCTCACCACTGTCGTATGTTGATTCATCCTTTGTCATCGCGCCACATTAGTGGCTTGTGCTCTTGTTTATCTAAAAAATAAGTGTGTTGTCGTGTCATTTAAATTTCAGTATATACTAGTACCGGTACTCTATCGGTCTTCTCCACATGTAATTTCAATTAGTTTACTTGGTAGTAAGAGCAGTATATTAATTGTTGTTGCTGCCATGATTATTGAGGTAGATCCTTCCAGCTGCATCATCTGCATTGAGCGGACTTTGGGGTGCTGGCGTGCTGCAGTCCAGGCAGCCAGGCAAGCGTAGGCAATGTGGGCTCTTTGCGTGTGCAGTCCAGGGGCTCTGTGCGTCCGTAGGCAGTGGTCTCCATTGGAGCCACGACAGGGTGATGTTAAAGCAGAGGTGCAGTGAATTCATTTTGGCTGGGAAACGGGTCGTGGCTCGGAGCAGGTGGTGGCGCGAAGCAATTGATGTTTGGCAGCAGTATTCTGGTGAGGAGAAAGACAAGAAGCCAAGCTGGGCGAGCTGGGCCACGTGCTGGACTACTAATGTGGTTGGTCCAAGCAGGGTGTGTGGGAAGAAGAGATGTAGGCCGCAAGATGTAAATTGAGGCAAGATCTAAGTGTGCCTTCCTCTTTGTTTTTTCTTTTCTGTTTTCTATTTCTATTCTAAATTGAATATCTATGCAATTTATAGACTCTTTCATACAATATATGATTTAATACATATTGTGGCATGGGGCGAGAGCGGTGAGAAAATTGGCCGTTGGTATGCGGTGTTAGGTGTGAGCATAACCTACAATTTATTGATACACGAAGGGAGTGGAATCCAGGGAGGCTCCGATAACCAACATATGGGAGCGCGACTTTTTCCCTGTGAAATGGAGGCGATGGATTTGCCAATGAATTGTGTAATTAGCAAAATACCTGGAGCGAGCACACTCAATTAAGCCCCTCCCGCAGCCGTACAATAGAATTAATCTTGCGGGACATAGAGTTTTTATTCGGATGACATGCTTGCGCATACATTAGTACAATACTTCGCAAGTCTATGATTGATGCAATGAGATATCATTCACTCATGTAGAATTTACTATCATCTATGGCAAATTTTCTATCAATTGGTGTGGTGTTGCCTGCCACGCTCAAAAAATTTCCCGCGTTCTCCCGCTGCTGGCAAATCAAGTCCATTAGGCTGGTGGAGCGGCTCCGAAGGTCTAGATTTCTCTCTTTTCATCACCTGAAGAGTTGTTCAGACAATCAAATTTATGCAGCGGATACCAAAGTTTTAAAATTGTACATGAATACATAGGATTTATGTATGAATCAGGATCTCCTGTCCGGGAGTCTCAATACCGATGTGCTATGATCTCGACAACAATGTTGGATCTTTTAACAAGTGTAGCCAGAAATGGGTGGTGCAAGTTTAATAGCCAGGTTGAGTGAAACATTGTTAGGGAAATTGCTATATGGCCAGAAATGGGTGGTGCAAGTTTAATGGGGACGTTCTTATAACTTTTGGTGTGTTATTGCTTCTCAGTAAGTTTCCATAGGACTGGAACAGAAACTAATTGTCAAATGTTGTTGCCAGGAATGAAACAAACTATCGATCTATGAACACCATAAATGATGCTTTTACCTATAAGTAACTTCTCACCTGGTTAAGATTCAGTCTCTGCACATTCATTAACTGTAGAATCCGCTTAGGGCTTGCACCCGTCGATTTGAGACAGATTAATTTTGACGAGGTAAAAAAATGACCCATATTTGGGACAAATGAGTACCTAAAATGCGAGTCCACAAACCATGATTGTGATGGTTTATGGGGAGTCAATGCAAGTAGCAATCACAATCAATTTGTCATGCCAGCACAAAGAACATGGTTTGAGAGCATCTCTGGCGGTACTACCCAAAATTAGGCCCATATAATTTGTCGTTTTGGGATGGCTCCTCTTCTTATACAACCATATTTTCTTCTCAACTCTAGGGGCGCTACCTAAATTAAAGCCACCATTTATCTTCTGACAAGTGGAGCCTGCTCGTTAGTGACTTAGTCTAATCTTACGTGGGGGCCTGCTCATCACTCTAGTGACTCAGTTCAAAAACAAGGGACATATGACCGAACGTGGCAATGTCAAAGTCACTGTGTCTCGACGTCTTTGGCACGACGATGGGCAAAGACAAGGAGGTGGGGCCTCACCGGGGATGTGATCACAGTGGGAAGGGGCTCCTTGGTGCGGGGTTTAGATAGGATGGCGCCATCACCATGGACGGATGGCCTCACGCATCTCCAAGATGGGGTGACAGCGGTGCCATGGATGATAGCAAGTTTGGGGGCCCGGAGTTTGACAACTTGGTGGCGGGGCTGCGGACGAGATGGCTTGTTGTCGCGACACACATGATGGGTTGGCTTGGGCAGGGGAATGAATGAGCTTGTGCACCATGCAACATGCATGGTTGAGAGACGGTAGGTGTCATTTAGAGTGGTGAGCTCGTTGTGCTACCATGGTACACCAAATTCACCAGCGCGTGGTATGGGGCTCAAGATCTGAGCCTAATAGGCTGATAGAGGTTTCTCTGACGACTAGAGGAGTCGAGGAGCCTCCGACCTGGTGGCGCACTGACAATGGTGGCTAGACTGTTCCTTAGGCACGCAAGGGAGAGGAGATAGAATGGTGGGTTATACGACAACTCTGAAATGGGATCCTGAAGCAAGAGCCCTTTGGAGGAATACGATTCTCTAACGAAGGTCATGGCAAGACGAGCATGGAATCGGCTGAGGAGCTCACTACACCACAGCATATTATTAGCGACCTATAATAGCTACTAACAGTTGGTTGTTAACAGTTTGCAACTAGCAGTTGGTCGCTAATTCGACATTCAATGACGTAACATCGGTCGCTAATTGTAGCAACTTTTACCGATAGTCGTCGGTCGCTAAAGGTCATGGGGCACGTCCAACTATCGGTCGCAAAAGATAATGTAGCGAAAGTGAGCCACCAAATCCAACCGAACCCGTGATAGCGCCAACGCTAAACTATTTTCAGTTTTCCTAGCCGCATCTGCCTGCCTCCAAAATTTCCCATCTGAATCCCTCCTCTCGCTCCAGCCTCACCCCACCAGCGCGCGCCGCCCCGCCCTAGCCACTACCACATCCACCACCATGCCTAGCCCTGGCTTGGCCCGCCCCGTGCCGTAATCGCTAGCCGCCGAGAGATGCCCGCCAGCCCGCGCAGCCACGCGTGGTACCCATCGGCCTGCTGGTGTATATCCAGGGGTTGCGACTTCGTCCGCGTGCAATAATGGTGTCAACTCGGGTTCTTCCCCTCCAAGCAGCACGAGCAGAGACCAGGGTGGATCAGGGGCCTCTACGGTGGTGGCCTATCTCTACCTATAGCGACTCACGATGGGTCGCTAAAAGGTGTCGGACGCTAAAACTTTTAGCGACGCCACTTATAGCGACCGAAGGCATAGGTCGCTAAAGATCTTTAGCGATCTATCATAGGTCGTTAAAGGGGTCTTTAACGACCCATCGAAAGATGTTGATGCCGTGCTGTGGTGTAGTGCCTTTAGTGCTTATTGCTAAGGTAGTTTGTCAGCTCCTAGTTAGGTCTGAATCTGCAAGAATTTTTCACTTTTTTATTTCCATTATTCCAAAATCTTCATTGGTCTTTAGGTCCCACCAACTGTTTGGTTGCCTGTATTCTCTTCCCGAATCCACTGGAAATCTATTTATTGCAGTCTCTGCAGTTGCCCAATTCAAGGCACCTTTGATTGGTTTTCTATAGTAAACAGCTTTGTCATGCCCACTCCCCATGACACAGGCGCTGAGTTTATCTCTAACACATAAAGAGAGCTACTGAAACAAATCAACAGCAAATAAAGACTGAAATATAGCAACAATGGGATGCATCAACTGATAGACAGAGTCATGACATGTTCTCTAATGTCTTTCGGCAATGGCAGATGAAGAGCCATTGCTACAGAAGTTCTCTAGAATTGTTATCCTTATACTCCTTAACATAAAGGAGAGCCGAAAAGGAGACACCAAATTCTAAACGACTTGCAGGCAGCCTCCGGTCTGGTGAAGCATGGCGTCAATCTCGTCACCATCATCCATCTGGAGCTGAAATAATTGCATAAAGGGTGCAGGGTTAATAAACATCATCCATGATTTTACTGCAGATCAGCTTAGCACAGAATTTACATGCAGCTGCTGGATATTGCAGGGGATCAAGAACCACATACCTGGTCTGGGGTATGCTCACTGTTTAGCCTGTGGCCATCAAACAGGAATACAACGGCTTTCATATCCATCGATTGACGGTCACAATAGGCATTCATAAGCTTCTTCAGTTGGGTTGATCTTTTGATGCGAAAGAACACCTCATTGCCTTCCTATAAGACAAGAATAATTACACATTATATACTTGGCACTGGAAGTAGACAAACTACTAGAAATAAAATCAGTCTTTCCAAAAAGAACCTTGGCAGAAACATATCATAATCTAAGCTACATACATGTTTTCAATTCATAGTTTTGATTACCAACATTATGATAACAATAATCCTAAAAATATTTGAAAATCACAATTAAAAGTATCTCTATTTTGTACCGGGCCAGATATAGAAATGCTGCAAGATCTCATACATAGTGAATGATTGCAAGAAAAATATCCCTCAAAGAAGAAAAAAAGAGAAATATCTCATTGACAAAAAGAAGTATCTTATGCAATCGCTCCCACAATGTAAGCATATGCTCAAATCATGTGCCTACAACCCATAATTCCTTATTTGCCATTGGAAATTATACCGTTCCCTTATTTGCCATCAAAATTTTCCAATTCCCTTATTTGCCATCGGATTAAAATTTGTATCCCTTATCTGCCACTCTAGTTATTTTAATTGATAGAAATATTTTCTCCCATCGCTAAAATGTTTATGCTACAATAGTAAATAGGTAATTCTTAGTATGTATTTTATGTCAACAAAGGTTCAGATCTTTCGAATGAATATTAGTGGTAAATATTTTTTTCCTCAAAACATACCTTTAATTTTCATTCAAAAATTTTGAAAAAAAATAATTGATATAAAGTACAGTTGAGACGGACCTATTTTGCTACTATAGTACGAACATTATATCAATAGAAACAAAATTTTCTACCATCCAAAGTTACTAGAGTGACAAATAAGGGATTCAAATTTGAACGCAATGGCAAATAAGGGAATTGGTAAATTTTGATGGCAAATAAGGGAATGATACAATTTCTGATGGCAAATAAGGAATTTTGCCTAGTATGAACCATGTGCAAACTTCAAATCATTTAACGTCTCTGACTAATAGTATGTTATCTATAACCTATATAGTACTATAAAGTAATCATTTAAACTATAATCCTATGTTTTATTCCCTCATCAATATCTGGGCGTTCTCGTTTAATCCTCAGCAAAGACAAGTTAATGCTGTGGAATGTGGCCCTTGTTAAATGCATTATTGGCTAGCCATGCATGCAGCCTACTAGTGGTTCAGAATGCGCCACAAAGTATTCTGTCGTGCAAATAACGTGTCCAAAATGGAAATGCGGTATAAAAAGCATTCGATTATCATAATGCAATTGACTGATGGTAAAGGTTTACTTCAGCAAAGCTTACTCAGTAAAGACTTGTGAACAACAGAACAAAATTAAACAGTGTTGATTGTTCGGATAAAAACAGTTGAAAACCAGTGATAGACAGTTCATGCAATCACCATTCAGCATAAAGTCAGGTTCAAGTAATTGGAGACTACAAATGACAAACTGCTACTCCATTATATCAATCACATCTAACATTTTTCTTCTTAGGAAGGAATATGGTACTAAAAACATTTTGTATTACAATCAGATATGAATGCTGCGCCATAGTTTCCAAACTGCTACTGGAACCAGAAACAATGAATGTAACATGCGCGTTTGTATTACAGTAATGCTAAGCCACATGCCAGAGTTTCCAAACTGCCACTGGACCAGAAACAATGAATGTAACATGCACGTGAAATTTATCTAAGATCACAAGAAACTAAACAACAACGAATCTTGTACCGGTTAGCAAATATATACATTTCTAGAGATTAAACATCATGCCACAAGCCCAGCTACAGATTGTTGATTCGACACTACAGCACTACAACACATCATGCAGTTTGCCAAAACTTCAGGCACCAATATTGCTCAGGAAAAAAAGTTGAACCGATCAGATCTGATCAGACATAAATCAATCACGAAGGCACCGCATCGTGAAACAGAAATCGCCATATGGTAAACCCCGCACCAACCGCGTACACAGATCGCGATCGCTTGAACCCATCCCAAAACCTTAGCACAAAATAGCGATGCCAGAGACCATACATCTAGGAGGAGATTTACTACGAACATAACAAGAAAAATCGACGGCCCAAAATAGGGTCGCTCAGGAGCCCCGATGAACTCTGAGCCGGGCAGGAAGGAGGGAGAACCGGAGGCGTACGAACCTGACCCTTGACCTTCAGGTTGATGTGGACGCCGTCGGCCGCCGGCTTCTTCTCGTCCTCCCCAGCGCCCGACATCGTCTTCTCAACCTCCGGCTCAAGCACACGTCAGGGATTGCGGCGGAGTACGGGTGCAGCACCGATCGCATGGGGTTTACAGATCGCGAAAACCCAGAGCTGGATTTAATAACGCGGCTCGTCACTCGCGTCCGCCGCCAGGGTAGGGGTGGGCCCGCGGTAGGTTGGATCGGCTGCCGCGATAACCCTGCCGCTTCGTTGGCGTCATTTGAACGGGTCATATGAAATTTTCATCTCTAAGGGACTGTATGGTCATAGCTAAACTTTGCCACGCCACAACTTAGTCATGCCACACATTTTTAGACGATTGTTTGGTTCAATACCATAATTGCGGCTTATCACATTTTCCTAACCTTCTACCCCACATGTTATAGACTCAATTTCTTGCCAAATTTTGCCACAAGTGTGGCGTCAAATTTCTTCGCCAAACTTTTTGTGGCAGCCACACATTGACTAAAGTTAGGCGTCGCAAAGTGTGGCTAGCAACCAAATAGACCCTGTCTAAAATTTTAGCTTTAGTTTAAAAAAAAGAAAAATATAATTTTGGGAGAGAGTTGCTATTTTGGCATTTCGAAGAAGTGACTTCCCCAAAATAGCATTAACGTTATGGGCTTCACCAAAACAGCACTCTGAACATTGCCACACCTATGTTAGTATTATGTACTACTGTTTTTAATCATTTATGGTTCTTTTATGGACAGTCACATGAAAGAAAAATACTTTCCTTAGGGCAAGTACAAAGGTGTGGTCTTATAGACCACCTCATGTATGACACGTAATCTCGAGACGGTCTATTAGACAACTTGTACAATGGGTTGTTGTTTTAGTTGTCTTGTAGAAATTGTTATTTCCTAAATTTATGGATGAGAAAAGGAATATTTATAAGTTGCATGGCAACTACAATTTGTACAATAGTGTGTAAGCCGTCTTATACTCCTAAATTCTAGCGCATGAGGTGGTTGCTTCGCGAAACAACCACCTCTTTCTCTCACCTCCCTCTCTCTCTTCCACATCATCAAAAATCTTATGTGGCATTGCATGAGACGGGCTATAAGACTGCTGACGTGTAGCGTTATACATGTCCTTAAAATCATTTTTTTTGTCATTTGGGTCCTTGGAGCACGAAAGTGAAAGTAAATGGACATATCAATTCACACACACATGCATATACATTATTCTTACGTATAACTATATGAGTTTCAACTATCAGAATATCTCTCACACACAAAATAAGTTCAAGCCACAGTGACATAAAATGAGTTCATATGTCACACGCACTAACAAAATAAGTTAAAATCATGACACATCATATATCTAAGCTCCTCTTGGTCTTTCTTGGAGTCATCTTCTCTAGAGCAGTTGTAGTGATATCTGATGTTTAAAAACTCGACCGTGCAAGGGGTAAGACCACCCCCGAGGCATTTTATTACTACAAGAAGACCTTCTCACGTAGGTCAAGAAACCCCCGAACCTATTTCTGTCCCCGACACGAGGGCCACGTGTGCCCTGTGAGAACCAAGCCGGCGCTTAGCACCGTTACCCACGACCGGACCGGACCTTAACCTGTGCTTTGAAATTGCGGAGAGGCAAGGGAATTTTTTAACCGAGGCAATAATTCGTTACCTCCGGGGATCGAACCTAAGACCTGAGAGGTGCTACTTGGGAGCCCCAACCAGTACGTTGAAGAACCTTTCGCTGATCTCTAGAGTCTGAGAAGAAGAAGCCTGTTGAGATGTGCCTTCTTCCATCAACATACCAAGGCGGCTGCAAATATGACATAACATATTTTCAAGTGGCTGATATTAAACAATAGCATAGATGATGAGAACTAGCAATTTCTTACCATCTTGTCGCCATTCCAAGACTCTCTTGCCCTATTTATTCCCATGTATTGATAGGATATCTGGTGGTAAATCCTTAGGGGCCCAAACTTTAATAGTATTTTTTCTTGGTTTCCTTTTCCTACAAAGTTAAATTTTCTAAGACTAAAACTAGTCATAGCTCATAAAACAAACATGAGAAGGAAAAATGCTCAATGCTTACCTTTTTTAGTTCCATTCAATGGACATTTGTAGCTAGCTTGCCTATGTCCCAAGATTCCATATCTATAACACTTCACTTTCCCTCTAACCCTTTTCTTGTTCCCGCTCTCATTTTCACTAGCCTTTGCAACAGTTTTTGGTCCACCGCTACAACCTTCGAGGAAAATTTTGTACCTACTCTTCCTTTGCCTTCCAACACCCCTTTTAGTTAGTGGTGCAACCACCTCAAATGGTAAATCTACCTTGGGCCACTTTTCTACAACAAAGACCTTCTATAGCTACGATTGGAAACGCATTGTAGCGGCGGGTATGGCCACCCGCCGCTACAGCCAAAATAGCAAAACAAAAAACAGGCCCCTGTCGGGCCCGGATCACAACATCGGAGAGGCGGCGGATCCGCCGCCCGAGTGCCGCCGGAGAGGGGTGGATCCGCGGCCGCCCTGCTTCACGCCGTCGACGCTGCGACGATGGAGGCCGCCTTGCATGCCGTCGCCGCTGTGAGGATGGGGGCCGCGGATCCATCCCGCTGCCACCGTGAGGTTGTGGGCCGCGGATCCACCCCGTCGCCGCCGTGAGGATGGGGGCCGGATCCGTGGCCCCCGCATGCCATGCTGCCGCCGCCTCGAGGATGGGGGTCGGATCCACGGCCCCCATATGCCACGCTCGTCGCCATCGCGAGGATGGGGACAGGATCCGGCGGAGCAGGACCCCGACGCGGAGGAGGGAGGCGCCTTCAACTTCCAGCAGAGATCCGCGCACGCCATGGCTAGCAAGGTGGGGGGGGGGCGGCGACGGGTGCGACGAGGAGGAGGAGCCGACGTAAGATGGAGGTACCTCCCGCGCCTTGTTGTCGGAGAGCAGCGCGCGCCATGGCTGACGAGAGGGGAGGGGGTGGGCGGCGTGGCGCGGTGGAGGAGCCGCCGGAGGAGAAAGTTGGAGAGAGAGGGAGAGAGTTGGTGGGGGGCGGCGGGCGGGGAGGGAGGAGCCGAGCGGGGAGGCGATAGTATTAGGGTTAGTAAGTTTTATAGGGCCACAAGGGAGGAGGGGACAGATGGGCTCGTTGGGCCGCATGGCGGCGATTGATGGGCTGTTACTTGATTTCGGCTTGCGCCGCTAAAAACCCAATTTGTGGTAGTGTTGGCTCTACCATTCCAACATATGCCTTTCTAAACTTCTCCACAAAATAGTAGTCATGGACAAACTCCTCCATCCTCACATTCCTAATTTGTTGGCCTACTATCAAGGAAAGAGCATGTTGGCAAGGCTTCCCCGTGTGCTGCCACCGATAGCATGTACACTCATGAAAATATGCCTTAACAACAAATCTATAGGTGCAATTATCCCACACCCGAGCCGCATAATTGTCACCTTAGATAAAAGAAAATGTCCTAGCCCTCTAGTCCAAGCATTCAAGATTTGAAGCACTGCCGGTAGTATCCTTCCATAGAGCTCTCTCCAATTTGCCTTCATTTATGGAAAAGAACCATAGTCATCACTCTAATCTTGTCAACAAACTAAACAATGGGCAAGTCCCTTATCTCTCTAATCCAGTTGTTAAATTATTCAGCTATATTGCCTCGTCACATAATCACACTTGATGTCCGGATTGAAGTTAGTTCTCCTCCACTTCAGCTTTGTGATTTTTCCGTAGCCACGACTTAGCATCGGAGGTACCTGCATAAACCGTTGCCATGTGCTCCTCGTACATATCCTTGTCATATGCTCTAGCTGCAAGCCACATGTGTCCAACACTCGTTACCGCTCCGAGCCTTCTTGAAATTCTCCATTAGATGCCTAAAGCATTCCCTTTGCTCAGCTTGTGGAAAGACCTTACGCACCGTAGTGCATAACCCCGAGCAAGCATCTCGTACAAATAGCAAGTAGAGGAAGATCTTTGACAACCTTGTATAGCTGAGTCAAAAACCATTTCCAATTGTGACCATCCACACCAATTACTCGAAGCTAACTTTCCACACTATCTACCAGGTGAGGGCAGTGGCATCAATACCAAGTCAAGGCCTCCAACCACAACAAAAACCCTCGATACAAGGACCAACTGCACAAAAGAACATGTGAAAATTAACCATGTCCTCAACAACCTTGGTATCTATCTCCATAATACTATATGGTGACCTCTTCATGACCTATGCCTTCCATTTATACATTAGTTGAAAACTCTCTTCCCATACCGTACAATAACTTCAAAGCCTTTTCATGTCCTTCCAAACGAGTGTCATAGCCAATTTTGCAGTTGTGCTCGTCTTATAACTGAATCTGTAGCTCCTTAGGACCCATTTGAGATTTTCAAAGAATAGAAATGGACTTGGAAGTGACCCACTTGGCAGAAGGTGTAGTTGTTCTCCTCTTGGCGCTAGATGTGTATGTGTGTATATCATTCAACAATGTGACCTGCATAAATAAATAAAAAAAAAAATATATGAGTCAAATATTTACATTAACAATACAAGGAAATATATAATCAAGAGAAGTTAGTGTGTAAGTTAGTACCATATCAGACATGTTGTTTGGTTTTCTTGAACCCAACTATGGCCCAAGGACAGTCACCCCCTTGTAGTAACCTTTATACCTTGACTTGTTAGTTGCCTAAATGCCTAATTAGAATTCTTCATTTATAGCAAATTGCCTCACAACCAATCTGAAATCTGCCATGCAAGGGTATATGGTGCCCAAATCACGAATTTTTCTCATCATACACCATCACAGTCTCCTCTGGAATATGATCACACACTGGTATAGCTGCACCTTCAATACCCTCTACATTAGGAACTCCAGAAGCACTTCTGTCATGGGATCTTGAATTTCAAGCAATCTCCCTATTCATTTCTTCTGCACTTTCATCGTCACGCCTCAAACCCAAAAGTACATAAACATTTTAGTCATTACAAAGTTATACCCTTCCATTCTCTTCATCGACTTCTGCTATTTCTATTGAATCCCAGTCTACAAGTGAAGGCTCTGGCTCCAATACTACCTCTACCACTGGAACCGTTGCAAAACTAAGTTCATGATTCATAACAAGCCTATTGAAACATCATGTTAATAAATGAGTTAGGGATGCACATCGATGTTTCACTCTAGCTAAATTATTGTAAAATAAGAATAACATTGCAAACAACATACCTTGTTTTGTCCGCGTTCAACATCCAATCATTCCGAAATTGTTCCTCTCCATTATGAAATTTAATGTACCTATAAATTGAAATTTGTTTGATATCCAACTCACCTTGCCAACTTCAACTTCAGTTGTTGATGCATAATATATATATATATATATATACAACTGAAATTGGTAAGGTGAGAGAAAGAGAGAGAGAGAGAGAGAGAGAGAGAGAGAGAGAGAGAGAGAGAGAGAGAGAGAGAGAGAGAGGTGGCTGGGTGGAGGAGAAATCAGAAGGTTAGGATTTGTGGAAGGTCGACCACGCGTGCCACTTGCGACCGGCCGGAGGGGCAGTTTGGTCATTTCGTATGGTTGGACATAGAAAAGAAACAAGAAATCATTTGAATAAATAAATAATGCTATAAGTTAGCTGTGGCAATGTTCGGAGTGTTGTGTTTGCGAAGCCCATGATGTTAATGCTACTGTGGTGAAGCCACTTCTCCGGAGTGCCAAAATAGTATTTCTCTCGCATTCGGATGTGATACGTTCGCACATCCCTGCCACATGGGTTGCACATATTTTCCTTATATAGGTTGAATATGGATTTGAGTATAATTGGATTTGAAATTTGTGTCTGCTTGATTCTCACCATGTCATCATCATATATGTCGGTTTTCATATGATTTTTACAAAATAAAGTAATATCCACATATGAGGTGTAAGGCTAGTCTCAATGCTAAGTTTCATTCTATTGTTTCCAATGTGCCATATCATCAAAAGTGTTTATGCAACTACTAATGAAACAACCCCCTCCAATGGACAATTTCATTTCGTGAGTTTCATAGCCAAACCACCATTTAATTGTCGCATAAAGTTGTGATCAAATTTACCACATGAACTATGTAGCCAGTTGCCATTAGTTTCACGTGAGTTACTAGCATTTAGTCTAATAATTATCAAGTCTCCACACAAGTCAAACAGAAAAACATCATCGGACAAAATATATTGAAATTCCAAACCACATTTAGGTTGTCTCAATCTTCATCATTGTTAGTAAACAACTTCAGCTCCATAGAGTCCAAAGCCTTTAACCGCTTAGCCTTCAGTTCTTTAGTCATCCGAGGACATGTTATAAGATCAATGAACCTAGAGTGTGGTTCATATGTTTTGGTGATTGATGTCAACATAATCAATGGGACTAACAAGGTTTGTTATTGTGCATGATGTTTAGTGTCATGGATGTAGAGCTATACTCTTGGAGTGGTGAAACATCAATGGTTGCAAGGTGATTGATATCAACATGGTCGACGTGACTAACATGATTGACATAGGGAAACATCAATCTTATGAAGTAAACTACCTTTGAGCCATGACAAGGAAAGTGAAAAAGTTGTACTATCAAGAGGGGTTTGGGCTTAGTAGCTTGATCTGGTTTCCTTAGGTTTCTTACCTAGTAATGATGCACACAAGGCTTGGCAAGATCATGAAGACCAAAAGAATACCCAATTATTGATGGAGTAAAACCGAGACAAAGAGAGGATTGTGTTGGACCTCTCTCAAGGTTTTGAAGATGGAACAAATGATGATGAGTTTGCACTCTAGGCTTAGCTAGCTCTTAAAGTCCCAACAAGTTGATGAACGATCAAGATAAAAAGAGGGTTGAATTGGAATTGTCTCATAAGTTTGAGGATGATAAAATTGTGGTGAGCTCAAGATGTCATTAGGAATATGTTGATATCTTAACAAGCTTTCCAACAAGTCCAAGATCACCAATACCTGCTTAGCTCAAGTACAAGACCAAACTTTTCGAACACAGTGAACACGAGTACCGAGGCATGCCAGTTGGTTTTCCCTTGAAACCAACAATGACAAGATAGAGCATGTAAAATTCTCGTATCACTAGCCCGAGATAGGCCGATGCGTTATATTAGCAGATAGAGTAAAGTAAAAGAACAATAAAACAACTATCGGCTACACGACAAATCAATCTAATGGCATAGATCGTGTGTGCCCGATAGAAAAACAATGCTAAATCACCCAAATAGAAGGTAAAGTAGAAACATGGCAGATTGACCGATTTCACGTACGGAACAGCTAGTCGTGATAAAAAAGTAACTTTATTTTAGTGTTGTTAATCATGTGCTGAGACAAATAACATGGTTTGAACCTTACTCGATTTATTCCCTAACTAAGCGAAGAAGATAGGACAAGTTAAATTGCCAACGCAACCTCTAGGGGAGGTCTAATTGGCCAAAATGTCTTAACCATGACTCAATTAGCGAGACCTAAACAAACTAAAGCCTCCGACATTGACCAAGTGCTAGATATGAGAAGTCAAACTACCTACCGAAGAGTTGTGCTAGGTCTTAAACAACCCTGCTCGATCGATACTCAAAACGAGTAACCTAGAATAGATGTATGCTACCAAATAACTAGCAAGTTGTGTCGATTCAAACAAGACAAGTCAAACTGCAAGAATCAAATGTATTTACCCAACAAATCTGCTATCCTTCACGTTGCAGAGCTGGAGCCCCGAGACAATGGCGGGTGATGAAATCCGTCAATAAAAATTAATGGGTGGCAATGTGCCGAAGTTGTTGTTTACATTGTGCCTGGGTCTTTATTTATATCGCCAAGGCTAGACTTCATGTGACCACAAGTTGGTCGTGTCAACCTAGTCCTATTTGGACTCCAAATAACATTTTCTATACTAATTAAAGACTTATTGAGATAGCCCCGAGACGATGGCGGGTGATGAAACCCTGCTGATGTGGTGCAAGAAACAAGTAAGCTTTCACAAGTTTGTGAGAGATTTGGGTCGCCTCGAGAAGGAGCGCCACTAGTGAGCACCCGCCGGCACTCTATGAGCACGGTGGTTAAGACCCTATAATGAGAATTTCTAGGGACGGTAGGGAGACCGTGACGCCACTCGAGGAGTGGTTCATGCTCTAAGGGATCATTGGTTGGAAGAGTCAAGCTAGTCCTTGAGAGAAACAAGCTTTTGCCTTGGAGGGCGACGGTGACATGACCGTGACTTCACTAGGGGAGAGTGAAGCGGGCTCGTGGGCGAGGACTCCACTCCAACGAGTGGTAGTAGGAGCTTGTGACTCCGGCAGGAGTAGGCTCAACGAGGAGTAGGGGAAGACATTGGACTTACGTGAGGGACTCAAATTTCACCAAAGTGAAACCCGAGCCCATGGTACCTCTATGCCACTCCCAGGAGTGTGGCACGTACATCCATCACAAATTAGTATAGAAAACCATAAATAAGGAATGTAAACAAGGCAAGATAGTAGAATCTCCAAGTACATTATTATGCATAAGTCTCAATCTCATGAATACAAGAGCGTGGCACGCAGACCATCGCGATATCAAAGTAGGAATCTAGCGGAAGCATCTCCGATGAAGATCGGCGATGAAGACCATACCCACAAGCGACTCGAGTGTAGGCGAGACCGTCACTCCTCTCCGTCAACTCCCTCGGCTGGCTCGGCTGGCTCCTCAAGCAATCGTGTCTCGAAAAATAAAGTGGGAAAGCCGTGAGTACATAGAGTACTCAACAAGCCGCAACTACCTAGCAACAATGTATGCATGCTCGGATATTCCAAGGAAAGGCAAGGGCTAGCACCTAAAGCATTAATCCTCAAGTCTATGTGAATCATATTTTTATTATTAGTAAAATTTTATAAGTGGCATTGCAGGAAACAACACAATCCTGCAAGGGTCAAGTTTTATGTCCAGCACACCTCCACTGGACCACAGCTCGAAGCCGGAAGTAAAACACCTATCGTAGGGGAGAAGTAGTAAATGCTAATCAAGTGGATTTCTCTCGGTAGTGCCCACACTTTGGGCTAGACTATACGTATAGATTTATATATCTTATGCTATCATTCATGGCAACAGGATTATTGTGACTAACATCTTTGGATGAAGGTCCGACATTCTCATATGTTCAAGGTCACAATGAGATTGGAGGCATATTGGTCTTCATGGATATTCTTCTAGTAACGATGATGAAGATGAAGCAAGGCTAAGGATTGCTAGGTCCATGTGTGTGCAGTCACTTGGCTTGAACGAATTGGTTGAGTCCATAAAAAGTTGTACTATCAAGAGGGGTTTGGGCTTAGTAGCTTGATCTGGTTTCCTTAGGTTTCTTACCTAGTAATGATGCACACAAGGCTTGGCAAGATCATGAAGACCAAAAGAATACCCAATTCTTGATGGAGTAAAACCGAGACAAAGAGAGGATTGTGTTGGACCTCTCTCAAGGTTTTGAAGATGGAACAAATTATGATGAGTTTGCACTCTAGGCTTGGCTAGCTCTTAAAGTCCCAACAAGTTGATGAACGATCAAGATAAAAAGAGGGTTGAATTGGAATTGTCTCATAAGTTTGAGGATGATAAAATTGTGGTGAGCTCAAGATGTCATTAGGAATATGTTGATATCTTAACAAGCTTTCCAACAAGTCCAAGATCACCAATATCTGCTTAGCTCAAGTACAAGACCAAACTTTTCGAACACGGTGAACACGAGTACCGAGGCATGCCGATTGGTTTTCCCTTGAAACCAACAATGACAAGATAGAGCATGTAAAATTCCTGTATCACTAGCCCGGATAGGCCGATGCGTTATATTAGCAGATAGAGTAAAGTAAAAGAACAATAAAACAACTATCGGCTACACGACAAATCAATCTAATGGCATAGATCGTGTGTGCCCGATAGAAAAACAATGCTAAATCACCCAAATAGAAGGTAAAGTAGAAACATGGCAGATTGACCGATTTCACGTAAGGAACAGCTAGTCGTGATAAAAAAGTAACTTTATTTTAGTGTTGTTAATCATGTGCTTGAGACAAATAACATGGTTTGAACCTTACTCGATTTATTCCCTAACTAAGCGAAGAAGATAGGACAAGTTAAATTGCCAACGCAACCTCTAGGGGAGGTCTAATTGGCCAAAATGTCTTAACCGTGACTCAATTAGCGAGACCTAAACAAACTAAAGCCTCCGACATTGACCAAGTGCTAGATATGAGAAGTCAAACTACCTACCGAAGAGTTGTGCTAGGTCTTAAACAACCCTGCTCGATCGATACTCAAAACAGTAACCTAGAATAGATGTATGCTACCAAATAACTAGCAAGTTGTGTCGATTCAAACAAGACAAGTCAAACTGCAAGAATCAAATGTATTTACCCAACAAATCTGCTATCCTTCACGTTGCAGAGCTGGAGCCCCGAGACAATGGCGGGTGATGAAATCCGTCAATAAAAATTAATGGGTGGCAATGTGCCGAAGTTGTTGTAGTGATTGGTTGTTGTTTACATTGTGCCTGGGTCTTTATTTATATCGCCAAGGCTAGACTTCATGTGACCACAAGTTGGTCGTGTCAACCTAGTCCTATTTGGACTCCAAATAACATTTTCTATACTAATTAAAGACTTATTGAGATAGCCATGAGACGATGGCGGGTGATGAAACCCTGCTGATGTGGTGCAAGAAACAAGTAAGCTTTCACAAGTTTGTGAGAGATTTGGGTCGCCTCGAGAAGGAGCGCCACTAGTGAGCACCCGCTGGCACTCTATGAGCACGGTGGTTAAGACCCTATAATGAGAATTTCTAGGGACAGTAGGGAGACCGTGACGCCACTCGAGGAGTGGTTCATGCTCTAGGGGATCATTGGTTGGAAGAGTCAAGCTAGTCCTTGAGGGAAACAAGCTTTTGCCTTGGAGGCCAACGGTGACATGACTGTGACTTCACTAGGGGAGAGTGAAGCGGGCTCGTGGGCGAGGACTCCACTCCAACGAGTGGTAGTAGGAGCTTGTGACTCCGGCGGGAGTAGGCTCAACGAGGAGTAGGGGAAGACATTGGACTTACGTGAGGGACTCAAATTTCACCAAAGTGAAACCCGAGCCCATGGTACCTCTATGCCACTCCCGGGAGTGTGGCATGTACATCCATCACAAATTAGTATAGAAAACCATAAATAAGGAATGTAAACAAGGCAAGATAGTAGAATCTCCAAGTACATTATTATGCATAAGTCTCAATCTCATGAATACAAGAGCGGGGCATGCAGGCCATCGCGATATCAAAGTAGGAATCTAGCGAAGCGAAGCGGAAGCATCTCCGATGAAGATCGGCGATGAAGACCATACCCACAAGCGACTCGAGTGTAGGCGAGACCGTCACTCCTCTCCGTCAACTCCCTCGGCTGGCTCGGCTGGCTCCTCGAGCAATGGCGTCCGAAAAACAAAGTGGGAAAGCCGTGAGTACATAGAGTACTCAACAAGCCGCAACTACCTAGCAACAATGTATGCATGCTCGGATATTCCAAGGAAAGGCAAGGGCTAGCACCTAAAGCATTAATCCTCAAGTCTATGTGAATCATAATTTTGTTATTACTAAAATTTTATAAGTGGCCTTGCAGGAAACAATATAATCCTGCAAGGGTCAAGTTTTATGTCCAGCACACCTCCACCGGACCACAGCTCAAAGCCGGAAGTAAAACACCTATCGGAGGGGAGAAGTAGTAAATGCTAATCAAGTGGATTTCTCTCGGTAGTGCCCATACTTTGGGCTAGACTATACGTATAGATTTATATATCTCTGCAGAGAGTAAGCAACTGTACCCACGTGAAGAGGTACTCAAACAAAAGACCACCGTCGTGGCCCAAGCAAAGCAACACTCACAAGATCACTCTACAAAGCATCGATCGGTAGGCGCCCGTCCCTCATTTCCGGGATCCTCTAACCACAACATAGGAAAAGAAGGTCCTGAAGGGTATGACAAGGCGTACATGGGCCGGGTGGGATATCCTCTGCTCGTGAGTCGAGACAAACGCTCCAACACCCACTACCACTAATCTCTACACCACGGCGGGCCACCCGGTCCTCCGCTAAGTATCATGATCCATCCCGCCCATACAAGTCACGTGGTATGCTAGTAAAGCCAAGAGGGGTATACGCACAAGAACCGGTCCTTAAGCTGCCGGGCGAGTCACCATCCCTCTCCTCAAAACAACGAGTCTCAACAACGAGTGTCACCACAACAGGGGCCCCATAACCCAAGGCCCCTACACAACCTGTACCCGCAACAGGTACTCTCCAAATAGAGACTCCCCGAAGTCTCCTAGCACCTAACCACCTACACTCGCCCCCGCAAAAGGTCCTACAGGGTATCTAGTACAGAAACTCGACACCTAAGAAACACCTACCATTTATTTTACACAAAAACATGTATAGTCATCATGGGGTTCAATTAAGCAACTAAGCTAATACTAAGCATGCGAGTAACAGTAGCACAACCTAAGGCAAACGAGTGTCAAGGATGGCATAGTATGGCATAGGTAAACTACAAGTGCAAGTAACCATTAATCATGCATGGATCGGTTTAATGCAAATTACTAAATAGAAGCAAGAGTGGTCAAGGATTGCAGCTTGCCCGGATAAGGCTGCTCCCGGGCCGGGTCGGGGTACTCGTACGGCTGCTCCGGCGGAAACTCCTCAAACTACAGCTCGGACGGGAACTCCTCAGTACCCTCCGACGGACGGATCGTGAAACAGGGGTTAGGCACGCAAATCGAGGCAATATGATAAAGAACGAAACGAACGACGGAAATTATGGTACTAGAACATGACCAAAAGCTAGACCGACGCGTAGAGAACGTCGCTACGAGTCCAACGCAACCGACCGCGTAATTTTCTCGAGACTCTAGGAAAAGATATGAATTTCCAAAGATAAATGAATTATGGAAATTTAGGAAAATCCAAGAAAAGAAAAACCAGGGAATATTGGAATATTCCCTTGGAATATTCTGGAAGAATATTCCACAGCCCAACACTATTCCGTGGGCCGGGTCCAGGGCCCACTTCCTTCCTTCTCTCTCTCTCGGTCCACATGGACCGAGTCCACCCAAAACTTAAATCCCGATCTCATGGACTCGATTCAAGTGTGAAAGTGCATCTAGGCCCCTCATTTTATTTTGGATGATTGATATCAATACAATTAAATTTAGAACTAATGCTTTCATGAGGATGTGTGTAGTGAATATCTAAAGCACATGAAAGTCTAGCAAGCACAATCAAAAAGAGAAAAGAATTGCAAAATGGAACAAATGGAGAATTTGGAAAAGGCCTATCTCAAAGCTAATGCCTCGCTTTATTTCTTTGCTTTGAGTCATAGGGATGCCGTACTATAAAGAGGGATGCAAATCACAAACGTGGCTAAGAATGGAGATGCTCACAAACTCAAGAAATCTCCTCCAAACCCATTCTTTCCGAACCCATCGGAAGCTCCGGTGTGGTACCGGAAGTTCCGGTAGACCTACGGAGAGTTTTGCTCTCGGGTAAGGCCTTACCGGAAGTTCCGGTCCTCGGTACCGGAAGTTCCGGTAGGCTTACGAGAGAATTTTGCTCTCGGGTAAGGCCATACCGGAAGTTCCGGTGTCCGGTACCGGAAGTTCCGGTAGGCTTACAGAGAGTTTTGCTCTCGGGTAAGGCCTTACCGGAAGTTCCGGTCCCGGTACCGGAAGTTCCGGTAGGCTAACGAGAGCTTTGAGCTCTCCGGAATGCCATACCGGAAGTTCCGATACGGCACCGGAAGCTCCGGTGCGGTCCAGTTTTCCAACCCTAAACCCACGTACCGGAAGTTCCGGTACTCCACCGGAAGTTCCGGTGCGGGCCGAAGTCCGGATCTAACCCTAATTCGAACCATACCGGAAGTTCCGATACGTTATCGGAAGTTCCGGTGCGGAGTTTTCAGACAGGCCAACGGCTCTTTTTGGGCTGTGGTATATAAACCACACCCCCTCCTTCACTCATTCACACTTGCAACATTCCGAGCCAAAACACACTTGTGCTTCACTCCACTCTGCTCCAAATCCTCTCCAAAGACAAAAATTCCATCCTTGAGCTAGGATTTGAGTGAGAGACTTGAAGCAAGTGTTTGAGAGACTTGATTCCATTCTTGAGCATCTTCACTCCCGTCAAGCTTGTGATTTGGATTTGTTACTCTTGGAGCCTTGAGCTCCTAGACGGCTAGGCGTGCTCGTGAGCTCCCAACTTGTGTGGTGACGCCGAGAAGTTTGTATTGCCCGTCCCGGAAGGGACATTGATAGTGGAGAACTCAAGCTCAACCTTGGTGGTGACTTGAGGGAGAAATAGGGTTGAAAGAAACCCGGTCCTTAGTGGACTTTCTCAACGGAGACGTAGAGTCCTTGGTGGGCTTGAACTTCGGTGAAAAAATCCGTGTCTCTTGTGCTCCCTCTTTTACTTAAGCGCGTTGTTGTTTAAATTCACTAGGTTGCTTGTTAGTTTCCCTTGTGCTCGTTAAATTGCTAGAATTGCATAGGGTTGTTTCCTTCTTTCTTGCAAGGGCTAGAATTGTGTAGGGTTTTATTCCGCATTTATCACCCTGCACCGGAAGTTCCGGTACCCTACCGGAAGTTCCGGTATTTGACGGTTTTGTCTTAGTGTTAATTCGCAGAAATTTTTAGGTTCGCCTATTCACCCCCCCTCTAGGCGACTTTCAATTGGTATCGGAGCGGGTATCTTCGTTGAAGCCTCACCGCTTGAAGATTAAAGATGGCAAATGAGAAAGATGCAACGGCTAGTGGTAGTGGTGAAGCACCACCTAAGGTAGCCGGTGAAAGGGGTCATGAGACCGCACGGGAGACGGCGAGAGATGGAAATGGAAAAGGGGTTGTCCAGGGAGGAGATGTACCTAGTGCTTTGCCGATAAGTTACAACAAAACGCCATACACCTATGGTGACGGAAGAGATGAACACATTGGTCCCGGCTCCGGAAGACTACCGTATTTTGATGGTCAATACTTCGATCATTGGAAAACAAAGATGTTGCTACACTTGGATTCAATGCATCAAAATGTAAGAAATGTGACTCAACATGGTTTCTTGTGGGAATGTAGAAGCAAGCCAACCGCACAAGACTTGTTCAATGTTAGGTGTAATGTGGCGGCGGCTAGTGCTCTTGTATCCGCACTTAGTCCCGCCGAGTATGAGAAGATAACCGGAATGGAGGATGCCCATCAAATTTGGTTGAAACTTGAATTGGTTCATGAGGGCATTGATAGTGTGAAGGAGTCTAAGTTAGAAGGGCTTAGAGAAGATTTTAACTACTTTGTCATGAGGTCGGATGAAGGGCCAAGGGAAGCCCATGATAGGATGATGAGGATAGTGAACAAGAGAAGAGCACTTGGAGAAAAAGTGTTGGACTTGGATGTGAATAGAAGGTTGCTACAAGCCTTGCAAGCATGGGATGCCAACATAGTGTCCAACATAAGAGACAAAGATGGTTTTAGATACTTCACAACCGATGAAGTGATTGGGAAGGTACTCTCCCAAAAACAGCAAATTGACCAAGGGAATAGGATCAATGCATTGCTCAAGGACAAAGAAAAGGCTAGTGGAAGCAAGAATGATTTGGCTCTCAATGCCGAACAAGAAAAGAAGAAGAAGGTGGTTGAGGAAAGTGATGATAATAGCGATGATGAAATGGCTCTCTTTGTGAAAAGATTCAACAAGCTTATGTTAAAAAGGAGCTCCAAGAAAAATGACCAAGACAAGAGCAAGTTGAGGAAGGCCAAGAACAAGTGCTATATTTGTGGAGACAAAGGTCACTTTATGGCGGAATGTCCGGAGAACTACAAGAACAAGCAAAACAAGAAGGGGGACAAGAAATAGAAGAAGCATAGAAAGTACCGTCGGGGTGAAGCACACATTGGATAAGAATGGAACTCCGATGGATCATCTTCCTCCTCCGAGTCGGAGTCCGATGAAGAGAAGGGAGGCATTGCATCACTTGCTATTGGGCTAACACCGACCAACTCCTCCTTGTTTGGAAGCTTGACCGATGACGAAGATGACACCGGACACAAGTGCATGATGGCTAAAGGCTCTAAGGTAAATGCTAATGGAAGTTCTCAAATTCCTAACATGTTTGATTTGTTGGACATCATTGAGCAGGAAAAGGAGAACAATGAGAGGCAAGAGGAGCTTCTTGAGAAACAAGAAGAAATGCTTGTTCAAGAAAAGCAAAGAGTACTTGAGCTTGAGAAGCTCCTAGAAGTTGAGAGAAAGAAGAATGAGGACTTGATAAAGTCTCTCAAAATGGTTGAAGATGAAAGTGTGACACTTAAAGTCACAAATGTGTCACTTCAAGAGAAGTGTGATAACTTGCAAAAGGATCACAACTCTCTCAAAGTGCAATTTGAGGAAATTACGTGTAACACTACTTCCTCTCAATCTTCGTCTTGCCCCCCATCTAGCATTGAGTGCTCTAGGTGTCTCAAGATTGATGTTGAAGCTTGTATAAGAAATATAAAGACCATTGGTGACTTGAAGAAGCAAGTTCAAGAGCTTCAACAACAAGCACAAAACAAAGTGAAGGCCATCAATGATGCCAAGGCCGAGTATGCAAGGGGCGCATACACTAATGTGAGGCGGCCACATGTGAAGGATGGCATTGGGTACAAGCAAGGTGACAAGCATAATGCAAGAATCAACAAGAACGGCACCGAATTCATCAAGTTCACCAAAGAGAGTGGACACCAAAAGAAGCAAGTCAAGACGGAGAAGCAAATCAAGAATACTAACAAATCTTCTCTTATTTGTGATTTGCGTACTAATGTGTCTAACCCCTCTTGTGCTCTCTTTAATGATTTTGATGCGACCTTTGTGCTAATGAGAAACCAGCATGGTCATGTCTATGCAAAATATGTTGGGCCACGCAACAAGACTCACAAATCTTGTGTGTGGGTGCCCAAGGCACTTGTTACTAATGTGAGAGGACCCAAACAAATTTGGGTACCTAAAAACAAAGCATAAATTGTTTTGTAGGAATATTCCTCCGGTGGTTCGTCATGGGTGGTGGATAGTGGATGCACCAATCATATGACCGGAGACAAGAAAATGTTCGAGTCATTCGAGCCAAGCAAAGAAAGAAATGAATATATTACCTTTGGAGATAACGGAAAAGGCTATGTGTTGGGATATGGTAACATTCCTTTAACTTTTCCGCATTCACTTTCGAAGGTTATGCTTGTGGATAACGTTGACTTCAATTTGTTGTCTATCTCACAACTTTGTGGAATGGGCTACAATTGCTTGTTCAACGACAAGGGTGTGATTGTCTCAAGGAGAAGTGATGGCTCGATTGCTTTTGAGGGTGTGCTCAAAGGAAAGCTTTATGTTGTGGATTTTACCGCGGATAAAGCAAAACTTGACACATGCTTAGTTGCAAAATCCGACATGGGATGGTTGTGGCATAGACGACTAGCCCATGTCGGTATGAGAAATCTTCACAAACTCCAAAAGGGCGGTCATATCCTTGGACTAACGGATGTTTGCTTTGAGAAAAATAAAATTTGTAGTGCATGCCAAGCCGGAAAACAAGTTGGAGCACCACACCCATCCAAGAACATAGTGACAACTACAAGACCATTGGAGATGCTACACATGGATCTTTTTGGTCCCATCGCCTACATAAGCATTGGCGGTAACAAATATGGACTTGTTATTGTTGATGATTATTCTCGCTTCACGTGGGTATTCTTTTTGTGTGATAAAGGTGAAGTGAAAGATGTACTCAAGACATTCTTGAAAAGAGCACAAAATGAATTTGAAGTGAAGATCAAAGCCATAAGAAGCGACAACGGTACCGAATTCAAGAACACTCAAGTTGAAGAGTACCTTGATGAGGAGGGCATCAAGCATGAGTTTTCGGCACCCTACACACCGCAACAAAATGGGGTGGCCGAAAGAAAGAACCGCACTCTCATAGAGATGGCAAGAACTATGCTTGATAAATACAAGACCTCCGATCGTTTTTGGGCCGAAGCAATCAACACCGCATGCCATGCTTCAAATCGGTTGTATCTCCATCGACTCTTGAGGAAAACGCCATACGAGCTACTAACCGGTAAAAAGCCTAACATCTCGTACTTTCGAGTTTTTGGGAGCAAATGTTTCATGCTCAACAAGAAACCCAAGACTTCAAAGTTCTCCCCTAAAGTTGATGAAGGTTTCTTGCTTGGGTATGGTTCAAATTGTCACGCCTATCGTGTCTTTAACAAAACCACCGGTTGCGTTGAAGTTTCACGGGACGTGACGTTTGACGAATCTAACGGCTCTCAAGGGGAGCAAGTTGTTGTTAACAATGCAGATGTTGAGGCTCCTAGGGAAGCAATCAAAAGAATGGCACTTGGTGATGTGAGACCGCAAGAACCGCAAAATGATCAAGATCAACCTCCTCCCTCAAGTCAAGACCAACCACGCACAAATCATGATCAAGTTGATCAAGATCAAGAAGTTGGCAATGAAGATCATGCTCAAGGACAAGATGATGAACCGACATTGCATGATCAAGAGGTTGAACAAGATAGCGGCCAGACAAGCTCACATCCACCACACCCAAGAGTGCATCAAAGTGTGCAACGTGATCACCCCGTGGAACAAATTCTTGGTGACATAGAAAAAGGGGTAATCACTCGTTCTCGTGTTTGCAATTTTTGTGAACATTACTCTTTTGTCTCTTCTTTGGAGCCATTTAGAGTAGAAGAAGCACTCGAGGACTCGGATTGGGTAATGGCCATGCAAGAAGAATTGAACAACTTCACAAGAAATGAAGTTTGGACTTTAGAAGAAAGACCAAGAAGCAAGAATGTTGTGGGCACCAAGTGGGTGTTCCGCAATAAGCAAAATGAAGACGGCGTTGTAACGAGGAACAAAGCAAGATTGGTGGCAAAAGGATATTCACAAGTGGAAGGATTGGACTTTGATGAAACCTATGCCCCCGTGGCAAGACTTGAATCAATAAGAATGCTACTTGCCTTTGCCACTCACCACAACTTCAAGTTGTACCAAATGGACGTGAAGAGTGCATTTCTAAACGGACCAATCAAGGAAGAAGTATACGTGGAGCAACCACCGGGCTTTGAAGACCCCAAGTATCCTAATCACGTATATAAACTCCATAAGGCGCTCTATGGGCTTAAGCAAGCACCAAGAGCATGGTATGAATGCCTTAGGGATTTCCTTTTGAAAAAGGGCTTTGAAATGGGCAAGGCCAATGCAACCCTCTTCACAAAGCGTTTTGATCATGATATATTTGTGTGCCAAATTTATGTCGATGACATAATATTTGGTTCTACTAACCAAATGTTTTGTGATGATTTTAGCAAGATAATGACCAAGAGGTTCGAGATGTCTATGATGGGTGAGTTGACATTCTTTCTAGGATTTCAAGTCAAGCAACTCAAGGAGGGCACCTTCCTATGTCAAGCCAAGTACACTCAAGACATATTGAAGAAGTTTGACATGGACAAGGCAAAGCCCGCCAAGACGCCCATGGCAACAAATGGCCATCTTGACCTCACCAAGAAAGACAAGCCGGTTGATCAAAAGGTTTTTCGCTCTATGATCGGCTCTTTGCTTTACCTTTGTGCATCTAGGCCCGATATCATGCTTAGTGTGTGTATGTGTGCACGTTTCCAAGCCGCTCCTATGGAGTGCCACATGGTGGCCGTTAAAAGAATCTTGAGATATTTAGTGCACACACCCAACCTAGGGCTTTGGTACCCCAAGGGTTCAAAGTTCAACCTTATAGGCTATTCCGATGCGGATTACGCCGGGGACAAAGTGGATAGAAAGAGCACCTCCGGGACTTGCCAATTCTTGGGTAGGTCCCTAGTGTCATGGTCATCCAAGAAACAAAATTCCGTTGCACTATCCACGGCCGAAGCGGAGTATGTGGCAGCCGGTAGTTGTTGTGCACAACTATTGTGGATGCGACAAACTCTAAGGGACTACGGTTACAAGTTGAACCGTGTTCCTCTCCTATGTGACAATGAGAGTGCCATAAAGCTAGCTTATAACCCCGTTGAGCATTCGCGCACAAAGCATATAGATATCCGCCATCACTTCTTGAGAGATCATTCTATAAAAGGGGATATTGAGGTGAGCCATGTGAAAACCGAAAATCAATTAGCCGACATTTTCACCAAGCCCTTAGATGAAAGCCGATTTTGCTATCTAAGGAGTGAGCTAAACATTCTTGACTCTAGCAACGTGGTGTAAACGCGTGCACATTTGCTTGTTGCTTTATTAGTTTTGGATCTTAAGATGAAATACATGCTTTCGAAAAATAAGTTAGTGTTTTTAAAGCTTTTATCTTAGTTCTTGACCAATAGGTCAAATCTTGTCAAAATGTGATCATAGCTTTGTTTGTTGATTGTATACTGATCACATGATGTCAAGATGTCCCACTAGTCCATCAAAATTATTTTTGAAAACTGTCCCCAAAACTTCACCTCTCTTCTTCTCTCTGTTTTCCCCCTACCGGAAGTTCCGGTAGGGTACCGAAGTTCGGCACGGGACCGGGGCTCAGCGTTTATTTCCCGATCGGAAGTTCCGGTAGGGGACCGGAGGTTCCGACCGGAGGTCGAACAGAGGACTTTTCCTCTCGGTCGGAAGTTCCGGTACCCGTACCGGATGCTCCGACCGGGAGCTCACCCTCGGGTGTCATGCCCACACCGGAAGTTCCGGTACTGCACCGGAAGTTCCGGTGCGGGTCGTTGACCTAGGGTTTGAGCCCGCACCGGAAGTTCCGGTAGGCTACCGGAAGTTCCGGTGCGGGGCGGCAAGTATAAATAGGGGAGCCCGTCCCCTTGAAAGGGACGGCTCCCATTTGAAAAAGACTCCTCTTTTTCTTCCTTTCTCTTCGGATCTCCATCAACCGGAAGCTCCTCTCAACTTCCGGCGACGGTCTACGGCAAGAATCTCCAAGCTTCTTCCTCCGGTCTTCTCCAAGCACCTAGCTAGAGGAGAAGGTATACCTTCATTGCCTTAACTTCTAGATCTAGGTTTAAATCCTTGAATCCCTAGGAATATTTGATGCTTAGATGTTTCTCTAGCAGTTCTAGAACACTAGCATGCTTCTAGGAAGTAATTCCATGGGCTAGATGTGGATTTTTCGCACTCGCTAGGGTTAGGGTTGACCCCTACCGGAAGTTCCGGTAGGCTACCGGAAGTTCCGGTATGGGTCAGCCCCGACGGATATGGAACCCGTCGGAGGTTCCGGTACCGGAGGTACCGGAGGTTCCGGTACCTTGTACCGGAAGTTCCGTATCCGGTACCGGAAGTTCCGACAGAGGCCTATCTTGTTAGCATCTTCCTAGCATCTCTAAATTCCCACATTGTGTATGTTGCTCCTTACACATGTTTTCCTCTCTCGTTAGATGACTCGTGGCAGGAAGCGGCACGGTGACCAAGCGCCCAGCTCCCGCTCAAGGTCATGATGACTCGGACTCGGACTCGGACTTCGACGCGCCGAATCCACGCCTTGTCAAGAGGCGGACCACGGGAACCGGTCACCGGTCTTCCTCCCGTGGTCTTGGCCCCGGCAAGGGCAAAGGAAAAAGCACAGCTAGGAGACCTCCTCCCGCTCCCGTGTCGGATGATGAAGAAGAAAGTGAGGAGGAGGCTGGACATGTGGGCGAGGATGAGTGGTTTCTCCCCATCGCCCGCAACTTGCGGGAGCACTATAAGTATGAGCTGAGATCACCGGCCGTGAGTGGCAGTGCAGGCTATAATGTACCTTTCTACAGAGATGAGGTGCAGAAATATAGGAGCAAGTGCCCGTGGCTCAAGGCTAAGGAAAGAGGTGTGGAGGACATTCGCTTTTGGGACCACACCCAAGCCGAGTGGTACAAGGAGGCTCCTCCTCCACCAGCTCAGCAGGCTGCAGATGCTCCACCTACCTCCTGTCGCCGGACTCGCAGCAAATCCGGATTCATCACCTCGGTCCTCAAGTCTATCTTTTGCATGTGCAAGGCCAATAGTGAGGACATCTATGAGATGAGGATGGAACAGCGGCGCATCAATGAAGGACATCACCGTTATCTCTCTTACCTAGCTCAGCAGTAGCAGCAGCCACCACCTCCTCCCTTGGATCTTGCACCGATAGTACCTCGGCAGTGGGAGGACCCTTGGGCTCCTTATCATCAGGCCGCGGGAGTGGCAGCACGAGCAGCACGAGCAGCAGCTCGGGGTGTGGAGGGCAGCGGCACCGAGAGTGGAGAGGATGACAGCGCCGAGGATGTTCCGACCGCCTCCGCTCCCCGCTCGAGCACTCGGATCCCGCTCCATGAGAAGGGTAAGGGAGTGGCACGCCCCACGGATGAGGAAGAAAGCGATGAAGACGACGACGACGACGATGACGACGAGTGATCCTCTCTTGGGCGTTCTAGTTCTTTTCTCCTTTTTGGTGATGTGTTGCCAAAGGGGGAGAAGAAATTTCTATCTATTTATCTTTATCTCGTGTTTATGATGTAATGAACTATGTGTGTGAGATGGACAAGTGGTTTGGAACTATGGATGATTGTAACAAGTTTAGACTTGCTTTTTATTATCTATCTATGTGGTTTGCCTTATGATATGCTTGGTGATTTGTTGTTTCTCTCTTTTAGATGCATTTGTGTGATGATAAAATGTCATATTGCATTGTTTGTGTTTTTCTTTATTATGGATGCATAGATAAAGGGGAGCTCCTCATGATTCTTATCTCTAATGTGCACTTGGTATTGTATAGACCAATTCTTGAAATTCAATTTCATGTACATATTAAGGGGGAGCTCATCTTTTATCTTTGCAAGTTATGCTTGTAAATTCATTTTTCTAGAAATTTGATTGTATTGGCATCAATCACCAAAAAGGGGGAGATTGAAAGTGCATCTAGGCCCCTCATTTTATTTTGGATGATTGATATCAATACAATTAAATTTAGAACTAATGCTTTCATGAGGATGTGTGTAGTGAATATCTAAAGCACATGAAAGTCTAGCAAGCACAATCAAAAAGGAGAAAAGAATTGCAAAATGGAACAAATGGAGAATTTGGAAAAGGCCTATCTCAAAGCTAATGCCTCGCTTTATTTCTTTGCTTTGAGTCATAGGGATGCCGTACTATAAAGAGGGA
Source organism: Chloris gayana (assembly GCA_031894775.1). Classification (NCBI taxonomy): domain Eukaryota; kingdom Viridiplantae; phylum Streptophyta; class Magnoliopsida; order Poales; family Poaceae; genus Chloris; species Chloris gayana. The sequence continues at coordinate 102,245 of JAUNZO010003989.1, read as the reverse complement.
TGCAAATCACAAACGTGGCTAAGAATGGAGATGCTCACAAACTCAAGAAATCTCCTCCAAACCCATTCTTTCCGAACCCATCGGAAGCTCCGGTGTGGTACCGGAAGTTCCGGTAGGCCTACGGAGAGTTTTGCTCTCGGGTAAGGCCTTACCGGAAGTTCCGGTCCCTGGTACCGGAAGTTCCGGTAGGCTTACAGAGAGTTTTTGCTCTCGGGTAAGGCCATACCGGAAGTTCCGGTGTCCGGTACCGGAAGTTCCGGTAGGCTTATAGAGAGTTTTGCTCTCGGGTAAGGCATTACCGGAAGTTCCGGTCCCCGGTACCGGAAGTTCCGGTAGGCTAACGAGAGCTTTGAGCTCTCCGGAATGCCATACCGGAAGTTCCGATACGGCACCGAAGCTCCGGTGCGGTCCAGTTTTCCAACCCTAAACCCACGTACCGGAAGTTCCGGTACTCCACCGGAAGTTCCGGTGCGGGCCGAAGTCCGGATCTAACCCTAATTCGAACCATACCGGAAGTTCCGATATGTTATCGGAAGTTCCGGTGCGGGGTTTTCAGACAGAGCCAACGGCTCTTTTTGGGCTGTGGTATATAAACCACACCCCCTCCTTCACTCATTCACACTTGCAACATTCCGAGCCAAAACACACTTGTGCTTCACTCCACTTGCTCCAAATCCTCTCCAAAGACAAAAATTCCATCCTTGAGCTAGGATTTGAGTGAGAGACTTGAAGCAAGTGTTTGAGAGACTTGATTCCATTCTTGAGCATCTTCACTCCCGTCAAGCTTGTGATTTGGATTTGTTACTCTTGGAGCCTTGAGCTCCTAGACGGCTAGGCGTGCTCGTGAGCTCCCAACTTGTGTGGTGACGCCCGAGAAGTTTGTATTGCCCGTCCCGGAAGGGACATTGATAGTGGAAAACTCAAGCTCAACCTTGGTGGTGACTTGAGGGAGAAATAGGGTTGAAAGAAACCCGGTCCTTAGTAGACTTTCTCAACGGAGACGTAGAGTCCTTGGTGGGCTTGAACTTCGGTGAAAAAATCCGTGTCTCTTGTGCTCCCTCTTTTACTTAAGCGCGTTGTTGTTTAAATTCACTAGGTTCCTTGTTAGTTTCCCTTGTGCTCGTTAAATTGCTAGAATTCCATAGGGTTGTTTCCTTCTTTCTTGCAAGGGCTAGAATTGTGTAGGGTTTTATTCCGCATTTATCACCCTCGCACCGGAAGTTCCGGTACCCTACCGGAAGTTCCGGTATTTGACGGTTTTGTCTTAGTGTTAATTCGCAGAAATTTTTAGGTTCGCCTATTCACCCCCCTCTAGGCGACTTTCAAAGTGGCGGGCCCCATAGTGACGCGTGCCGACGTCACCACTCGCCGGAGGCGGGCGGCGCCGCCTCGCACCGCCGCGGGGGTGGCCGGAAACCACTCGCCCCGCGCTAGAGCTCGCCGCGGGCCAAGCCGCAGGCACCGGCGACTCCCTAACCCACGGCGCACCCGCCGAGAGACGGTCGCGAGGACCGGCTTCCACCGACGACGACGAGTGAGCTCGTCGGAGCTCGTCGCGGTGGCGGCCTCGTGAAGGGAGCGCTCCACACCGCACAACCACTCCCTACTACGCACACCAAAAAGCAGCTTGAGATCGCGCGAACCCAACGGTACCCTCCTTGGCCCGAGAGATTGACCGGAGCGACGCCGGCGGTGAGGTCCGCGGCGGCGGCTCGACGGAGTTCCGCGATTCAAGGCAAAAGTCCAAGCTTTCAACGAACCAACAAGCACACAGGCACCAGGAGATCTCTAAGAAGCTACACGACCAAGAATTGGAGCTCAAGCTTGCTCGCAGCAGCCAGCTCACCGGCGTCCATGGCGACGCGATGGCGGAAGACGACGCGAAGGGGCAATCCGCCACGAATCAAAGGGGAAAAGTGGGGGAACAGACGCGGTAGCTCACCAGGAAACTTTTGACGGCCAAGGCGTGGACGGGGAGGCCTTGGCGACGGCGGACGACGGAGCTCCAGCGATGGCGGACGTGGATGACGCCGCGAAGAGGACGGTGACCACGAGCTCGAGCGTTCCGGTGCTGCTAGAGGTCAACGGAGATGCGCTTAGCGCCGGGAAGAAGGGTGAACGAAGGAGGAATGTGAACGGAGCATGAGCCGCACGGAGACTCACCGGAGACGAAGAATGACGGTGAAGAAGGGCGGCTGCAAGCTTCTCGCGTCTCGCGCCCCAAGTCCGGAACCCCCTCACGGAACCAAGCTCGACAGCAGGTGCAGCGCCTCACTCCGCGCTCGAAAAGCAACACGAGCATCGCTGGCTCGCCACTTCATCCATGGCGGGGAGAAAACCTCAACCGGCGGCGGCGGCTAGGGTTTGGGTGGAATGGGGGAGAAGGGAGGCGGCGCAGGGGTTTTGAAGGAGGGAAAAGGGTGGCCGGGGTGGTTGGCGCGGGACCCAGTGTCGGTTGCAGCGGCAGAAGATGATGTGCGTCCGAGGTGGCGCTCGCTGCGGTCGCCGCGCGCTCGGGAGTGAGCTGGAAAGGGGAAAGGTGGAAGAAGATCCTGCTGACCGCGGGCTGGGCCGGACCGGGCTGAAGGAGGGGAAGGGAAGTGGGCCGTGCGAAGCGAATTCGGCCTCGAAGCGCGAAAAATTCAAATAAACGTTTTGCGATTACTTTCTTTCATTACCCATTTGATTTGAATTCAAACTCTCACCAAATTCATTCGAATCTCTTCCAAATTTCACATTGTTTTATTACACAAGCACTTAGTACAAATTCGGGCTGTTACAACTTCGAATACCTCAGGATAAAAGTCATGAGACTATCTTGACCTCCCTTTACATTCCGCATTTAATTATAGCAAGTTGTATTGCCTTGTGCTCATGATCTAGTTGGTCTCTAGTATTTGCTTGACTTGTCTTGTTTACCTTGTTGGTTGGTTGTGCTTGATTGCCTTGTTGCTTATCTTATAGACTTGCATGTTTAGAAGTTGAATGCTTGCTAGTATAGCTCTTGTTGCTCTTATCTTGAAGACTTGCATGCATAGGTCCTTTGCTAGATAGGTGAGTTAATTAATTGATGTGATGATCACTAGCTTGCATAGGAGTTGTATGGTGAAGGTTATTAGCATGAGTAGGTTTTATATTGCATAGGTCTCTTTATGTCTTGTTAGTTTGGTATACCACTAGAATTGTTATAGGAGTTGTTTGAGTGCCCAATTGTGAAGTGTTAGTGATCTCATTATTAGCTAGTGCCCAATCCCCCCCCCCCCTCCTCTCAGTCACACGGTCCTTACACTTGTATCTTAGTGTTGGAATGAATTATAAACCTCAAACATCCTTGCCTCTTTTTGTTTCACGACAACCTTGAGTTGAAGCTTTGCCACTTCAAGTTGTGCATCTATCACCTTTTCCGTGTCCTTTTTTGCGCTCATGCTGCTTTATTATTTTTTGTTATGTCATCTCGAAGGAGCACGATGCCATCAGTAACCTCTCCCGCCTTGCGCTTCCAGCAGCATTAGGCCTTACCTGCATATCAGCAACATGAATGGGTGAGTGTTATTTTCTTTCTCCAACAATGAGCAATATATGCTCACCATTTTGGTTCATGGTTCCAAGTTCGCCACCAAGTGCGAAAGGTTTTCCGTGCTCTTGTGTATAGAACTTTTGTGTCAGCCTCTCATCCATAAGTAGATCATCAGAGTACCCACTTTTACTCAGTTTAATTACCTTACTCCATCACCCATTAAAACTGTTGATTGATGCCTTTAGGCGGGTCCAGTGGATCTTTAGCTGATTAGTGTCCCTTTTACGGCCAGCTAGCGCTTTCTTGTTAAACTCATCAGTGATATCTACCCCATAATGTTTCTTTTTTTGGCATTTCGACCTATTGTATGATTAGATGCCTGCAAAACACAAAATACGCATATTGGTGAAACCAAACGTACAATGAATGCAAAACATGCTGATCAAACTTCAATAATATTAGTGATGTCGGCTGATTGTCACTTCCTCATCATATATCCAATGCTTTTTTGTCTTTGTTGTTCTATTGACAGCAACTCCGTCATCGCTGTCAATATCAATGCTTACATTTCTTCTCTCTTTTGATGTACCTTGTTTGTCCGATGGTGCTGATGATGATGGAAGTCCTTTGGAAAATGGTAGTGGCGGGTATGCAGGAGTAAAGTTGTCAGGAACTCCAACAAAATAGGAATTTTCTCCTGGTGGTGGAAATTGTGGTTGTTGCAACAGATTCAGGAAACCATTCGGTGACAGTACAACCTTCCGGGCCCAGGGATCCAGATTGCGGTGGCTGCAGAGGCATCATTGGTGGCGGCAGCCGTGGCGGCGTCATGGATCCCGTGCTCTGCGATGCTGCTGGGGAAGGGAGGTGAGAGGGGAGGAGGGGGAGAGGTGAGGATGTGGCGGGACTGGCTGTGGATTTGTGGCCCTTTGCTCCCAGCAAGTTCATCTTCCACCCCTAGATGCAAAAGAGAACGTCAATGGAGCTGATGAAACAGGACCGAATAGGAAAGGAGTGTAGGGAAAAGTAGTAATGTCCAGAGAAGTGGAGGAAAGAAGAACAGGCACTTAGATAATTCATATTGTATTAGCTTTGACATTAAATATAAAACATCACTTCACTGGATTTCTTTGTGAATTATTTAGCAGTAGCAAAGGCACAAATGGAAAATTAAAGGACACTAGCTGTTTCCTGAAGTTGATATCTCACCTGAATCAGTACATGTTTCCCAGTAGCCAAAAAAATGTCATTCGATTTAAATTTATAAATTATAGAGTGCTGATAATTGTAAATTACTCATTATGTTACAATGAAAATTGTTTTCTTGCTACAAATTTCGATACATGATGTCATTCTCTTACAATGTTTAGACATGTTTTACAGTCAACATAGTGTTGCACTGCATAACACACATGTCACAAACACTTCTTTCTGGAGAAAAAAGTATTCAGAGATACTAGACAATTGTTACTAAAAGAAAGCCCTGGTCAATGAATTTTTTTTATTAATAACATCCTCAAATTATTATGCACAGTATGATAGATAAAAAAAACTCTCAGACACCAGCCCTACAGCACATCAACATGGTTCTAAGAACATAAATGTAGTAGAAAAATACAATAGACATGCAAGGGGAACCATATCAATTGAGAGATGCACGAAATACATACTAGTGTCTAGCCCGCACAATTGTGCAGCTCACATGATCTAGTTCTTTTTCAATTGTTCCCTCTATTTTAAAATAGTCCTAGTTCAGAACCGAAGCAAATTTGTTGTCATAATGACTACACTTTGAGAACGATGGAACTCGTGTTATTGTGCTAGTAAGACAACAATTCTGTTTGGAAAACAAACTGAAGTTGTATAAACCCTTAATGACAACAGTTTTTAAAAACAAGAAAGTAGTATTGTGACACAGGAATTATTCTGCCAACCCCCATTCTTTTCCATTGAGAGAGTAACATTATTCACACATAAACGTTTGCTGTATATCAGACATGTTTACTAACGAAGTCAATCATAAGCTGATTAACAAGATCTGGAAATTGCTCTTGAACGGAATGGGAACCTTCAGAGATGTAAGAGATCTCATGATCCGGGGCGATATCTTTCAGCTTCTGACTGGAAATGTAGTTTCTCAGCGCTGGAAACTTTAGGATGTAGTCTTTCTGACCCATAATCACAAACATTGGCATTTGGAACATTGGTTTTGTGTGTTCCATTTTTGAAGGTTTGGTCCTATTAAGATATTCAATTGAAAAAAGGTCATTACGTGGGGTAAATGAAGTAAATTGCATTTCTGTGGCCTGCCTCACCTATAAGGAATTTGCAGGGCAGTGATGAAGCCCGATTTCTCGTACAGGGTGGTGTAAGACAAGAGGTCTTCTTCCGTTAACCAATCAGGAATAGGTGTTGATTCTTCTGCCAGGTCCATAATCTCTTGTCCTTGCTTAGCAACAGGTACTTCACTCTTGGAGAAGAGGATGTAGAGTGTACGCATGATCCTCCTTGCATCGAACCGGCCAAAATCTGCTTCTGCTCTTCCTGGCTCCTATGTGGGTAGCAAAGTAGCATGGCGATACACCATTCAGAATTGGAACAGCAAAGTGGGGAAACTTGTTCAAAAATCTCATAATGACTAATGTATTGTCAACTCTAAAAAAATGCTAGTTTACCCTCCATCTGTAGATGTAAAATCCCTCTGGTAGTCCACTGAAGCCGAGGCTTTCCACAAGAGGTGGAACTCCGATTGTCACAACACCGCATACGCGATCCGGGTGGCAGAGAGCAAGGTCAAAAGCTGGTTTTACTCCAAAATCCTTGGCGACAAGAAATACCTATCATACATGACATCATTAAAAATCAAAATGTTGAATATTCTTGCAAAAACCTCAATAAGTAACTAGATTAACACCAAGTCAGTTCCATATGACAAAGATCTACTAACTTGTCCCATTCAGCCGTGGACCTGCCTCTGTATTTTTGTTCGTCAAAGAAAAGATTTACACAGTAATTTGCACATTCGAATCTGAACAAATTTATATGTTCTATTCCGTGAATAACACAAAATACCTCTGGTGGACGTACCTTAGAGATGGACAGGGAGTTGAGAATTGCCAGAAGATCTTTCATCAGGCCCTCCCATGACGATTGAGCCAAGTCAGTGGGAGGCTCGGAAAGACCATAGCCGGGGAAGTCAGGAGCAATAGCACGGAATCCAGCTGCCGCAGCTGCAACCATTTGGTGGCGCCAGGAGTACCATACCTCAGGAAAGCCATGAACAAAGAGCAAGGTCCCGTTTTCACCTGCAGAAGACCGAGATAAGGAATCGGTAGTGTGGATGCGAACTGTGTAGTTTACTGTGGGAAGAGTGAAACGTTTTCCAATATGCGCTACGTGAAGCTTGAGGCCTCTGATGAGCAAGTAGGAGTGCTCTATCTTTTGATTCATCTTCAATTCTCTTCGTTTGTGTAATTTAGGAACTTACTATGAGCTCGTTCTTTTAGTCAGGCGTGATGTGGACTAGTTGGGGATCCAGATCTAGTTAATATAAGTTAAGATGGTCAACTTGCAATCATATGCGTGCTGTCCATTATTTTTTTCCATTTCTGAACGACCAAACCACCTTATTATGTATCTACTTATATATAAAAGATGCAACCCACTAGCACATCTTAATGACTATTTCTCTCAATCCACGTTGCGCCACGTCATCATAATTAATTTCAACCATTTAGAAAAAAATGGATGTTAGAGATTAATACAATTAGTTCAAGATTATAATTTAAATTTAATATCTTTTAGTCCCGCTGCAACGCGCGGGTTATTAACTAGTAATAATTTATAAGATCGAACCTGTGTGAGCCATCCAATTCGTCAAACTTCTCCCTCGCCATTCACGAAATGTTGACCTTCTATACTAACTATCAATTTTTTTGTGAAAAGAAAAGTTCCTTATATTAAAGCATGTTATATGTCCTAATTAAAAAACAATCCAAACTAATCCAACTCCATTAATGGGAGACAAGAAACCTTGAAAAGGCCATAAACCACAGCATCTAGGATCACCATCCCAGGTGGACATGCCACAAACAAAAACTCTTATATGAATGAACATGGTCATCCCACCATCCGCCACTGTCATCCTCATGCACATCTCTTCTGTAAAAGAGCAGTAAACCACTAAACCTCCACACTCAAACATGATGAACTTATTGTCGTCGAGCTTATTGTCAAACCCATCGATGTCTTCTTTACCAAATTCGTTGTGGGAGAACACAAATTCAACCAATATCCAGATAGATAACGCCGGAAAACCTACCACCATGGTTGCGAAAAGCCACAGCGAAATAAAGGAAGGGTTGGAATACCTCATTGGCAAACAAAGAGAGTATTCTAAAGATTGCATGCAAGAGAAGAGCCAGCTTATAAGCAGTATAATAAGATTGGCCAAGATAACCGAGACAATTAGGGACGGGGATAAAAACTTAGGAAAGCTTGGGCCAGTTAATTGTCAAGTAATCATTTTTGAAACTGAAGAGCCTCAAAACAAATCAGATATCTATATGAGAGGGGAAGAATCGGGAGGATATGGCAGGGAAAATTGCTCCTCAACACCGACGGCGGAGCGCGCGGTGCAACATGAAAACGAGGGTGATGGGTGCTGTCGCGTCATCATTGATGGCAGAGGGGTCAAGTTAGGATTCCAGGTTGTTGCGCTTGATCTTTGGGAACTCCTATAAGCTTTGACGTTGGTCATGCTAGGGTTCCGGTGAGCTCACCATTTCCGTCCCTAGAGGAAGGGCTCCACGGGGAGGCGGCCTAGACCTGGCGATGCGAAGTGGCATGGCGAAGTAGCGTAGGCGCTGCTGGCACCGTAGATGGCTAGCCGATGGTGGACGGGGTATCATGGCCGAAGTATTTAGGGACGGAAATGAGTGGCGAGTGCCAGCGGGTGTAGGCCGGTGTGGCAAGATGGCGCGGCATTACCAGTCGCAGGTGGGCATGGGAGGAGCTGATGCGACGGTCATTTAAAGACCAGCGCACAGTGGCGGAACAAACTGTGTTGATGCAGCTATTTAGGTAAGGTTTTCCGCAAGCTCTATTTGAGCTTAAGCAAATGGCAATCCTAGACGAACGCCATTTGTTGATTAAAGCAAGGCTACCCAAGCTATATCTGCTTCTGTCGATAGCCGTCGGAGATGTCGAAGTAGATTCCAAAAGATGACCTAACAACGAAACCATAGCACACATGGAAGATCTTCAAAATGATGCCTTCAAGAAGGCCACGGCATCAAAGATGTCACTATCATCCGTCTCGGAGTGAGATAAGGTTTCACATGAATATCTTCCAAACATGTAACGACTCGACAACACCTTGAAGAAGGATCCAACATCGGCACTAGCGCATAACCAAGCAAGCTTTCACCCGGTGTTGATTGGAATAATAGGAACCGCAACTGTTGCCACCACACATCAGTGGGCACATTTAGGTGTGACGCCAGATGAGCTGAACTACTAGCTTTATTCTTCATTTGTTATGGTTAGAACACAACAACTTTATTTTATTTGGAAGTACTTTTTTTCCTATAGCGACAACAAACTAAAATTTTAAAGGGTATATTGTTTTCTCTTGTATATTGTTTGAACAATTAGTGAGATAAGTTAAGATAATGTAAAGTACTGGCAGCATCTTTTCTTACTTCTTTATTATTAAAAACCAGCTAGCAGCAGAGATGCTTTTTGATCTAATACTTTGATGTAGTGTTATGCTGATTCTATTACCTACCACTGTACTTCGATGTTGCTATCTTGCTAATATGCACGGATCATGCAGATGCCAAAATACTTTTATAGTGCTGTGATGCTGACAACAATGGATACCCGTACTACGTTACTTCATAGATTTCGATGTTTGCAATTGTAATGCTTGTCTTGACATGCAGAAAACATAAGAATGCTAAGGATGCAAACCGGAGTCACACAAGGTTAGGTGGACACATGTTGGCAACCACCACCATCGTATGTTTGTACCCCCAAAAAAATATATATGCCAAAGGAAAAGTGCATATCCATGAAGTCTCTTCTCTGAAGCTTCATATGTATGTCCTATTGATTTTCCGGCTCGCTATATTAACATGATTTCTTCAAGACTTTGTGCACATATGACCCAAGTTCGTTTTGCTTCTTATTGTTGTTTGCACATTTCTCTCTTGTATCTCTTGTTGTCTCACCGGTTGGGTTGGCGGGTGGGTATGTTCATGAGAAAAACACATGTATACATAACGTCCGTCCTAATTAAAATCATTTGTCATCGTGGAGCTTCTGGCATCTTATCTTTGCTAGTATTGTTCCCAAACGCCAAAGGCATGGAGCATTGGCCACGGGACAAATCCGGCGCTCAAAACAAGCCAAGTGGCGTTGTGGGCTGAAAAAGAAATGAATTAGCCAACAATCATCCTCGTTCGTTGAACCGCCCAGGCATACATTTTGCTTATAAAAAGAGGGGCGAAAACCGCTCCAGGGCATTATTGCAAGCATATCGCACTCATCCAAACTCAGGGGGCCATCAGCAAATGGCGCAAGAGATTGAGCACGTCCACCTTCCAATCCGTGGACTCAACCTCCACGTAGCTCAAGCTGGAAATGGTGAGCACTGCTAGCTAGTCACACGAGCGATAGACGACGATCTTGTGCGATACTGACCATCAGATCCATGTATGTGTCTCGTTGCAGGCGAGAAAGGCACGGTGGTGTTCCTCCACGGCTTCCCGGAGATCTGGTACACGTGGCGGCACCAGTTGCTCGCTGCCGCCGCCGCCGGGTACCGCGCCGTGGCGCCGGACTGGCGCGGGTACGGGCTGTCGGACCAGCCACCGGAGAAGGAGCTCAACTGGGACGACCTCGTCGCTGACACGCTCGCCATCCTCGACGCCCTGTCCGTGGACAAAGCGTTCGTGGTGGGCAAGGACTTCGGCTCGTTCCCGGCCTACTACTTCGCGCTGCGGCACCCGGACCGCACCCTCGGCGTGGCTTCCCTGGGCATTCCCTACAGCCCCGACCCCGTCTCCTTCGACGCCACCATGCCCGAAGGCTTCTACATCCTGCGCTGGCGTGTACGTGTTCTAATAATAAGCCTCACCATGGCCAACGGATATCCTGACCTCTCTAGCTTTGTCTCTCTTCCATCCTGCTGCTGACCTTGGTCCGTGCATGGTCCGGCAGGAGCCAGGTAGAGCAGAGGCAGACTTTGGCCGATTCGACGTGCGCCGAGTGGTGCGCACAATCTATCTTCTCTTCTCCAGGCCCGAGGTCCCGGTAGCCCAGGAAGGGCAGGAGATCATGGATCTCGCCGACGAGTCGGCGCCTCTACCGGACTGGTTCGCAGAGAAGGACCTTGACGCGTACGCCTCCCTCTACCAAAAATCTACCTTCCGGTGCTCTCTTCAGATGTACAGGTAATTAACGTTGTTATCGGCATATATAGCACCAACAAGTTCACGGCTGAATGTTGTTGGAACTCCGATCCTGTCACACAGGTCTCTCCACAGGATGCCAAGTTTCCAGGACGCCAAGTTCCAGGTCCCTGTGCTCATGGTGATGGGTGACAAGGACTACACCAACAAGTTCCCCGGGTGGGAGGATACTGTGAGGAGCGGTGCCATGGCCAGCTTTGCGCCGGGCATGAAGACCGTCTTCGTTCCGGAGGGGAGCCACTTCATGCAGGAGCAGCTGCCAGAGCAGGTCAACGAGATACTCCTCGGCTTCCTGAATGACCACCAGGTCGCCGCGTAAGCATATTCACCACCACCACCAAGAGAGGGCAAGAATAACTGTGGACTTGTGAGCCTCGACAGATAGAACAATTCCAGCGAATGGATTGTATGGTGGCCGTGTCCCTTTCTCTTTATTTGTGAATCTCAATTTTTCTTTCTTTCCATCTAATTAAAAACATAAAGAGTAAATTTTCACAAAATTACAACATAGTTTAAGAAAACTACACCGTTTGGAGGCAGCTTCAGCAAACTATAGTAACTTTTGTGCATGGTCCCACCTGTCAACTTCAAAATCACCGAATTTTCTTGTGTGAGGCTGACCGGTGGTGTCAACACCAAAAGTCATTGCTTTGTTAAAGAAATGCTAGGAATAGTTGTAGTTCTGTGAACTTACCTCCAAAAATTGATGGTTTCAAAAACTACGACATAGTTCACAACATGAAATGAGACGAGCAGTGGTGAAAATATAGTGATAGACGACCATTTCATGTTGATGGCAGAAAATTAGTGACATTCTCGGTTTTGTCTTGTCCCAATTTTCCGTTGATAAGACCCTCTGGTCCGACCTGTCGGTGTTCACTGTTTGTGATAGAAGAATAGTATGAGGACAGAGAGGAGTTGCCTTTCATTAGGATGAAAGGAGGTTTACACGTTTACCTAAACTTTAAAAGTGAAATGAAAGTCCACTGAGAGAGTTTTGCTTTCATTTTCACATGTTCATCTCTTCTTATTGGTCACTAGAGGAGGCATTTAAATGCTATAAAAATATATGAAACTGTGAAATAAAACTTTGCATTGAGAGTCTTACTTTCATTCGTCAATTCAATACTCTCTAGACGATGTGTCACTTTTGAAAATCACGCAATGAAAGATTGTGCTGAAAATGGCCTAAATGCACACTAAGTCATAGTCAGCAACCGATGACACTACTGGTCCCACCACATCTATGACATTTTCGCCATTATAAGCAATATTAATTGAAATACCTCAACAAGACATCATTAACATTGTGTTTCACACCCATATGTCAGAAATATTTTCTGTTCCGGACCTACACGATAGTATTTTGGGGGTCTTGCCCCAAGTATCGGCCCTCCGCTTTACCAATGATAAAATCGTCATAAAATCCACTGTAAAATCCCACACATCACACAATGACCTCCTGTGTATTTTAATTGGCAGACCAACGTCCCATTATGGTCGAGTTATTTGTAATGACTGTATAGTAACCTGTCAATAAAGCGCCATTTCCAAAAGCTTTGCTAAGCATGATGTCAATAGCATCATGATTGGATTTATATGCCCGATACGTATTTTTTAGAGATGAACCCACCTATGTCAATACTTTTTACAAAAGTGTGGCGTATACGGTTGGTCCAATGTTCTAGGGTGTAACAGATGATTGGTGACGAAAACATAACCGTCATTAATGGTTACTTTACATGATGGCCTGAATCTCTACTTCTTTTGGCCTGCCAAGAAGAAACAAGACCTGAGTAACATCTTAGAGCATCCACACTCGTTTGTTGAAGGGAAGCTACGTGGGGGCCACAAAAGACAAGCAAAGCTATGTGCTATCTTTATTATTGTCAGCCGGTGGATCCCACGTTTGCTGCAACCGAGCTGCAACGACCCAGCGGAGAGAGAAACTGGCGTGTGAGAGAGAAGAAGGGTGCAGGACCAGTAAAACGTGTTTTATGCAGTCAAGTTAGATGGTATCTATCTTTTGGTTTGGCAATAGACCGACGCCCGCAGAGGTCTCTGCTGCAGCCCAACTCTATGGTGTCAGGAACGGGAATGGTCCTGATGCGCCACGTGCCCCGTAAAGCTACCTCCCAAGGCACCAGTGCAGACGCCCTTATAATTGAATATTTGCACTGGCTCAAGTCGTTCAACCTTTTCACGGGACCAGACATGGTTGATCCCATATGTCAGTAATTTCAGGCTAATTGAATCTGGAAAGATAATCACTATTGCCATCCACATTAACTTTCACCCGGTATCAAATCATGACATCATGCTTGGGTCCACATCGATCGACGGAAGCCTTCGAACCAGATCCGGCCACATCAACGAGAAAGACAACCGAATCGGAAGAAGCATAAAGAGGGGAAACGGGAATCTGAGAAAAAAAATGGGGGAAATCAAATGCAGATAGTGGGTATCAGGTGGGCAAGTACAGTGATTTAGACAACTACTGTCTATAAGTCAGTGCCAACTCACATTTAGACAACAACATGTATAAGTTTTAAAATGTTTGTCTGATACTTGGTGTCTATATAAAGATCCTATGGCTTACTTTTTCATGCACGGCTAACCAAGCGTGAGCATTACTGTGTGGTCTATTTTGTGCTGCAATCATAACGTGAAAGAAGATACATTACAAGACATGCTCTATTGCCAAATAAAAATAAACTTTATTGATGCTGCTCCATTATTACAAATAGGGTGAAATAAATAAATTATTCTATAAGAACAAAGTTGAAATAGTCTATTATTTATTGCCAAATAAAAATAAACATTGTTGATATGCTGCTCCATTATTACAAATAGAGTGAAATAAATAAATTATTCTATAAGAACAAAGTTGAAATAGTTGATTATTCTTTTATTTGAACAAATCTTCGTATTGCACAATACATGCAAACTAGTCTCTTCCTGGCTTCTTCTTAGATGGAAAGTTGTCCCACATATGTCGGGTTAAATCTTTTTTTGAGTTGTTTATGTGTTGGCCTGGCTCGAATTTTTGGAATTCTTATCTAGCATTTCTACAAAGGGGATGTTGGGCCTGCTGTTAACTTCTGGTGGTAGAACATAACATGACCCTGGTACTTCATTATCTGGAGCATCAACATCGATAGATTGTTAGGGTCGTAAACCAGATGGCATATGTGAAGAGCTCAAGTTAGTATGTGAAGGTGTTGGAATCACATTGGGCATCGGTGGCCATGTTGGAACAGAATGAGCAGAAACACTGTCGAACTGAAAATTGGTTGTGAAAGGTGCCTGATGAGGTATTTCTTGTGGAAAAGGAAGATTGGATGGATTCAGTAGAAAGTTCACAAAGCCACCAATTGGGTGAGGATCGCTACCCCTGCAAAAAATAAATAGCATAAACACCTAGTGGTATCATAAGCATGTTGCGCCTATAATGTTTCATCATCAAACTTTATTTACCAGTGATATTAAAACAGTACAATTTTGATTAAAGCTAGAAACCTAGATAATCTGGAGCTTCTAGGATTTCAATTTTTTTATGAATATTTCTTTAGTAAGAAATTTACAGGGTCCATACTTTAAAGGGAAAATTAGATTCTAGACATCGAAAGATGTCGATTTTAGAAATTTAGCATCAAACTCTTGAAGTTCATTTTAATACCAACCAAAGTTGCTCTGTTTAGAAATATACCACAATCTCACATTTTCCGTCGTCTCTGGTCACCTCCGTTTGTGCTCTTCATCCTGTATCAAAAGAACGGATCGTTTTCCACGGATCCCCGCTCTCCTCTGTCGATCTCTACAAGAATTGTCGCCGGTCACCTGTCCTCCCTCAAATCTGTCCCTAGGTGCGTCTCCTCCCGTCTTGGTACGAATCCATGGATCCCCGTAGCACCTGCGCCATTGAGCTATTCTCCTCTGCTGTGCGGTCAGATTAGAACACGAATGGCTGCCACGGCCGAGAGATCGAGGGAGGCATCTTCATCCGACGCTATTTCTTTCCTCCACCAACTTGGTGTCCATGGTTGCAAGGCCGGAGGCTTCAATTAGGGAAAAGGGAAGATGGAAGTATGGGACTGCTCTCCCAGTGTGTGTCGATCTCCAAAATAATCTCTTCTTGTTGGCTCCTGGAGCATGTGCCTCTGCTAGCTGCCGGGGCACGAGACTCTGCTGGCATGCGCGCATCCTAGTCCAGGACCTCACGGCCAGCAATGGAGGCATGGAGCAGTAGCTCAAGGTCAACGCTCTCCATGCAAGGGAGCCAGTGGCGAGCCTACTGTAACGAAGCCAGCGGCGCCACACTCGACAGCAGCCGTCATCGATGGCAAGGG
Organism: Chloris gayana; assembly: GCA_031894775.1. NCBI lineage: Eukaryota > Viridiplantae > Streptophyta > Magnoliopsida > Poales > Poaceae > Chloris > Chloris gayana. The sequence continues at coordinate 86,904 of JAUNZO010003989.1, read as the reverse complement.
AGCCGGAGGCACGTTGTCTGATGCTATATTGCAGGCTGCTGCCGCAAGGCTTGGAGGTGGACAGTGGCGGCACGGTGGATTAGATGCGGCCGGGAAGAAACGAGAAAGAGAAGAACACTCCCGTGACGAGGGCCGACATCAAGGACGGAAACTGTTACAGAGTGGTAAATTTCTAAACGGAGCAACTTTGATTGGTATTTAAGTGAACTTCAAGAGTTTGATGCTAAATTTCTAAAATTGACATCTTTCGATGTCTAGAATCCAATTTTCCCTACTTTAAATAACATAGAATATTCATCTTCCTCCACTCGTCCATACATACTAGCAGTTATTGGACCTAATCAGATATATACTGTACAAAGTCAGTGTGTGGACCTTCTAATAAGGAGACTAGTATTGTCATATGTATATCCCTACAAAAATAAATATCCCTTCTTACACATTATAAGGAAGAACTCACCTAGCCTTTCTACTTCCAAAATCAATGAAACAAGCCACAAGAATAGATCGGAGACATGACTAAAAATAATAGAAAGCAGAAGCACTCTCCCAATTATAAATACTAGTGCTAACACATGCACTGTGTAATGTATACACGTTAACAAACCATAATCATAACAAAGACATTACATATTCGCTGATCAAGTCTAATTTGTTTCACCCAAGAAGGACTTCTAAAGAGTATTCAGGTACCAGTACTGCCATCTCAAAGCACGAACCAAAAAGGTGAATATTTAGAAAGCAAACATGTCATAGGACACCAGAACTCTCATTGACTCATTCTAATCTACTGGAAAGAGATTGACCCTAAAACACATCTGATGGTGAATAAAACACAAATACATAGAGCACGGATGATGCAATCTTTTCCAATCAGAAAACGGAAGTAAAATAAACTCGTGGATGACAAATAAGGATCTGAAATTAAGAAAAAAAATACCAGTTTTGTGGATCTGAGATTGGAGGTGCGGCTTCCCGTAGTCCTGCTTGATTAGCTTCCTTTTTAGCTTGCTTGTCCGCCATTGGGGCTGCATGAGCAAAGGCACCTGCCGTCGTGCTATGTGGGTACGGGCCGCTTGATTAGCTTCCTTTTTAGCTTGCTTGTCCGCTGTTGGGGCTGCATGAGCAAATGCACCTGCCGTCGTGCTATGTGGGTACAGGCCTCCGCACCAAACACCATTGGCGGGATGGAGTGGTACGGGCGCGGGATTCATAGGGTTCACTCCATCTGCTGGCCTAGTATTTGGGGCTGGCGCATCCACCCGAGACCAGCGAGCCATCCTAGATTGGGGCTGCAGATAGGCAAGCGACACCAGATTTCGATGTGGAGAAGAAGAGAGAGAGGTAGAGCGCATCTATTTCTCAAGGAAAAGATGGTCACGACGGCGTTTGGACTGGCAATGTGGTGAGATATCGCTCTGAAAAGGAATCGTGCAAGAAGATGGCACAAAAGTATGTGGAGGAAGATATCTATTCTATGCGCTGGAAGGAGTAGAGCGTGGGAAGAAAATCGCGCGTGCGTCATCGGTGCCATGGAGCAGCGGATCGACATGCCAGTGAAAGCGGATGACGTTGCCGACGACATCTCCACAACGGACCAAAACTCGTCGGTAGGAGCCAATTTTCTCGCCATCAGACCGTCTGCCGCATGCTCGACAACTCCTCCCCCTCTCTACTCTACTCTCTCTCTCCTCCAACTCCGATAAAATCCTACGTGGACTATTCTCCCAAAGAACTGACTCAGTCAATTGTACATGTCCTGAGTAGAGTCGCATCAGTTTTTTATTGTGGTTGGGTATGCGTTTCGGTTCACCCCTCTAGTCGCATGGCAGCCACGTGAAGGGGTACCTCTCGACAAGCACTCTGTTTAGTGCAAAACTAAAAAGTAAATATAATAAGTAATAATAATGAATTACATTATCTTCAAAAATATAGTGGCTTGTTTTAAAATTCATGGATTGTATACACTAGTTTCTGACTATTGAGCTCTAAGCTCCCTTTTGTTGTAAATTTAAAGGAGATAATGTAATACAATATACTTGCTCTCGATTTATATCTTACGGTGAAGATGGTTACAATTGTGTATTAACGGTGTACATATTGATCTTGGGCATTAAAATACGTGCCAGAGAATATCGGAATTATACATGTTATGATCGAATATTATTGTGCTGGCAACTTGAGATGGGTTTTGACAAGTGTAGTGTTGAGCGGCGCATGTCAACATTCATCCCGGAGTTTGTTGGATATTTGGTCATTATGTGTGTAATTTGGGAGGCTCATCTTCTACAGCCCTCGAACTGGTTGGGTAAATGGTCACAGCTAGACAAAGAGGAAGGCCTATCGTCCCAACTAAAAGGCATGTGGTAGCATGATAATGGTGTTTATGCTGACAACACCAATGAGACAATCGTTAATGACTCAAACAAGCCTATGGTGCATTCAAGACTCCATTCTTGAACCACCCCTACTGCACGCTCATCTCCCATCCATAGACCATCATCTGCATCGTACCCAAAGTCTATAGTTGCGAACAGTAGAGAACCTTACCACCATCCGTCTTCTAGCGAGACTAATAAGCGAGTATAAGCAAAATCGTGACTTAACATAGAATCTACCCAACAAGGTTTATTACAAGGTGTAGGGTAAACAAGTATCAACAAGAGTGGAAATGCAGCAAATAGGAATTACCCAGCTTAGATCCTTGTCTTGAGCTGCAGGTTTCTCACTCACGATCTCCAGTTCATCTTCACCATGGGCACCACCCACGTCACTCTCCAGTTGCTAGGTCTCTAAATCATTTATCTAAACTGATCCATTAATCCCCTTATGCAAAATGTCATCCTATTGCTATTCCCTTGTCCAATGCCAAATGCATATTCCTTTGTACAAGAGCTATATGACTCTTTGTGTAAGTCTTGTTGAGTACCTTCGTACTCACGATGCTATTGTTGAGTTTTTGCATGTGAGGATGATTACGTCTTTGGCTATTTCTACCCCACCAGTGACGGTGGTGAGCAAGAGTAGCCATTGTCAGGTAGCGTTGAGTAGGGTGGTGCTTATGGACTGAGCATCATTGGTCTTTATTTTGTTATTAAGTCTCTGCTGTGTATTACTCTTGATCAAGGACCGAACTTGTAACCTTGTCCTTGTTTATGTTGATCATTATGAGAGCTAGTTGTTTAAACTCTAAGCTCCCTTTTGTTAGAAATTGGAAGGAGAAAACAGGTAATGTAATATAATATACTTGCTCTCTATTTATGTCTTGCGGTGAAGATGGTTACAATTGTGGAGCGGTGTGCATATTGATCTTGGGCGTTGAAATGCATGCCAGGGAATACTAGAATTATGCATGTTATAATTGAATATGTGTAATATGGTAAATAAAATTTTGTTTCATATGATAATATGTGTAAACACTTCATACATTGACTCCCCATCCCCATTACTAGATTGAATTTGAACATCACCAATACCGTTTTAGTGCTTTACCATTTGGCCTCCAAGTGGACTTTACCAAAATCTCATGAAAAGAAGTGAAAGAACTTATCTTTAGTGGATGTGGTGGCATGTGCTTCTTATTTCATTGAAAGGAGAACGTGGTCCTTCTATAATCTACCGAATTGTGCTTGCAATTTGGATGGGTTTTGACACGTGGAGTGTCGAGGTGCATGTCAAACTTCATCTTGGGGTTTGCTGGGTATTTGGCCATTATGTGTGTAATTTGGGAGGCTCCACCACTGCATGGTATAAAATTTTGCACTAAAAGGAGAAAATATTTTTCTAAATAGTACGAGTGAATAAAGGTTTTGATATTATAAGTGGTATTGAATATAGTAGATCAGTTTGTTTTGTCTTTTCAAAAAAGAAATGAAGAAAATCACAATAGCATAAAAACATGTTCAACATTAATTTTTGATGTTCCAAATTACTTATCATTCTGGCTTTATATCAGATTTATTCAATATTTTCTGAACCTAGACACATTGTATGTCCATGTTCATTGAGTATTATGAAAACAATCTCTAAAATAACAAGTAAATAGATATGAAAGGAGTAGATATCTGGTCATGAAACACATACTCCCTCTGTCTCAAAATATTTGTCATTCTAGCTTCTACCAAATTCATTGAATATTCTTTGAATCTGAAAACACCGTCTGTCCAGATTCATTGAACAATATATGAATCTGGACACCCAAAAACACCTCTAGAATGACAAATAAATTGGGATGGAGGAAGTACTTAATTCATTTATTATTGCCATACGTTTTGTTATATTGAGCGGTATTGTTGTGGCTCAACAATACATTGCATTCACGGCTTTGGCCATGTAAACCGAACGCAAGGAGCATGAAACCTACAATAAAATGAATCATGGAGGCAGACTGGAGATGGAAGCTCCCCCCCCCCTTCTTGATAGGCTGTAGGTGTTTCCTTCAACTTTTTTTTCCTTGTTTCTCTTGGTTTTGGCCTATGTGCTGCAGTTTTCCGCTCCTCCGCCTGCAGGCCACCATGGCCATCCGCCTTGAGCTTTTGCTCATCACCGGCGGCTGCTACGCCGAGCTACTACTGGTAGGGGCCGCTCCAATAATGTAGATGTAGATTTCTCCCTCCCTACCCACACCCCCATCAACCATCACCTCCACCGTCCTCATCACCACCCCTGGTCCGGTCTTACGGGCAGCCGCAGTTTGATCCTCACCTCCGGCCACGTGATCCGGTGATGGTGACCTTGAATCCGGCCCAACCCTCACCGGATCCGGATCCCCCTTCATCGGAACTACCGCCTCCACGCTCCCGGCTCCCTCCGGTCCGATCCACTTCCTCCCCTCGCAAGCCGGCTCCGCCGGGTCCCGTCACCTCTTCCGGTCAATGCGGCCTATCCGGACGCTCCAAGGGACCTTGAAGCGGACGACCATGGAACCGTAGAGGAAGGCCTTCTCGTCGGCCTCGGTGGTCGTCGGCCCTTCGGGGATTGGGCCCACCATACTTGTGTGAAGTGTTGTTCCGTCGTGGTTGAACCCCTTCGGTAGGGCACCCGGGTGCTCTTCGTAGGCTAGCTCGGTCCCAGCCTCGGGCCCTACCCATATTGGGCCCACCTGTGTCATAGCCTTACGGGCCAGCTGAGGGCCATGCCTTTTTAGACCCTCCTTAGCCACGGGTCCTGCCAAGTGGTTACTCCGAGTGTTGTGCTATGTATTTTCCTTCACTCTTTGCAGAGTATGCAGATCTTTCTTTCAGGCTCTCTCCGATGGTATCTCGGTCTATGATGTATTTTATACTCGGCTCGTAGACATCTTTTATGCATTGTATACTCTGTTCGTTTGGAGTGTTGTAATCTACACCCGAGAGGTGCTCTACTCTTGGGGTGCTTGCACTCCTGTGTTTGTAATTTATCTTTGATGAATGCATGCACGAAGCATTATACAAAAAAACATCTTGGCACCAATCCTCAAGACACTCAGCACTTACCGAGAATACATGTATGACGCTCTGTGTCGGGTAAGATGTTGCTCTCAGGCTCGGATAACCCCATCGGCAGCCCATCTGCAAATATTAAGAGCTCCTAAAATCAGCCAGGATTCATTAAAAAAAGCCATGTGGATCCATCGATCTGTGTATGTTGATACATACTGAGACGAATTACTCAGGAGAGAGTTCTGTATACCTGAATTCAGGAGGACTAGGAGTGCAAGACCCTAGAACAGCATGCTTTGCTCAATAGTCGACTTGAACATGCATGGTACCATTAGATCCTCGAGGACGAAAGACAAAGGTGGGTGCTAGTGTCCTGTTGCGCTAACTTCAGATCTGATGCAAATCTACAAGAGAGGATGCAGACATGTTAATAGCCTACTAAAGGCGTGTTTGGCTCCATGGATTGAATCATTTTCTCTGAATCAGATTTTAGCAAATCATTTGTCTGGAATTGCATCAGTTTGAAATAGATTCAATTCAAATGTTTGGTTCACTTATGATATGGTCGTTTCTTTTGGAGGTTCTAATGCATCTCAGTTTTGGACCATCTTGGAGAGCTCTCATTTCTAATTTTCTTCACTCAGTCTCTACTCAGGTTCTAGTGAATGGTCAACCAGGAGATGAAATCAGACATCAACGGGGATTGAGGCAAGGAGACCCTCTCTCCCCAATGTTATTTATCTTAGTTATGGATGTGCTCATTAGCCTTTTTTGCAAAGCTGCTGAACTGAATCTCCTCCAACCGATCCATCAGCGTCACTATAATCAGCGTCTATCTCTATATGCAGATAATGTCGCTCTCTTTATCTAGCAAATGGACGAAGATATAAGCCTGACTTTGGCCAGCAGTTTGGGATGGCCTCAGGGTTGAGAACAAACTTGCAAAAAAAGTTGTGTGGTTCCAATTAGGTGCGAACAACAGGTAATTGATCATGTCTCCTCAATATTGCCCTGCACACTAGCACAATTTCATTGCGTGCACCTACCTTGGCCTCCTCATCTTGGACACCAAGTTGAGAAAGGCAGAGTTATTAGCTTGGATAGAGAAAATTGGAAACCAACTACCATCTTGGCAAGTAGCGCTAATGAACATGGTTGGGTGTGTGACTTAGGTCTATTTCGTCAGCTACCCAATCCACTTATTAATAGCTATCAAGGTGCCCAAGTGGTTGATTAAGGCAGTGGATAAATACCGTCGTGCTTTTATTTGGAAGGGAAGGAAACAAGTGAATGGAGGCAACTGTTTAGTTGCTTGAGACAAGGTCCAACGACCTATCGAGCTTGGTAGTCTAGGCGTGCTCAATCTGGAATACATGAGTTGGGCATTACAAATGAGATGGTTGTGGTATGCTAGAACGGAAAAGGACAAATCATGGTCAAGTCTTGATATTCCAGTGAGCTCCAATGCAGTGGCAGTCTTCAACATTGGCCTAAAATATCATTTGGGCAAGGGAGTGAACACCGATTTTGGGACGGATAGGTGGTTGTTTGGATGTCATATTGAAGACCTTGCACCTAGTGGTGTGGCAGTAGTACCTAAGAAGCATTTGAAAACGATCAGTAGCTAAGGCTTTTCAAACGCAACAATGGCCACGAGATGTGCAGGGAGGATTGTCAATGGTTGGTCTTTTCTAGTACTTCCAACAATGGGATATCATTCAAGACTTCATTATATCATAGGAGAAAGACTCTTTTGTTTGGAGAATGTATAGCTCAGGGTCATTCTCTTCAAAATCAGCATATCGAGCTTTCTTTCAAGGAGCTACCACCTTTGAATTTGGAAAAGTTGGGTGCTAGCTAAATGCAAAGTTTTCTTGTGGTTGGCAGTCAAGGATAGATGTTGGACAGCAGATCATTTAGCTAAACGAAATCTTCCTCACCCTGACAGATGCCCTCTCTGCGACTAGGCCAATGAAACGGTGCAGCATTTGCTACCATCGTGTTCTTTCGCGCGAGAGTTTTGGTGTCTTCATCTCAGCCTTAACACTTCTGCTCAGCCTGTCCGAAGAGCTATCAGCATCACCCTATCAAAACAAAGTGAAATATTAGCATCTTTGTTTCTCTACAAGTGGTAAAAAATCAATATATAAGAACTGGAGATGTATTTTATGATCTACTATTGTACATGAGCAGGACAGATAAACATCTAGTAGCAATATTTATTTTTCTAAAAAAATGGTCCCAAGCTAGATATGTTCAGTAAACCAAAAATTCTATTGTTTTATGACAGGTGATGTGATTCTACACATCCATGGGCACGTCCTTACTTTTGAATCACTAGTGAGATGTAGTGGTGGACCTAGAAATTTTGCAGAGCCCAGGCGAGCAATTGCAACACATAACAAGTTCATATAGTAAATATATCAACCACTAATGTAAGCATAGGTAAAAAGAATTATTAAAGAATTGGGAATTAGTTAGTGATCAGTTGATGTTAATCACTTTGCTTAGCAATATTAACGTGAGAAGTAGAGAATAAAATATCATTTGTCACCAGCGTCGGGAACTAGCTCCATCGTTTAAGCCCGGGCAGATGCCTAGGGTCGTCGAGCCCTGGGTCCGCCCCTGGTGAGATGCAATTATATGACTAATTCAAGGCATCTAATAGATCATAGTAGATATAAAGCTTAATGTCAACATATATAGAAGCTTAATGGTCATTTGAACTAAGGCAACAAGAAATTTGCATCCAGTAACAACATAATAATAAAACAAAGGTGGCCATGGGAAGATACTATTGATAACTCCTCTAGTGCAACAATGAAGTCAGTTTTACAAAATTACCTCAACATACGACCTCATACTAATTCTCTATCAATAGAAAGCTTGTTCTTCTCCCAGTCCACCAAATCCACTTGAAGATAGCATACCATTGCTAATATTGTAATGCTTGTCAAAAGTCATGCTCCAAGACTAAATGTTGGTCGTTTCAATGGTGACTCCACATTTATCGTGAACATTCTTGATAGAAGAGTGTACACATGTAGCTTCCATACTCCACAAATGTGTCCAACAACACTCTGTCCATCTTGTCATCCCGTGGAACATAACCCCTGTAGACTTTCTTGCAATACAACATTCAGAGATGTGCAAAAAAGGAATACACGACATTCAAAAATGCATATGGAGATAGAACTTTGCATGGAAATTAGATATGCTGCAAGATAACAATATATTTGCACTACACTTGTAGTCCATGTTGCGCTTGGTAATCAGCAAACATTTTATTAGCCTTTGTGTCCCTAAAATTTTTTCACTCATCGGCTCTCCTTGACCATCAATGGATCAGCAGTAATTATATTATCAACTTGATTAAAAAGTAACTCATCCTTATGCCTTTGTCTATCCGGAAGAAAATTAAGCAATATGAAACTATGTGTCTAGGTCTTCTTCGATGATATCGGTCTATTTCTCTATTTATTTCTGTAACAGCCCGAAAAGTGTATCAACTATTCATGTAATAAATTTACTTGAGGTTTGGAAAAAGGTTGTTTAAATTTGATACGAATTCGAATTCAAATCGAAAGGAAAATGCAAGAAACAATTCGCAAAACAATTATTTGAATCTTCTGCGTCATGGGCCGAATCCCTTTCTCTCTCTCTCTCCAGCCTCAAGCCCAGCCGCGGCCCAACCGAGCCCGAACAGCTTTCTTCCCCAACCGCTCCCCACCGCGGCTCCCTTTCCACCTCACCCCTCCGCCGGCGCACGACGCGCCGGAGGCAGCCACCTCGGACGAGTGTCGCCTAGCGCCCCCAAAGGCTCACCTGCTCCCTCCGCCGCCCACAAATACCCCTGCGCCATCTCTTTCTTCCCATTCCACTCCAAACCCTAGCCGTCGCCGCCGCTTGAGGTATTCGCCCCGCCATGGATGAAGTGGCGAGCCGGCGGTGCTCGTGTTGCTTTCGCACACGGCGTGAGTCGCGGAGCATGCTGGTGCTCGTGGCTTCGCGAGCGGAGCTCGGGAGTTGAAGCGCGGGACGCGAGAAGATTTCGGGTGCCGACTCCTTTGCCGTCGATCATCGTCGTCCGTGCCTCCCCGGTGAGCTTGTGCTCCGTTCCTTGCGCTTCCTCGTTTACCGCTTCGGTTGGTCCTAAGCGCGACCTTGACTCCGTCTTGTAGCCCCGGAACACGGAGGAGCGTGGTCACCGTCTTCCTTCGCACGCCGTCGTGGTCATCCGCCACCGTGCTCGTCGTCGCCGGTCACCGTCAAGCCGCCCCCATCTCTTCCGAGCCGCGCATGAGTGTCCCGGTGAGTAGCCGCATCGTTTCCCCTCCTGCCCCCTTTAATTCGCCGCGAATTGACGAGCTCCGTCGATTTCCGCCACCGCGTCACCATGGACGCCGGTGAGCTCGAGCCTAGGACCAAGCTCATGCTCTTCTCTCTATTCCTTCGTCTTCGTCGTGGTCCGTAGCATCTTGCGCGCGTGTTAATTTGGGGAAAGCTCGGAGCTTTTCTAGGTTTCCCCGAACACCGTTGAGCCGCTGCCGCGGATTCGCCGCCGGCGAAGCTCCGGTGGGTCCGGTGGTCCGGGGTTAAGACTAGCAGGTTCGCGCAAGCAAGAGCTTCGTTTTTGGTATTGTCCGTTAGGGCTTTTGGAGACCCGTGAGCTTTTCCCCTTTCGCCCTGCCGCGCGCATCTCCAGCGAGCTCGCTCGCCGTCGTCGATCGGAGCCGGAGCTCGAGCTTGGTGCGGACAGGTGCGCGGCGTCGCGGTGAAGGCCCCGGTGTACCCCGTTGAGCGGGCGGCGAGCTGTAGCGCCGAGAAGGGGAACTTCCGGCGAGGCCCGCGGAGGAGCTCGGGCGGCGCCGCCACCTCCGGTGATGCTCGGCGTGGTCGTTGACGTGTCATGATTTTCTGCCGATGTGGCGCCGCGTAGCGTAGGTGTCTGCCGGCGTGGCTCCTATCCGTCGTCCCGCGTGGCAGCAATGTGGTGTCCACGTGGCGAAGTGATGCCACGTGGTGCTGATCTGTAGGGTATTTAACCTACATGGCGTCTACGTGGTGACGACATGGCGCCTACGTGGCAAAGAATATTCCAGGGAATATTCCATTTCTTTTATTGGATTTTCCTGAATTTCCATAACTCCTTTTATCTTTGGAAATTCATATCTTTTTCCTGGAGACTCGGAAAAATACGCGGTCGATTGCGTTGGACTTGTAGCGACGTTCTCTACGCGTTAGTGTAGCTTTTGGTCATGTTCTAGTACCGTAATTTCCGTCGTTCCTTTCGTACTTTTTCCCTATTACCTCGTTATGCGTGCCTAACCCTTGTTTCACGATCCGTCCGTCGGACGGTGCCGAGGAGTTCCCGTCCGAGCCGCAGTTTGAGGGGTTTCCGCCGGAATAGCCGTACGAGTACCCCGACCCGGCCTGGGAGCAGCCCTATCCGGGCAAGCCGCAATCCTTGACCACTCTTGATCCTATTTAGTACTTGCATGAAATTGGACCATGCATGATTAATGGTTACTTGCACTTGTAGTTTACCTATGCCATACTATGCCATCCTTGCCACTCGTTTGCCATAGGTTGTTCTACTCGTTACTCGCATGCTTAGTACTTGCTTACTTGTTTAATTGAACCCCATGATGACTATACATGTTTTTGTGTAAAATAAATTGTAGGTGTTTCTTAGGAGTCGAGTTTACGTACTAGATATCCTGTAGGACCTTTTGCGGAGGCGAGTGTGTAGGTGGTTAGGTGATGGGAGACTTCAGGGAGTCTCTATTTGGAGAGTACTCGTTGCGGGTACGGTTGTGTAGGGGCCTTCGGTTTATGGGGCCCCTGTTGTGGTGACACTCGTTGTTGAGACTCGTTGATTTGAGGAGAGGGATGGTGACTCGCCCGGCAGCTTAAGGACCGGTTCTTGTGCGTATACCTCTCTTGGCTTTACTAGCATACCATGTGACTTGTATGGGCGGGCTGGATCATGATACTTAGCGGAGGACTGGGTGGCCCGCCGTGGTGTAGAGAATAGTGGTAGTGGGTGTTGGAGCGTTTGTCTCGACCCACGAGCGAGAGGATATCCCACCCGGCCCGTGGTACGCCTTGTCACACCCTTCAGGACCTTCTTTTCCTATGTTGTGGTTAGAGGATCCCGGACCCGAGGGACGGGCGCCTACCGATCGATGCTTTGTGGAGTGATCTTGTGAGTGTTGCTTTGCTTGGGCCACGACGGTGGTCTTTTGTTTGAGTACCTCTTCACGTGGGTACAGTTGCTTACTCTCTGCAGAGATTTATAAATCTATATGTATAGTCTAGCCTAAAGTATGGGCACTACCGAGAGAAATCCACTTGATTAGCATTTACTACTTCTCCCCTCCGATAGGTGTTTTACTTCCGGCTTCGAGCTGTGGTCCCGTGGAGGTGTGCGGGACATAAAACTTGACCCTTGCGGGATTGTGTTGTTTCCTGCAAGGCAACTTATAAAATTTGACTAATAATAAAATATGTTTCACATAGACTTGAGGAATAATGCTTTAGGTGCTAGCCGTTGCCTTTCCTTGAACTATCCCAACATGCATACATTGTTGCTAGGTAGTTTGCGGCTTGCTGAGTACGTTATGTACTCACGGCTTTATCACTTTATTTTTCGGACGCCGTTGCCGAGGAGCCGGCCGAGCCGATTGAGGGAGGCGACGGAGCGCCTACACTCGAGTCGCTTGTGGGTATGGTCTTCACCACGGTTCTTTACCGAGAGATGCTTCCGCTTTACTTCCGCTTCGCTTCCCTAGATTTCTACCTTGATTTCGCGATGGCCTGCGTGCCACGCTCTTGTACTCTTGAGATTGAGACTTATGCATAATAATAATGTACTTGGAGATTCTATTATCTTGCCTTGATTACCCTCTTTATTTATGGTTTTTCTGTACTAACATGTGTTGGATGTACGTGCCACACTCCCGGGAGTGGCATAGAGGTACAAAGGGTCCGGGTTTCACTTAGGTGAAATTCGGGTCCTCACGATTAGTATCGAGCCATACTTGACTCGTAGGAACGAGACCCGTAGAAACCGTACGTAACCATAATGACATGATCTAGATCTTTAATCTGCTAAACTCCTTTCATCGAACTTTGAAATCTGTCTTATAGTTTAAATTTTTCTACGTAAGATGTGGCTGAATGGAAAAGTCTTTGCTATGTTTGCTTGGATGAATGATCCGCATGCTATCCTTTTACTCATGAAGATTCTTTCAAGACTTGAAGGAAGTGTTGGATAACTCGTACTAACCATTAGATTTGTGCCTTTGTTAACGGATGCCGAGAGGAAGGGGTCTATACGTACGGTTTGACCAGGCAGCTATGGAGGTTGACGAGCGGGCCCCCGGAGGACGTGGCCGAGGCCGTGGCCGTGGCGGAGGTCGTGCAGCTCCCGCAGCACTGCGCGAGGCCGCGGTGCGAGAGGCCGCGGTCGTGGAGGAGGAGCCGTGGGAGCTCGTGGCCGTGGGCGTGGGCGCGGTGGAGAGGCACCACCGGGTCTCGCAGCTGGAGAGCCGGAGGTTGCTGGTCGGCAGGAGGCACCGGCGCAGCGACGAGCGCCGGCCCAGCAGGAGGAGGCCGAGCAGCAGGAGATACCACCACCGCCACCACCTGCTCGGACTCTTGCTGAGGTGATGGCGATGCGGACCAACATATCGGGAGGTCGATGCGAGATGCTGCTGCAGCAGCAGCAGCAGCACCACGAGCGAGCTCCACAGCAGCAGCAGCGAGCACGGTACCACGCAGGCCGCGGTCGGTCGACATGCGAAAGGAGGCCTTCCGCGGACTTCAGCCGGACACGTTCTCTCACCTGCACGGACCCTCCGGACGCCGACAGCTGGCTCGGGACGGTGTCCAAGCAGCTAGTGATGATGGAGTGCACCGACGTAGAGTGTGTGTCACTTGCTTCGTACTTGCTCGGAGGCGCAGCTAGCGCGTGGTGGGACACTTACGTGGCCAACCACCGGGACCCGAACGGTATCTCTTGGGATGAGTTTGAGCAGGAGTTCGGAGCTTAGCACATCCCCAAGGGAGTGAGGGACAGGAAGGCGGACGAGTTCCGGAACTCGAAGATGGGAGCTATGGGTGTGCTCGAGTACTACCACGGGTGGACCGAGCTGTCACGCTACTCACCTCGTGATGTTTCCACTGAGCAGGTCAAAATCTCTTTTTCAGCTTTTCGTCTCAAATAATCACTATCTACACTTCTCAATGTTTTGCTCAACACGTTCTATGTTGCTTTCTCTTCATCTCATTTCTCTTCGTGAATTTCTATTTTCCATCGAGCAGGACAAGATCTATTACTTCAAGCGGGGTCTCAAGGCTGAGATTGGACCCCACGTGGCGGGGTGCTCTACCCTGAAGGAGCTAGTGGATAAGTCCATTGAGGTTGAGGATAGCATTGAGAAGGTCAAGAGGATTGAGGCACACAAGAGGTCCGGAGGGCAGCTGGACCGTTACGGAGGACAGCGAGGTAGAGGTTTACTGGGCAGCAGCGAGCAGTTCACTCGTCCACCACGAGGCGGTTTGGCGATTCTGCGCAGTTTGGCAGCTCAGGGCAAAGGCGGTTTGCACCGCAGGGTCAACGATACTAGCGTGCTCTAGCACCACGGCGAGTCGGGTTGGAGGCTCCCGAGCGGTGGGATGCCCTTCGCCAACAGGTGCTTCCGGTGCGGTCGGGCGGGACACAAGTACTACACGTGTCCCAACGTGGGTCGAAGAGCTCCTACCACCTTCACCACACCCGAGGCCAGCAGCACGGCCACCGCAGCGAGCAGCGGTTCCGCGGTGCTCCCCGTCCCGTGCGGTCGGCAGCTAGACAGCAGCCACGAGCGAGTGCCTCTCGTGCTAGACTTCACCACCTCACTGTTGAGGATACACAGCGAGCACCGGACGTCGTCCTTGGTGAGTTTACGGTTAACTCCTATTTAGCTTCGTTCTTTTCGATACTGGTGCGACTAGATCGTTCGTGTCTTCTGCGTTCGTTGCGAAGCTTAAGATTCATGTCGTCTTGCTCGATTTTCCTGTGCTCGCTATTTCTCCACTTGGTGCTTCAAAGTGTGTGACGGGTTGCCGTCGAGTTTAGATCTTGATTGAGGGTGTTCGGTTCTTGGCTGATTTGGCTCTCTTGCCGTCTTACGGGATTGAGGTGATTCTTGGGATGGATTGGTTGACAAAGAACAAGGGGGTGATTTATTGTGATGAGCGGATTGTGACCTTGGTGAACCACCGAGTGGTCTGTGTGTTTCACACCGGTTGCTCCTAAGTTGCCAGGCACAGCTGTGTCACTTGCAAGGTTTGTCACTTGAGCGGATACCCGTGGTATGTGAGTATCCCGAGGTCTTTCCGATGATTTGCCAGGGCATCCACCGAGATAGGGATGTTGAGTTTGTGATTGATCTTCTTCTGGCACGGCCCCTATTGCTAAGAGGCCGTATCGCATGTCTTCCAATGAGTTGGTGTTGCTTGAAGCAGGAGATTGATGATTTGTTGAGGAAGGGGTTTATTCGCCCAAGTGCCTCACCTTGGGGATCCCCTGTTCTGTTTGTGAAGAAGAAGGATGGTACCGACAAGATGTGTGTTGACTATCGTTCCTTGAACGAGGTCACCATCAAGAATAAGTACCCCTTGCCGCGGATTGATGATTTGTTTGATCAGTCGAAGGGTGCAAAGTATTTCTCCTCCATTGATTTGCGATCCGGCTATCATCGAATGAAAATCCGCGAGTGTGACATTCCTAAGACTGCCTTCATGAGTAGGTATGGATCTTTGTTACCGCTTTGTCAATTCCGTTGATATCTTTCTTGCGTGATCGCCCTTCCTTGAATTTTGCTCCTTATCTATTTCCGGACAGGTATGGGCAGTTCGAGTTCACCGTTGCTTCCTTTGGCTTGACCAATGCCCCTCCCTACTTCATGAACATGATGACAAGGTCTTCATGGCAGAGTTGGATAAGTTTGTGGTGGTTTTCATTGATGACATTCTTGTGTACTTGAAATCCGCCGAAGAGCATACACATCACTTGAGGGTTGTCTTGGAGAGGTTGAAGGCAAATCGGTTGTATGCCAAATTCAGCAAGTGCAAGTTCGGCTTGAGGAAGTGGCTTTCCTAGGGCATGTCATCAATGCCGAGGGAGTGTGTGTGGATCTTGGAAAGGTGCAAATGGTTGTGAGTTGGAAGTCACCGCGAGTGTGTCAAGGATGTGAGGAGTTTCTTGGGGATGGCTGGTTACTACCGTCGCTTTGTTGAGGATTTCTCTCGGATAGCTCGTCCCATGACGGAGCTCTTGCGGGATAATGTCACCTTTGAGTGGACCCCGGAGCGAGAGAGGAGCTTTCGGGAGCTCAAGACTAGATTGACCACCGCACCTGTGCTCACCTTGCCGGATCTTAGTCGGGACTTTTAGGTGTACTTGTGATGCTTCCACTCATGGGATTGGTTGTGTGCTCATGCGGAACAGGAAGGTTGTGGCTTATGCTTCGAGGCGGTTGAAGACGCATGAGAAGCATTACCCCACTCATGATCTTGAGCTTGCAGCAGCTTGTTCATGCTTTGAAGATTTGGAGGCATTATCTCATCGATGGCGGATGTGAGATTTTCACGGATCACAAGAGCCTCAAGTATATCTTCACGCAATCGAGCTGAACATGAGGCGAGGAGATGGCTTGAGTTGATCAAGGATTATGATTTGAGCATCAACTACCATCCTGGCAAGGCCAATGTTGTTGCGGATGTGCTGAGTCGCAAGGCCTATTGCACTTCCCTCATGACGAGTCGATCGGAGGTGTTTGAGGAGATGATGAGGGATGGAGTGGAGCTCATTCTCGAGGGCTATCTCTATGAGTTGAGGATCACGAGTCTTCTTGGAGATCGGATCAAGGAAAAGCAAAAGGTTGACGAGTCTTGTGGAGTCGATTAAGGGAAAGATAAAGGAGGATAAGGCACCTGGGTTTAGAGTGGATGGTGATGGTGTACTTTGGTACAAGGATCGGATTGTGGTTCCCGGAGGTGCAGGGATTCGAGATGAGATCTTGCGAGAGGCTCACTCGTTCTCGCTAGTCGATCCACCCAGGGAACACAAAGATGTTTGAGGATCTCCGTACTGAGTTCGGTGGGAAGGCATGAAGAGGGACATTGCTCGGTTTGTGGGGATGTGTGACATTTGCGGGAGGGTCAAGGCGGAGCATCGGAAGCCAGCCGGTTTGCTCAAGCCTCTTGAAATTCCTATGTGGAAATGGGAGAACATCAGCATGGATTTCATTGTTGGACTACCTCGCACGCCGAAGAGTCATGATTCCATCTGGGTGATTGTGGATCGGTTCTCCAAGGCCGCTCACTTTATAGCCGTCGGGACGGACTACCATGTGGGCGCCCTTGCCAAGTCTGTACATTGATAACATTCCGAGGCTACATGGAGCACCCCTCACTATAGTATCCGATCGTGGTCCTCGGCTTGTAGATAAGTTCCGGAGGAGTTTGCATGCAGCTATGGGCACTCGCTTCGACTTTAGCACAGCTTATCACCCTCGGACGGATGGTCGGACGGAGCGGCCGAATCGGACCTTGGAGGATATGTTGAGAGCTTGTGTGCTCACCTACAGCAAGAATTGGGAGGAGAGCACTGTCGTTTGTCTGAGTTCTCTTACAACAACAGCTACCGGGCAAGTATCTAGATGTCTCCTTCTCTTTAGCTTTTAATTCTTTTCACTCTCTATTCCTTATGTTCTCTATCTCCTACCGAGCGAGCATCAAGATGTCACCCAATGAGCTCTTGTATGGGAGGAAGTGCAGGACACCTCTCATGTGGGCGAGAGGTTGGAGAGAGGTCTTTCTATGGACCGGATCTTGTGAGAGAGGCCGAGGAAAAGGTTGAGCAAGTGAGAAAGCATATCCGAGTTGCTCGGAGCAGGCGGAAGAGCTATGCGAGATAAGAGGAGGAGACCTTTGGAGTTCTTTGTTGAGGACTATGTCTATCTCAAGGTCTCTCCACTTCGTGGGACGCGCAGATTCCACGTGCGTGGCAAGTTGGCACTAAGTTTTGTTGGACCTTCCGTGTGGTGAGGAGGATTGGAGATCTCGCCTACCGGCTTGAGTTGTTGGGACACCTTGCCGGAGTGCATGATGTGTTCCATGTTTCGCAGCTCAAGAAGTGTCTTCGTGTGCCGGAGGAGCAGGTTGCACCGAGAGGTGTTGGATCTGCAGGACAGCCTTGAGTACTTGGAGTATCCTGTCAAGATCTTGGATGTGGCTTTCAAGGAAACAAGGAGCCGCAAGATCAAGTTCCGCAAGGTGTTGTGGAGTAACCACACCGAGCGAGAGGCCACTTGGGAGATGGAGGAAAACTTGAGGAAGGACTTCCCTCACTTGTTCGAGGATGGGGAGTGAAATCTCGAGGACGAGATTCTTGTAAGGGGGAGTCCGTAACAGCCCGAAAAGTGTATCAACTATTCATGTAATAAATTTACTTGAGGTTTGGAACAAGGTTGTTTAAATTTGATACGAATTCAAATTCAAATCCAAAGGAAAATGCAAGAAACAATTCGTAAAACAATATTTGAATCTTCTACGTCATGGGCCGAATCCCTTTCTTTCTCTCTCTCCAGCCCAAGCCCAGCCGCGGCCCAACCGAGCCCGAACAGCTTTCTTCCCCAACCGCTCCCCACCGCGGCTCCCTTTCCACCTCACCCCTCCGCTAGCGCACGACGTGCCGGAGGCAGCCACCTCGGACGAGTGTCGCCTAGCGCCCCAAAGGCTCACCCGCTCCCTCTCGCTGCCCACAAATACCCTTGCGCCGTCTCCTTCTTCCCATTCCACTCCAAACCCTAGCCGCCGCCGCCGCTGAGGTATTCGCCCCCGCCATGGATGAAGTGGCGAGCCGGCGGTGCTCATGTTGCTTTCGCGCACGGCGTGAGTCGCGGAGCACGCCGGTGCTCGTGGCTTCGTGAGCGGAGCTCGGGAGTTGAAGCGCGGGACGCGAGAAGATTTCGGGTGCCGACTCCTTTGCCGTCGATCATTGTCGTCCGTGCCTCCCCGGCGAGTTTGTGCTCCGTTCCTTGCGCTTCGTCGTTTACCGCTTCGGTTGGTCCTAAGCGCGACCTTGACTCCGTCTTGTAGCCCCGGAACATGGAGGAGCGTGGTCACCGTCTTCCTTCGCACGCCGTCGTGGTCGTCCGCCACCGTGCTCGTCCTCGCCGATCACCGTCAAGCCGCCCCCATCTCTTCCAAGCCGCGCGTGAGTGTCCTGGTGAGTAGCCGCATCGTTTCCCCCTCCTGCCCCTTTAATTCGCCGCGAATTGACGAGCTCCGTCGATTTCCGCCACCGCGTCACCATGGACGCCGGTGAGCTCGAGCCTAGGACCAAGCTCATGCTCTTCTCTCTATTCCTTCGTCTTCGTCGTGGTCCGTAGCATCTTGCGCGCGTTAATTTGGGGAAAGCTCGGAGCTTTTCTAGGTTTCCCCGAACACCGTTGAGCCGCCGCCGCGGATTCCGCCGCCGGCGAAGCTCCGGTGGGTCCGGTGGTCCGGGGTTAAGACTAGCAAGTTCGTGCAAGCAAGAGCTTCGTTTTTGGTATTGTCCGTTGGGGCTTTTGGAGACCCGTGGGCTTTTCCCCTTTCGCCCGCCGCCGCGCCATCTCCGGCGAGCTCACTCGCCGTCGTCGGTCGGAGCTGGAGCTCGAGCTTGGTGCGGACAGGTGCGCGGCGTCGCGGTGAAGGCCCCGGTGTACCCCGTTGAGCGGGCGGCGAGCCGTAGCGCCGAGAAGGGGAACTTCCGGCGAGGCCCACGGAGGAGCTCGGGCGGCGCCACCCACCTCCGGTGATGCTTGGCGTGGTCGTTGACGTGTCATGATTTTCTCGCCGATGTGGTGCCACGTAGCGTAGGTGTCCGCCGGCGTGGCTCCTATCCGTCGTCCCGCGTGGCGGCAATGTGGTGTCCACGTGGCGAAGTGATGCCACGTGGTGCTGTACTCGTAGGGTATTTAACCTACGTGGCGTCTACGTGGTGACGACGTGGCGCCTACATGGGAAAGAATATTCCAGGGAATATTCCATTTCTTTTATTGGATTTTCCTGAATTTCCATAATTCCTTTTATCTTTTGAAATTCATTACTTTTTCCTCGGAGACTCGGAAAAATACACGGTCGGTTGCGTTGGACTCGTAGCGACGTTCTCTACGCGTTAGTGTAGCTTTTGGTCATGTTCTAGTACCGTAATTTCCGTCGTTCGTTTCGTACTTTTTCCCTATAACCTCGTTATGCGTGCCTAACCCTTGTTTCACGATCCGTCTATCGGACGGTGCCGAGGAGTTCCCGTCCGAGCCGCAGTTTGCGGAGTTTCCGCCAGAGCAGCCGTACGAGTACCCCGACCCGGCCCGGGAGCAGCCCTATCCGAGCAAGCCGCAATCCTTAACCACTCTTGATCCTATTTAGTACTTGCATTAAATTGGACCATGCATGATTAATGGTTACTTGCACTTGTAGTTTACCTATGCCATACTATGCCATCCTTGCCACCGTTTGCCATAGGTTGTTCTACTCGTTACTCGCATGCTTAGTACTTGCTTTGTTGTTTAATTGAACCCCATGATGACTATACATGTTTTTGTGTAAAATAAATTGTAGGTATTTCTTAGGTGTCGAATTTCTGTACTAGATACCCTGTAGGACCTTTTGCGGGGGCGAGTGTGTAGGTGGTTAGGTGCTGGGAGACTTCGGGGAGTCTCTATTTGGAGAGTACCTGTTGCGAGTACGGTTGTGTAGGGGCCTTGGGTTTACGGGGCCCCTGTTGTGGTGACACTTGCTGATTTGAGGAGAGGGATGGTGACTCGCCCCGACAGCTTAAGGACCGGTTCTTGTGCGTATACCTCTCTTGGCTTTACTAGCATACCACGTGACTTGTATGGGCGGGCTGGATCATGATACTTAGCGGAGGACTGGGTGGCCCGCCGTGGTGTAGAGAATAGTGGTAGTGGGTGTTGGAGCGTTTGTCTCGACCCACGAGCAGAGGATATCCCACCTGGCCCGTGGTACGCCTTGTCACACCCTTCGAGACCTTCTTTTCCTATGTTGTGGTTAGAGGATCCCGGACACGAGGGACGGGCGCCTACCGATCGATGCTTTGTGGAGTGATCTTGTGAGTGTTGCTTTGCTTGGGCCACGACGGTGGTCTTTTGTTTGAGTACCTCTTCACGTCGGTACAGCTTGCTTACTCTCTGCAGAGATTTATAAATCTATACGTATAGTCTAGTCCAAAGTATGGGCACTACCGAGAGAAATCCACTTGATTAGCATTTACTACTTCTCCCCTCGATAGGTGTTTTACTTCCGGCTTCGAGCTGTGGTCCCGTGGAGGTGTGCGGGACATAAAACTTGACCCTTGCGGGATTGTGTTGTTTCCTGCAAGGCCACTTATAAAATTTGACTAATAATAAAATATGATTCACATAGATTTGAGGAATAATGCTTTAGGTGCTAGCCCTTGCCTTTCCTTGAACTATCCCAACATGCATACATTGTTGCTAGGTAGTTTGCGGCTTGCTGAGTACGTTATGTACTCACGGCTTTATCACTTTGTTTTTCGGACGCCGTTGCCGAGGAGCCGGCCGAGCCGGTTGAGGGAGGCGACGGAGCGCCTACACTCGAGTCGCTTGTGGGTATGGTCTTCACCACGGTTCTTCACCGAGAGATGCTTCCGCTTTGCTTCCACTTCGCTTCCGCTAGATTTCTACCTTGATTCGCGATGGCCTGCGTGCCACGCTCTTGTACTCTTGAGATTGAGACTTATGCATAATAATAATGTACTTGGAGATTCTATTATCTTGCCTTGATTACTCTCTTTATTTATGGTTTTTCTGTACTAACATGTGTTGGATATACGTGCCACACTCCCGGGAGTGGCATAGAGGTACAAAGGGTCCGGGTTTCACTTAGGTGAAATTCGGGTCCTCACAATTTCTCTTTCTTCTCCTTTCCTCCTACAAGCAAGAAAAAAAGCGATTGATTCAGTGGTGGTTGGGCCACAATGAAAACTACTAGCACATCCATTATATCATAGCAAGATCAGGGACTTAGTTAAATTATGGTCTATCACATCATAGCAAACATGATAATACAAAATAGGTAGAACGAAGTTGGACGGAAGGGCAGTCCTATACATATATAACTAGTTTAATATCCTCAACAAAAAGATATTATTAATTGGCTCTTGATGGAAAGTCTGGTTGTTCTAAACATTTTGAAAATTTGAAGTAAGCTAGGGGTACACTGAGCTAAAATTGGCATAATCGGAATAGTGTCTTACCGAAATTCCAGATTTTAAGTTGCTGCAACATTTTAAGTAATCCGCACGTACACTAAGGGTGCGTTTGGTTGAGCGTCAACGAGGGATGGGACAGAGTCATCCATGATATCTTGGATGAGCTCATCCATCATGGTGTTTGCTTCGATGGACAGAGTCATCCCTGTTTTTTGTTTGGTTGAAGGGACGAGGACGAGGAGGACAACAATCATTATCTAGTTATATTCTTAATTTATTTGTAATAATATAATAAATAATTTGTAATATCACAAATTAATATTATCTAATCGTTATCATCTCTAATCAATTATAATAATTTCTAATTAACACTAATTATACTTAGATTAGTTAATAAACTACTCACCAACTAACAATTTTGCACTTATAAATGCTAATTCTTTAGTATTATATACTAACTACTCATTCAACGCGTTAAATCTCACTAATCTTTTACTAATAAGCGTCATTAGTAAAGGTGGATGGCTTCGTCCCACCAGATTTGAGGGATGGTTTCATCCAAGCATATTGAGGGAATATTCCTGTGAGGGATGACACTGTCCCTCCTTGACGCTGAACCAAACACCAACAAAAGAGGGATATCCCTGGATGACACCGTCCCATCCCTCTTCGTCCCTCCAACCAAACACACCCTAAACTAAAGCCGACACAATCAAAATGGTGTTCTACAGAAATTTCAGATTTTAAGTTATGCAGCATTTTAAGTATCTATGACTTCGACCTTTTATTAGTTGTGGCATCTACTATTGTGAAAAGATCTAACAACTTACTAAGGTTATTTGCCTTCAATTTCACTTTTGAATCGGAACGTATGCAATGAGATGTTGTGAAATTAGCAAAGCGAATGTCTAATCGGTGGCCATCACACATCACAACAGATCATGCTAGTCATCATCATACATGCAAATAGATAAGGGAGTATCAAAAATAAGCTTGTGAATAGTAGTAGGTTGTGGGGGTCGACGATGAATCATTACAATCCACATTGTTGATAGGTTGATCTCTCTTTTTTCCCATTGTTGATAGGTTGATTTCTCTTTTTTCTCTCTTTCTTCGTCTAAGTTTATGTTGCACCTCAACTTTTGCATAATGATTATCCAACCATAATAATTTTGGATCCATATTTCAATTTGTTGTTACAATTGGTAATACCTTAACACCTAACAACAGAGTAGGCATGGTTATTTATAAGAAGATGCAATTCAATCCTACAGTCATGGAAACTCTTATTCTATTTATGAGAAATGTTTTTTTTAAAAAAATTGTTGAGCCTATTTAGATATCATTCACAGGAAACAAAATCGTTGTAATTTTGAATTGAATGGGAACTATGCAAGTTCATTCATTAGAAATAAAAACTGGGTGAGATGGACAAAGGATTATGCAATTTTTCTCAACTTGTTTCACGCGCAATCTAAACTTTGGATTGTGTGAACACATTTTCTACACATTTATCGGCTAAAAGTAGATCTCATTTCAGTCAGATTTCTCATCCAATCGTAGATCGCCAGGGCATCTACAGCTGCCGCATGCAGGCCTTTTGTTGGGCCAGATTGGTTCATAATGGCCTGTTGTTTATTCCTCCTCTAGTTTAATATCCTCAACAAAAAGATATAATTAATTGGCTCTTGATGGAAGGCTGGTTGTTCTAAACATTTTGAAAATTTGAAGTAAGCTACGGGTACACTGAGCTAAAGTTGGCACAATCGAAATAGTGTCCCACCAGAAATTCCAAATTTTAAGTTGCTGCAACATTTTAAGTAAGCTGCACGTACACTAAACTAAAGCCGACACAATCGAAATGGTGTTCTACAGAAATTTCAGATTTTAAGTTATGCAGCATTTTAAGTATCTATGACTTCGACCTTTTATTAGTTGTGGCATCTACTATTGTGAAAAGATCTAACAACTTACAAAGGTTATTTGCCTTCAATTTCACTTTTGAATCAGAACGTATGCAATGAGATTTTGTGAAATTAGCAAAGAGAATGTCTGGTCGGAGGCCATCACACATCACAACAGATCACGCTAGTCATCATCATACATGCACATAGATAAGGGAGTATCAAAAATAAGCTTGTGAACAGTAGTAGGTTGTGGGGGTCTACGACTGAATCATTACAATCCACATTGTTGATAGGTTGATCTCTCTTTTTTCCCCATTGTTGATAGGTTGATTTCTCTTTTTTCCCCTCTTTCTTCATGTAAGTTTCAGTCGCACCTCAACTTTTGCATAATGATTATCCATCCATAATAATTTTGGATCCATATTTCAATCTGTTGTTACAATTGGTAACAACTTAACACCTAACAATAGAGTAGGCATGGTTTATAAGAAGATGCAATTCAATCCTACAATCATGGAAACTCTTATTCTATTTATGAGAAATGTTTTTTTAAAAAAAATTGTTGAGCCTATTTAGATATCATTCACAGGAAACAAAATCGTTGTAATTTTGAATTGAATGGGAACAATGCTTGTTCATTCATTAGAAATAAAAAGTGGGTGAGATGGACAAAGGATTATGCAATTTTTCTCAACTTGTTTCACACAATCTAAACTTTGGATTGTGTGAACACATTTTCTACACATTTATCGGCTAAAAATAGATCTCATTTCAGTCAGATTTCTCATCCAATCGCAGATCGCAAGGGCATCTACAGCTGCCGCATGCAGGCCTTTTGTTGGGCCAGATTGGTTCATAATGGCCTTTTGTTTATTCCTCCTCCACCCTGTGTAGAATCATTTACATTCCATTCAAGAATTTCATTTCTCCGATCCCGTCAATGTGACTTTGATTCTTTTTTTCATTTCTCTAATTATCTCCTGTGAATTGAATTACAACATCTTTTTTTTTTCAATTCACAAATAATTAGAACAAAGCTTTGAATTTCTACGCTATGTAGCTTGTGCCAAGGCTTTTCATGCCAATTGTAGGCTCAAACATCAGTTGGCATAATTTTCATATTTTACACAGTAACAAACCGTATATATTAGTATAATACTTGTAGCCATTTTGTTGAGTTTTATAAGAAGAAAATGATTTTTTTCAAATTTAATTTTTGTTATTATGTCTACTGTTATTTGTCGGTTAGCACAGGATACCCGAGCACATCTTACAGTCACTTCATAATAACCGTTTTAAAGCACACAGAATTGTAAATATGATGAGAGAAACTAGTTCACAATCACTTCTCATTTTTCCTGCAATTTTTTTGTAATGCGTCTACTTGTTATGAACCTTCAACAAGTAGAAGAAGTGTAAACTTTAGCAACCAACAAGGTTTTGACTGAAACAAACCAAAAATTCCAGTCACTTTTGCCTAATGCAACGGTTTCATAAAATTTGACTAAAAATTTAATCATCAACACTCACTTTTTAACTGGTATACTATCTGGCTACGTGTCATACTCTGATTAGTTTTAAAAATGTTTGAAACCAAATGAGAAAACAGTTCATTCGGGGGAAAAAAGAGAAAACAGCTGAATTAGGTAGTCATTCCCGTGAACACATTTGCTAGAGAAAAAAAATCGTGAGAATGAAAACGGAAGCAGACAATAGCGCGTGTGAGTGGAGGCCCAGCAACCAAACAGGATCCAATTAGGATGGACTCGGCCCAAGCAAACGAGCTTGCTAGGGTTTAGCGATCCAAAGCCCCGCCGCAGCCAGAGGTTTTGCCCACAACCTTCCGCTAGGGAGAAAAAAAAAAGGAAAGGAAATGGCATCCTTGGTCCGCTCCGCCGCCGCCGTTGCGAGGTCGGCACTCCGCCCGGCGCCGCTGGCCGGCCGCGTCCTGGGTGCGCCGCTCCCTCCGCTGGCCTCGTCTTCCCCCGCCCGGGCCACCCGGATCCTCCGCAGGTAACTGACTAACTGACCACGCGTTCTAACTGAGGCGATGATTCTCGGATGGATGGGTTTGGCTGCCTGTGTGTGAGCTCACCCCCGACTGGGGTTCGTGCAGGTCGGCGGCCGCGGCGTCGGCGGGGCTCGAGACGCTCATGCCGCTGCACACCGCGGTGGCAGGGGCGCGCCTCAGGTCCTGCATCGCCGTCGACTCCTCCTGCTGGAGCTCACTTTCCCAAGGTAATTGCTATCCTGCGCGCCACCCTGAAATTCTTCCTTCGACTTGTGTGCTTTTGCGAATACAGTAGTGTACTGCCGCCGGCTTGGATCAGCTGTTGATTGGTGCATGTGATTGCGTTCTCTCATAGTTACGAAACCAGGCCTAATGACTTATCTGATTGCTTATTAAACAGAAGTATGGATCCAAAGTCATTCAGCAACCGCCTCCAATGTTTTCATGGCTTGTCGAGTTGATTTCTAACCAGATTCAATGCGATTGTTGAATGGGGCTCCTTATTTTGTTGTGTTGAAACGCATATAAACCTAGTAGAATGAATTAGTGAAAAAGCCATAGTATTTACCTAGGAATTTTCTTTCTTTTAACTAGTCCAAAGAATTCCATAG
Organism: Chloris gayana; assembly: GCA_031894775.1. Classification (NCBI taxonomy): domain Eukaryota; kingdom Viridiplantae; phylum Streptophyta; class Magnoliopsida; order Poales; family Poaceae; genus Chloris; species Chloris gayana. Next base: position 60,664 of record JAUNZO010003989.1, on the reverse strand, counting down.
CATGACTTTGAATCTTTTCTTGCTCATAAAAGCTTAAAATAATATCCAGTCTATGCTTAGATCTTCCTAGTTAAACTATCCTTCATATATGATTGTTGACACTGAACTACTAGTTTATTTCAAATTAGTGTCTAGAGTCATAATGGAATTGAAGACACAAGTCACAAACACCTGAGTTGTGACTTCCTTACTCTTTCATCTCTTTTAGATAGCTAGTTTTTCTTTTGTAATTCATTATCTTTTGTTTTAGTGTGAATAACGATCTCCTTGAGGGAGCAATTTCTTCCATAGAATTGTTGACCTATTTAAAATTTTAAATTTAAATGTTGTGGCTTGTGAGCTACTATTTGCTAGTGAAAGTACCTGTCAAAACTTAGTCCAATTACCAGGCCATCCTACTAATTGTTGTTTTAATTTCGTATGGGGGCAATCTTTTAACTGCTATTAGCTATTGGGTAGAAACATATGTATTTTTTAATAACCTAATTAAATCTCAGTGCTATGTGCCAAATATTCTATGATGTTGAATACCTAATGGAACATCTTCTTTCAAAATATTTTATTATATTAAATAATGAATTCGATCAAAAATATAACTTGGCTTTTAGAGTTGAACTAATTTTAACATGCTAGCAGTTCATTAATTAATGGTCTTATAAATATCTTTAACTTGTTATTGTAGTACCAACTTCTTGTGTTCTTTCCGGATCTCTCTTTTTCGTGTTTCCTATGGGTTTCATCTCTAGCCTACCCCAACTTGCTTGGGATAAATGGCTTTGTTGTTGTTGATTGTAGTACCAACTTGCTTGGGTTGATCAAATTTGACTTTCTTCTGTTTTGTTGAATGTTTTGGGATGCATATACATGGCAGACCCTTGTGCCCGAATCAGTTAAATTACACCTTTATATTTAACTTTTGTTGTTGAAATTTCAGTTGCATTCTGGAAACAATATTTCTTGATATTTATGAGAATTGGATTATTCGCAGAACATTCGGTTTTTGACTTACGTGGCACTTTTGCATTCTTAATCTATAAAGGCACCGTAGAATGTCATATAACATTAGTAGCACTGGAAGCTATAGTACATCCAAAACATTATTCCAATAACTAGTTGTCCTTTTTGTGTCAATAATGCATATCAGATGCTTTTGTTGCATCTTGATCTGTGCAAACCGTTTTTAGTGTGTTTAATCAGGGTCTTCTGGCTATGGCTCTTACGAATGCTGATATGTTGAGTGCCATTGCTATTTGGGGCACTAGTGTGTATAGCGCTTACTTGTACAGTATCGTGAACACAGAAATAATGGATTGATTTTATTTTACCTTATTAATGTCATATTTGTTTGTTAGACCGAGCCAAATGAGAAATCAAATGTTTATGTTCTTTCTTACTGAGAAAGATGGGGTTTCTATATTTTGACTGTGGTTATTATAGGTTTAAACAAGCGCATCTGATCTTGGCTAGGAGCTGCACAGCAGAGAAGTGAGGCCACTGAATTAAAATGGGGTGCATTTATTCAGGGATATTTATAGAACATGTAACATCTACTTTTGCAGTTGGCTCCATGCATGTACTCTTTAACATTGTGGGGAATGTGAAATTGTCCCTTGAGGCTATCTTTTATTTGTTCAGTTTATCTTGCAAGGAAGTTCTTGCTGAACATTCATTGTGCAGTACACTTGTATCATTATCTGACTTGATTTTATATTTGGTGATATAGGGTATGCTTTGCCTTTGTGACAACGGGCTGCATTTGAAGAAACCAATGCACGTTAGGAATTACACTGGGCTGTAATAATTAGATTTATGTAAACTCAAGTTGCCTTTATAGGTCAATTGATCCTGTAGCGCTATTATCCAAACTTTAGAACAACATTTGTTGATCTTGGATTTTGTTGCATATGAATTGTCTGCATGGTTCAGTGTTAATGTTATGCACAATATTCTGTATTAATTCAAGGTTGCATTCATGTATTGATATTGCCTATTCAACTTCGCGTTTTGCTACCATTCTTGGCATCCAGCTGGTCCAGAATCACAAATCTAGGCATCCACCTTGTCACACATTAGTGACGAGCCACAAATCCAGGCATCCAGCTGGTCAAGAATCGTTATGCCTCATTGCCCTCACCTTGCGGCGCCACGAGGCCCCTCCGCATGAGCCTCTATCATGGTGTTGTAGATGATGACGGATCGAACGGCCATGGTGTCGAACAGCTCGAGGGTGAGGTGTGGGATGGGGGACGCGAGGTAGACGACAGATGGAGAGGAAGGTGAGAGGGGAGGTAGAAGCGCGCAAGGCAGGCCGAGAGGACTAGGTGGGAGGGGAGGGAGAGCGTGAGAGGGAGCAGCTCCTCGACGCGAGCGTCTTCGGACTCGGGACGAGAGCTCGAGAGCTTGGAGACCGCCATGGCTTCCGACAAAGAGAGAAAGAAAGGAGCAGTCTTGTGATCATGTCCGGTCGATGGAGAGCGTGAGGGATAGACGTGATGCCGGCCGATGGAGAGCATGAGGGACGGACGTGGTGCCGGCTCGCCGGGGCCCAACACGTGGGTGCGAGTTTTTTTTTGGGTGGGGGAGGGGGGGGCGGAGCTGCTCACGGTGTCGGCAGGGCGCGCGCCCACTTAGGTGTCGAACAATTACCGTTAGATAAAGACCATTTGTTTTCTCCGTCACCAGGACCATCCGGGTCAAAGCCATTAGTACTATGAAAGTCTATCCAAATATTAAGGTTTTTTCAAGACAGAATATTCCTTCATGAATAAAGGGAAAGAAATACTATCCTTTCCGAAAGTTGCCTAGAGGGGGGTGAATAGGCAATCTAGATAAAAACCTGAAATTACAACACTTAAAAGCAAATGGATTAAATTCGCCACCGACGGAACTTCCGTCACCGACGGAACTTCCGTCGGGTGGTGAGATGAAAACTCTAGGGAATGGAAAGGGAGAGGAAATCTCACGATTCCACTTGAATGGAAACCTTCCTTTTTGCCTTGAAAGTGTTATACCCGCAGGGATTCAATAGACACGCAATACACAAGTAGATCGGGCTAAAACACATCCGAGAGATGAACAAGCAAACACACAATAAAAACAAACAAGAGAGGCGCGGAGATTTTTCACCGAAGTTCGGACCCCTCACAAAGAGGTTCCTACGTCTCCGTTGAGGAGCTCACAAAGAGCCGGGTTTCTTTCAACCCTAATCCTCCCAAGCAACCACAAAGGTCAAACTTGGTTTTCTTCTTCTTCCTTGGATTCCTTTCCTTGCGGAGGCGAATCTCAACCTTCACAAACTTCCCAAGGCTCACCACAAGCTTGGGAGCTCTAGGGCAACACCTAGCCAATCTAGGAGAACGAATCTCCAAGAGTAACAAGTGAAGAATGAGATTAATTGCTAGGGGAAGATGTGCTCTAGGTTGGGTTGGTGCTATCAAGCTTGGAATCAAGATGGGAGCTCACTCCAATGGCTTTGGATCTCAAGAGGAGTGGAGAGGAGTGAGAGAGAAAGCTTGAGCAAGATCCGAGAGTTCACAAGGCACCAGCCGCCTTTCTCACGGGTTAGGTCAAATCTTTATATAGTGTGGGCTCCAAAAGAGCCGTTGCTCAAGTCAATGATTGGACTTGACGGAACTTCCGTGGGTGACGGAACTTCCGTCACTCTATTAGGTCAATCTGCGAAACGCCTAGGACGGTACTTCCGTTCGAGTTAGAACTTCCGTCCCAAACTCTCCGGAACCGACGGAACTTCCGTCGCCCGCACGGAACTTCCGTCGGGCATTGAACCGGAAAACCCTAGGAACGGTACTTCCGTCACGTTTGGGACTTCCGTCCCAAACTCTCTGGAACCGACGGAACTTCAGTCGGCCCGGACGGAACTTCCGTCGTGTATGGAGAAGGTAGGAAAAGATAGGTCTTTTGATCGAGGTTGAGTTGGTATTTTGGTTCCAAGTTGTTTGAGAAAACCTAGAGCACATTCTTCCCAGACACGTAAGATCGCTTCACCCCTCTTAATAGTTTGGCACACCTATACTCAAGAAGCTATAAATCTAAACTTGTCATCTTGGCTCTTTGAGTACTTCAACTTTTTTAATTGAGGGGTTTACTTTCTCACATTGTGAATACTATCATTTTGTTGTCCTGCACAATGACTCAATAACCACATTAGAGCTTTTAATCATTTGTCATTTATCACCAAAACCCACTAGGGGGCCTAGTGCATCTTCAATCTCCCCCTTTTTGGTGATTGATGACAAACAATTAAAAAAGGGATAAACGAAATCGAATACGAAAGGAACAACAAAGGCAAACAAAATATAGCGGAGCTCCCCTAAAGCGATGCATGGGTCACAAAACATGTGAGAGAGCTCCCCTACACTTTGTTTCTCTCAAAGTTGTTCAACTCTTCTTGCATGGCCACCACCCAATCCGAGTCTTGCAATGCTTGTTCTACCTTAAGAAGCTCCAAAGAAGAAACAAACGAGTAGTGATGACAAAAGGTAGCGACTCGGGATCTAGTGGTTACCCCCTTTTGAATGTCACCAAGAATGTTATCAACGGGATGATCTTTTTGTATGCTTTGGCGCACTCGGGGTTGTTGGGGCCTAGCTGCATCTTCCTCTTGTTTTTCTTGTTGTTCGTCTTGATGATCATCACCTCCACTATCTTGTTCTTGATCTTGGTTATTGCCTTGATCATGATCGTCACCATGACCTTGGTCACCACCTTGATCTTGTTCATTTTGTGGATTTTGTGGAGGATTTTCATCTTGATTTGGAGAAGATGGATCACCTTGCACTTGAGTTGGGTCTTGTGGCCTTATTTCACCAATTGCCATGTTCCTTATTGCTTCACAAGGAGCTTCATCACCTACATCACTTGGATTAACTTGCTCTACTTGAGAGCCGTTAGATTCATCAAATGTTACATCACACGTGATCTCAACAATGCCGGAGACTTTGTTGAAAACTCGGTATGCATACACATTTGATCCGTATCCAAGTAAGAAACCTTCATTGATCTTTGGAGCAAACTTAGAAGACCTTGGCTTCGTGTTAAGAATAAAGCATTTGCTCCCAAAGACACGGAAATACGACACGTTAGGAATTTTACCGGTGAGAAGCTCATAGGGTGTCTTTTTCAATATCTTGTGAAGGTACAACCGGTTGGTTGCATGGCAAGCGGTGTTGATGGCTTCGGCCCAAAAGGTGTCGGGAGTCTTGTATTCATCAAGCATGGTTCTTGCCATCTCAATGAGTGTGCGGTTCTTCCTCTCGGCTACACCATTTTGTTGAGGAGTGTATGGTGTGGAGAACTCATGCTTGATGCCTTCTTCATCTAGGTACTCCTCGACTTGTGTATTTTTGAACTCGGTGCCGTTGTCACTTCTAATCTTCTTAATCTTCACTTCATATTCATTTTGTGCTCTTCTCAAGAAACTCTTTGGAACACCTTGTGTCTCACTTTTATCCTTCAAAAAGAATACCCAAGTGAAACGGGAATAATCATCAACAATGACTAGGCCATACTTGTTACCGCCAATGCTTAGGTATGTGACCGGACCGAAGAGGTCCATGTGAAGCATCTCCAATGGTCTTGTGGTCGTCATCATCGTCTTGGATGGATGGTTGGCTCCAACTTGCTTTCCGGCTTGACATGCGCTGCACACTTTGTCCTTCTCAAAGGCAACATCCTTTAGTCCAACGACGTGGCCACCCTTTAGAAGTTTATGTAGATTCCTCATCCCAACGTGAGCTAGTCGGCGATGCCATAACCAACCCAAGGTGGTTTTTGCTATCAAACAAGCACTTAGATTGGGACCCTCTTTGTTGGTGAAATCAACAAGATAGATCTTATCCTCCAAGTACCCTTTGAATGCAATTGAGGAATCCGCTTTTCTAAAGACGGTCACGCCTTCATCGGTAAAGAGACAATTAAAACCCATTCCACAAAGTTGTGATATGGACATTAAGTTGTACCCTAAACCTTTCACAAGAAACACATTACTAATTGAAAGGTCATGGGTGACTTGAATTCCACCACGACCAATTACCTTTCCTTGTTGATCATTTCCAAAAGATATACTCCCACTTGGTAGATTGTCTTTGTCAAGTGTGGAGAACATCTTCTTCTCCCCGGTCATATGATTTGAGCACCCGGTGTCGAGTACCCATATTGAACCGCCCGAGGAGTATCCCTACACACAATTAAGCACAAGATTTAGGCACCCAAACTTGCTTGGGTCCCTTAACTTTAGAAACAACACTTTTGGGCACCCACACACAAGGATTCCACCTTGCATAGTGTGGCCCAACAAATCTTGCAACTACTTTCCCATGAGCACCATGGGTTAGTTCATATGTTGCACGATCATACACATAGAAGGATACGGGTGAGCTCTTCTTTTTGAGCTCTTGTGTTGTTTTGGCCTTCTTCACGTGCTTGGTTTGAGCAACTTGCTTTGGTTGATTCATGTTGGTCTTGTTGTTGAATCTCTTCTTGGGTTGCTCCTTGAATCCAATGCCTTTGTTGCCATTGAACTTTCTTTCCTCACTAACAATTTTCTTAGCTAGCTCAACTTGAGCCGCTCTCTCAAGATTCTTGACCTTGTTAGTGAGATCCTTGATTGTCACCTTATCGGTGGCAATGTTGTCAATGTCAACACCTTCACATCTTGTACACTCTTTTCTTGATGAGGATTGCATTGACTCAACCTTGCTTTTGTGCGTCAATGTGCTACTCTTGAGGACTTCAATCTCTCCTTCCAACAACTTGTGATTCTCTTTAAGAGATTCACACTTTGTTTGGAGTGAGAGGTTGATGTCTTCAAGCTTAGCATTTGACTTGTTTACCTTAGTAAGGCAAAGAGTCAACTCCTCGTTCTTCTTTCTTTCTTCCTCAAGCAAGACCTTCAACTCTTTAATCTCATCAAGCTTCTTGATAAGCATGTTTTCTTGTTTGTCCACCATCTCTTCGCTCTCTTCAACCTTCTCTTGCATTATCCCTAACATTTTCACCATATCTTGCAAGGAGGGGACTAGCTCCTCCTCATTATCATTGTTAGAGGAATTGACAAGAGGTTTAGTTTGTACCTTGTTTTCTTTGGCCATGAAGCATTTGGGAGTGTCATCCTCATCGTCGGTGAGGTTGTTGAAGAGTGATGATTTGGCCGGTGTTAGGCCATATGCAAGATTGGCAATTCCTCCTTCTTCATCTTCATCATCATCTGGAGACATATTGTTGGCCAATATGAGCTTGACCCTTGAATGGTTTCTTGAAGTTCTTTTTCTTAACGAACTTCTCCTTCTTCTCTTCTTTTCCATTGAGTTGAGGACACTCCGCAATGAGATGCCCCGGGTCATGACAATGATAGCACTTTCTTGTTGATCTTCTTGCCTTTGCTTTGTCAAAGCTCTTCTTGGTAAACCCGTTGTTGATCATGAACTTGCCAAACTTCTTCACAAATAAGGCAAGCTCTTCATTGTCTTCTTCAATCTCAATTTGGTCTACCTCCACAACTTCTTTCTTTTTGGCCTTGAGTGCCACATCTTGCTTGCTTGTGCTCTCATCTCCAATTAGCACACTCACTCTCTTTCCCTCGTCGTCACGGCTTTTGTGAGCAAGAATTCTCCCAATTACTTCATCCGTGGAGAATCCATCAAAACCTTCCTTTTCTTCAATGATGGTGCAAAGTGTGGAGTTCCACACTCTTAGTGACATTAGAAGCTTGAGATTCACTTCTTGTTCGCTCACGTCATCTCCAAGTGACCTTCGCTCATTCACAATATCCAAGAGCCTATCATGTGTTTGTTGAGGGTCTTCGCCCTTCTTCATCACAAAGAAGTTGAATTGATTTTTCAGCACTTGCATCCTTGACTTCTTCACCACATCGACTCCTTCATGAACTGCAATGAGCTTGTCCCATATAGCTTTGGCATTCTCTAGTCGGGATACTTTGGAGTACTCTTTAGCACTCAAAGACGAGAGCATTGCCGACACGGCTTGCGCATTGCGATGTATGTTGATGTTGTCCATGACGGTGTGTCTCTCCTCATCCTCAATCACATATCCTTTCTCAACCACTTCCCACACGGGCGGACCAATTGATAGCAAGTACATCTTCATCCTATGCTTGTACCAACTAAAATCTTTTCCGTCAAACCACGGTAGTCGTCCACTACCACCACTATTCACATTTGCCACATCATTATAGTTGAAGTTGTACCTTGTGTCCAACTTTCCACCACTTGTTCCATCCTTGGCAAATGGATTTCTTTCCTCATCGGTGTCCCCTCTCTTGTTGGGACTTTTGTCCCCTCCAACTAATTCCCCCGACATCTTTTCTTCTCAAGCGGTTAAGCTCTTCTCGAGAAGACCCGCTCCGATACCAATTGAAAGTTGCCTAGAGGGGGGGTGAATAGGCAATCTAGATAAAAACCTGAAATTACAACACTTAAAAGCAAATGGATTAAATTCGCCATCGACGGAACTTCCGTCACCGACGGAACTTCCGTCGGGGTGGTGAGATGAAAACTCTAGGGAATGGAAAGGGAGAGGAAATCTCACGATTCCACTTGAATGGAAACCTTCCTTTTTGCCTTGAAAGTGTTATACCTGCAGGGATTCAATAGACACGCAATACACAAGTAGATCGGGCTAAAACACACCCGAGAGATGAACAAGCAAACACACAACAAAAACAAACAAGAGAGGCGCGGAGATTTTTCACCGAAGTTCGGACCCCTCACAAAGAGGTTCCTACGTCTCCGTTGAGGAGCTCACAAAGAGCCGGGTTTCTTTCAACCCTAATCCTCCCAAGCAACCACAAAGGTCAAACTTGGTTTTCTTCTTCTTCCTTGGATTCCTTTCCTTGCGGAGGCGAATCTCAACCTTCACAAACTTTCCAAGGCTCACCACAAGCTTGGGAGCTCTAGGGCAACACCTAGCCAATCTAGGAGAACGAATCTCCAAGAGTAACAAGTGAAGAACGAGATTAATTGCTAGGGAAAGATGTGCTCTAGGTTGGGTTGGTGCTATCAAGCTTGGAATCAAGATGGGAGCTCACTCCAATGGCTTTGGATCTCAAGAGGAGTGGAGAGGAGTGAGAGAGAAAGCTTGAGCAAGATCCGAGAGTTCACAAGGCACCAGCCGCCTTTCTCACGGGTTAGGTCAAATCTTTATATAGTGTGGGCTCCAAAAGAGCCGTTGCTCAAGTCAATGATTGGACTTGACGGAACTTCCGTGGGTGACGGAACTTCCGTCACTCTATTAGGTCAATCGCGAAACGCCTAGGACGGTACTTCCGTTCGAGTTAGAACTTCCGTCCCAAACTCTCCGGAACCGACGGAACTTCCGTCAGCCCGGACGGAACTTCCGTCGAGCATTGAACTGGAAAACCCTAGGAACGGTACTTCCGTCACGTTTGGGACTTCCGTCCCAAACTCTCCGGAACCGACGGAACTTCCGTCGACCCGGACGGAACTTCCGTCGGTGTGGAGAAGGTAGGAAAAGATAGGCCTTTTGATCGAGGTTGAGTTGGTATTTTGGTTCCAAGTTGTTTGAGAAAACCTAGAGCACATTCTTCCCAGACACGTAAGATCGCTTCACCCCTCTTAATAGTTTGGCACACCTATACTCAAGAAGCTATAAATCTAAACTTGTCATCTTGGCTCTTTGAGTACTTCAATTTTTTTAATTGAGGGGTTTACTTTCTCACATTGTGAATACTATCATTTTGTTGTCCTGCACAATGACTCAATAACCACATTAGAGCTTTTAATCATTTGTCATTTATCACCAAAACCCACTAGGGGGCCTAGTGCATCTTCACTTTCTTAAACTCGTATAGTAAGAAGGTGTGAATCTTCCTCTACACATGCAAAGAATCTAATATATAGCATGTCGGATCCGAGTATGCGAGCAGCTCCGTGTCGAATGCCCATATGAGAACAACTAGCAATATGCACGTGCGTTGCTATGGACAATATTGACATGTTAGACACTACATACATAATCTTAATTCTCTAACTACAGTAGTTAATTCGATTCCAATTAAAATATTACATCTTATTTTATTTTTTGCATAATTGTTATTGCTTTTATTTATTGGAATGCTATGCAAGTCTATAGATGTTGATGATGTGCAGCTAAAGGCGTATTCATTTTTTCCTTTATGAAGCCAACCATTTTTTCACCGTTCGAAAGGAAGGAAGTAAGCGTGAGTAGTTTTTTTTTCCAGTGTTGCGCTCGATACCGCGGCGTACCCCACATATGCTGGTCGAGGGATATGTAAAATTAGAAAAACAATATGCTCATATGAGTAATGCAATGTGTGGTTCCATCTTGGCCTGCAAGTAAATTGGAGCCTTGAAACTGGAAGAAGAACTTTGGATATGTTCACAAGGAAACAAATAGACCAAAAAGAGGAATGCGTAAGACCAAAAGCGATCGACCTGGTTTGAAGGGTTATGGAGCCGCCCACCTCCATATGATCGAGCTGCTGCGGATTCGCTCCCGCTTTGGAGCAACTCTTCATAGTGTAGGAACATTAACTAAACTTGAGCAAACACAAGCATATGCATCTGATAGGCAGGTAATGTAGGGATTCTAGCTTACGGTTTAGAACATATTTCATATGTGTTCAAGGACGTCGAAACCGACCGCGAGCGCGATGGTTAAGTGTATTGCCTTCCAATCAGATCGATCTTTCACCTCGAGCTCATCTTATTACGGTCTCGTGAGTGTGCAATCTCAATATCTGCACCACCCACATCCGGCACTCGTTGTTGCAACCATAGGCTCCACGAGCACAACCACCATGGCAACGGATCCGGTTCGAGCACCACAATCTCGATCCAGGGGTGTGGTTGGTGACACCAATTCGCTGATCCTAGCATGACCTCTTTAATCTAGGCTCTGCCAAGAGGCGAGTAACCGCCGATGAAGGTCTCGGTAGATCACCGAGATGGGTCACCTCTCTATCGATCGGAACATATCGTAGAAATCTAGGAGAGAGAAGTAGGAAGACGGATTGGTCGAGTAGACGTTTTCGTTGGAATCAATCAAGCACGGGGTGGGTGGAGCCTACCTGCCGTGGGGAAGGGGGAAGTCCCCGTGCAATGTCGGTTGGTGGACGGCCTCACCGCCACCTTCCCCACGGCTGCTCGCCTTGGCGGTGGCTTCTCCGGAGGCGGCAAGGGGCGGGCCTAGAGCAGGGTGGGACCGGGTGATGGTGGTGGCTAGGGTTCCACCCGTCACCCCTCCGTAATATGTTTTGATATAATGAATTTTTCTTTTTCGAAAAGAAGAGCCATATTTTATTAAGGATGCTGATCAGCGGGTTATAGTAGGTTTGTCTTCACGAGACACGTGACGAAGGCACTCTAGATAAGAAAAAAGTTATGTTTTATTCACATAGAACATGTAAATGGTGGTGCTCAAAAGAAAAACATGAAAATGGCGAAAATTTCAGAAAAAACTACGGAAGGAGTTCACATGATGTGTTGTTGACTGCAACCTTCTAAAAGCTCAAGTGCCCGTTCACTCGACTCTCATTGCCTCATCAAATCCAATGAGTATGTCCAATAAAAAAAATCAGTAAGTATCAGCCAGCCAGCTGACTGGCAAGAAGAGGCAGGCCACCATGGACATGGAGCAGCAGATTGAACACAGCCGCCTTCCCATCCGAGGCCTCAACCTCCACATCGCTCAAGCAGGCAAAGGTTGGTCTCTGCTCACTTGCTAGCTGGTGCCTTAACATGACGAGCCCAGCTCACGACTCGCCTGCCTGTTGCCGTTTGGTTTTCCTCAAGGCGAGCTGGGGACGGTGGTGTTCCTGCACGGCTTCCCCGAGATATGGTATTCGTGGCGGCACCAGATGTTGGCCGTGGCCGCCGCCGGGTACCGCGCAGTAGCGCCCGACTGGCGCGGGTACGGGCTCTCGGACCAGCCGCCGGAGCCGGAGGCGGCGTCTTACGACGACCTGGTTGAGGATCTCCTCGCCATCCTGGATGCCCTCTCCATTCCTAAGGTATGTAGTGGTACCGATTTGGGGAAATTTGCTGTCCAGGCCGACGGTCTATTCTTGATTGGGGGAAAATTTGTTCCTGGTTGATGTTGGTCTCTGTCTCTCTGAATGCCGATGTGAGTGTCCTGCGAGCTTATAGGTCAGCAAAATCATGTTCTAGTGCATCAGCGTGTGATTTAGATAATGCTACAAAATCGAGTGAAAAGTCTGGAATTTCAGAAATCTTGTCTGAGATAGGATGTTTCTGAAGGGAAAATTTTGGAGACCTACATCCTTCTTATCACACGATAGCATGTGCAGGATTTCAATTAGAATATTCTAAATTTAATTTACATCATTGGTGGGAATTGTAATCAAACAGCTGAAAGTTTTAACAAGTTTGTTCATTTGTTGTTGAATCAATCTATCATGATAATGGTCGAACTGAATTTGAATATTGTGAATTTAATTTGTAACCTTCATGGCACTTTGGCAGTTTTGTTGTCAAACAACTTCAATGTTTTAACTAGTTTATTGTTCTTTCATTGTTTAGTTGAACTGATCGATCATGATGGTCCTTTAGGAACCACCAGCAATGAAACTTGGTGTTTCTAGTCAATGTTAATCACTTCGGCACATATAGCATTAATCTAAGATATAGCCATTTTCTCAGTTTGGCATAATAGATCTTAAGACTCAGGTTCCCCCAAATTAGTTCCATGCTTCTAGTTTCCATAATGTGATGTTTTCTTTCCAACGAGAAATTTTCGTCTGGATTAGGCATTCCTTGTGGCGAAGGATTTTGGAGCCATGCCAGTCTATGATTTTGCTCTACGTCATCCAAGCCGCACATGTGGCATCATGTGTTTGGGGATCCCCTTTCTTCATGGTGGCTCCTCATTCACTGCAATGCCAGAAGGCTTCTACATTTTGCGTTGGCGGGTTAGTTTCTAATCTGAAATCTCCATGGCAAAACCGTGCAGAATTGTTGCACATTGTATGATTAAAAAGCTCATACTTGCAGGAACGAGGAAGAGCAGAGGCTGACTTTGGCAGGTACGATGTCAAGAGAGTTGTGCGCACCATCTATGTTCTGTTCTCTAGGAGCGAGATTCCAATAGCTAAAGAAGATCAAGAGATTATGGACCTGGCAGATTTATCAACACCCGTTCCAGAGTGGTTCACCGAAGATGATCTTTCTGTCTACACATCGCTCTACGAGAAATCTGGTTTCAGATATCCAATGGAAATGCCGTATAGGTAACTTCACCAGCCTCTTTTGCAGCAAGATTAGGTCTTGGTTTTTGACAAGCATTGCTTTTGCACCACATCTACATTCCATAGGTCTCTCCATAAGAGGCGGCCAATTGAGGATCCGAAATTCCAAGTTCCGGTATTTGTTGTCATGGGGGAGAAAGATTATGTCTTCAAGTTCCCTGGGGTTGAGTCAGTTTTGAAAGATGGCATAATGGAGAAATTCGCACCGGACTTGAAGATAACCTTTGTACCAGAGGGAAGTCATTTCGTTCAGGAGCAATTTCCAGACGAAGTGAATGACCTTCTGGTTAAATTTTTAAGGGACAACACCACGTCTGCATAGATGTTTCAAGCGAGCAATATGTACAAATTTATGATGTGAATAAATTTAAATAAAGGAATTGTGACAACCTAGAATATTTGGTGTACGGTTATCCTTGAAATTCTGCTGAGTTCTGGTTAACCAGTAATTGAAGGTCTAATATTTTTCATGCACTTCTGATTCTGATCTCTAAATACTCCTGGCAGTTTTAAATCTTTATACTAAAATATGTGCTTTTAGTTTGCTCTTTTTTTCTTGAAAATTTGACATGTTGGATGTCATCAGTTTGCATGTCGAGTTATATGTTCCTATAAAGGATTTGGTTAATTTTTACTCCACTTGAGGCACTGCTTTTTCTCAAGGGATTCATGTAAAATTTGTTTTAGCTGGAACATTTGATGGACTCTTTTATACTACAACAAAGTACGATGATGTAACTATTAGTAAAATGTGGGGGTAGAAAGCGTATGGAGAGCCACTTATGTTGGGTAGACCACTAGCCGTGGACCCATGACTTGCTACCACAAAAAAAACTATCAAGTATCAACAATAGCTCGTCTTCCCTTAAAAAAATCTTAGACAATCTCTATGACAAATTATGTCATTAGAATTTCTTAGACACTAATGGCCTTCATAAATTCTAAGACATCATTGGTAGTAATGAAATTATAAGGTCTAAGACATCATTGGTAGTAATGAAATTATAAGGTTGTTGAGGTAAGAAATAGTATTTTATTTGCATCTCTAAACGAGAGTCAAGTGTGCTCAAGATCTTATTATTCCCTGTCAAAATTGCTAGGATAATATGAATTCATTTTATTCCTTTTTTATAAATACATCTTTTAAATATATTAAACTTGTGATACACTTTTAACTGATCTATAATAACACACTTGATTTTGGAACATTGTTACATCATTCACCAGAAGTTGAAAAATGAAATTAGGGGGCTCATCGACCCAATTACATGAGGATTTATGAATAAATGCTGATCTAGCTAGCTCATGAGCAACCCTATTAGTACCCCTAGTGCAGTGTTTAATAGATATCATTCCAAAATTCTTTCATCGGTCGACGCATCATACACCGCTACGGTAGTAGAAGCTGAAAACCCTCCCTCCATCATTGTGTCGACCATAGTTGAACAGTCCGTATGGATTATGATTCGGTTACAACCAATTAGTTGCGCTAGTAAAAGACCTTCCTTCAATGCTACAGCTTCTGCCGCTGGAGCGTCCTCAATGTGTGGCAAAAACTTCTGTGATGCTGCTACAGATGCTCCTGTAGAATCTCTTATAATAACTCTTGTACCGCCCGAACCTTAGATTCTATCAAACCATGCGTCGACATGAATCTTCAGTTGTCCTTCCGGTGGTTTTACCCATCCTATTCTTATTTTGGTATCTTATTTTCTTGTAGCACAGATAATTTGTTGTCAATGCTGCGATGGATACCGCACCTAGTCGTACATCCTGAATTGGTTCCCCATGTACTAGTTGCCTTTGTTCCCACCAGATATACCATCCACCAGTTAGAACGAGTTCTGTTAATCCAACATTACTTATCGATGGAACATTTCCTCCGTTCTTGATGATATCAGCCAAGATTATAGACCCCGAGCGATCTAAGTCCATTATCCTTTCAGTGTTAGGTCATATCTGCAAAATTCTTACATACGCCCGATGCTCTCGCACATGTGAACACCATATGCTTCACATCTTCACATCCTTGATTACATACCGGATAGCTGCTATTATTCCCCACATGTCTGTTAGCCAGGATGCCCCGACATGGTAGGAGACCATATACCACAGCTCGTGGTACATCCTGAATTGGTTCCCCATGTACTAGTTGCCTTTGTTCCCACACAATAACAATAAAGCACTATAGCCACGGTTGGGAGACCTCTATAGCCACGGTTCAACCCAACCGTGGCTATGTTTGCGAGACTACAGATAATCATCCGTAGCCAACCGTGGCTATAGTGTGTCACTATAGCCACGGTTGACAATATCAACCGCGTCTATAGTGCTACAACTATAGCCACGGTCGAAGTCTTCAACCGCCCCTACGGTGAAAATTAAAAAGCAAAAAAAAGCACCGGACGGGTCGAACGGGCCTGCATGACCCGCCAGCCTGCCCATTCCGGCCACATCCGCGCCGCCCACAAAGGAGCCTCCGGGCGCCGCCGGGACGAGAGAGAGGGAGATAGCGAATCCGACACCCAATGCCGCCACCCGGCCACCGGAGAAGGGGCGGCTCCGGATCCGGCCGCCGCCCATGGCCCGCCAAAGAGGGGACGGACTCGGATCCGACCGCCTCGCCATTGCCCATGGCCCGCCGGAGATGGGTGGCCCCGGATCCGACCGTCCCGCCGTAGCCCATGGCTCGCCGGAGAGGGGGCGGCCCCGGATCCGACCGCCCTTGTCGCCGCCCATGGTCGCCGGAGAGACGACCGCTCGGGAGGGCGTTGGTCGTCGGAGAGGGACGAGGAGGGACCCCGCCGGAGAGCAAAGGTCGATGCCCCTCCCCGGCCCCGCGCATTGTGGCTCCGGCCTTGCCGGCGCCGGATCCGGCCGGACGGTGGAGAGCGGCGGTAGTTGGTGGAGCACCGTGCGGGGAGGCCGACGGAGGAGGGAACGCGGGCCGGGGAGCAGGAACGTTCGGGGAGACCGACCGGTGGCGAAGGACGTAGGCACGCGGCCGATTGGTGGAGAGAGAGAGAGTTAGTGAGGAGGCGGCGGCTAAAGAGAGAAAGTGGGGAGGAAAGTCGGGGTTAGGGTTTGGTTGATTCATATAGGGGAGTGAGCTCCGTGGCGCGCTTCGCCCACTATAGCCACGGTTGGCTTCTTCAACCGTGGCTATAGTGGCCTCAATAGCCACGGTTGAAGAAGTGAACCGTGGCTATTGTGAAGGCCTCAATAGCCACGGTTCACTTCTTCAACCGTGGCTATAGAGGGCACTATAGCCACGGTTGATTTCTTTTCCCACTATAGCCACGGCCCATTTTGCTTGCCGTGGCTACCGGGTTTTGGGAGGCGTGGCTATAGTAACGTTTTCTTATAGTGCCACCGGATATACCATCCACCCGTTAGAACGAATTCTGCTAATCCAACATTACTCAACGATGGAACATTTCCTCCGTTCTTGATGATCTCAGCCAAGATTATAGACCCCGAGTGATCTAAGTCGATTATCCTTTCAATGTTAGGTCATATCTGCAAATTCTTCCACACGTTCGATGCTCTCGCACATGTGAACACCATATATATGCTTCACGTCTTCACATCCTTGATTACATAACGGATAGCTACTATTATTCCCCACATGTCTATTAGCCAGGTAGGAAAGCATGTAGAGCTCGCCAACCTAAGATCTTAATTTTGTCTAGGACGTCTAGCTTCCATAATTTTGACCGAGACCTCACATTCGCCTCGTGCCTCCTGCTTGATTACTTGGTATGCTCCTTCCAAATTTATGTTGTCATTGGCAATGGTATGCTGACTTAACCGAGAATAATTCATTCCGGCTATAATGCCATAGGCAACACAATCTTCTTGTCCAGGGTAGAGGGAAATTTGTAAGATGTGATGCGCGTCCAGTGGCCAAAATAGATCATTCACCAAATCTTCATCCCATTGTCCATCGAATGGATTAATGAGCTCCTCCACTCTTGGGACTATGTTACTTGCCCCGGGAGTTAGGACTTTATGATTATGACTTGTAGGAATCCAATTATTTGACCACATATTAATCGATCTTTGTACCATTCCCGACTCTCCGGATGCTGCCTCTTTTGAAACACTCCAAATAACCTGCCATAATGCTCTGCCGGAAGCTTTCCACCTGGGCAGTACCGAGCTCTCAACACCTTTGCAGCCTTGCAGGCAGAAAATCTGGTTCGGCTAGTAATCTCCAGGCTTGCTTAGCCAACATGGCAATATTAAAACAATGTAGGTCTTGGAATCCCATACCTCCTTTTCCTTTCAGAACACACATTTCCCACCATGCTTTCCAATCACTACTACAAATCCGGCCTCTAGCGGCGGGCCAAAACCCGCTATAGCGATAGGTATCATGGCCCGTAGGTATCATGGCCCGTAGCTAAAAATTGAAAACAAATAACGGCGTGAACATCGCGCACCGTCGCAAGAAATATACATGGTAGCGACGGATGACATCTTCACCCGCTGCTACCCTTGACCCAAAAGAAAAACAAGAAAAAACCTAGTCCCGCCGACCCGAAAGGAGGCCCGCACATGCCACGCTGCCGCCTCGTTGCGACGCCGCCACACCCCCTCCCCCTCCCCCAAAACCGCCGCCGCTGGTTGGGGATGCACCGAGAGGGAGAAGGGAGGAGTGAGGGACAAAGGAGGGGAGGGAGAAGGCAGGGCGGCGTGGGGGAGGACTGGAGGAGAGGGTGAGTGAGATTAGGGTTGCCTTTTTATTTATATTCGGTCGGATGGGTCGAATGGGCCAACAAAACTAAGCTCAAATGTTTAACGGCGGCCCATGGGGCTGTCCGCCGCTAAAAATTTGATTTATAGAGGTGGTTCATGTTGTTGTCCACCATTAAAAATTAAACTACATTACACGCCGCTAAAAATTGATTTTTAAAGGTAGTTGACTTCTTTGACCGCCGCTAAAAATGTGATACTATTTGCAGCGATGGTTCATGATGAAGACGCCGTTACGTGTGTCCGTACTACGCTGCCACATGACTTATTTGTAGTAGTGAATGCGTCCTCCTCTGGTTATCATCATCACTCCACCAGAATTGTGAAATGACGTTTGGTCCCCTTACAAATGTTTTAAGGGATTTCGAACACCATCATGTCAAATACCGGGATGGCTTTTGCTATGGACTTTATGAGGACCTTTTTCCCTCCCATACTCAGCATGCGCTCTTTCCATCCTTTCGTCTTGCTCAACACACGATCGATGAGATGTCGAAAACAATCACTCCTATCTGCACCAATGACAGCTGACAATCCTAAGTATTGATCACTCCTATATGTATTTAACTGATCTATACTTACAAACCCATAGTCAAATGCATATTCATTACAGGCTTGCAATGGAAAAGAATAAAAGTAAACACATGAGCTATTGTGCTGCCATTGTCGAGTCCATTAGCCCATCTACACGTTATTTTCTCTAACTCCATGAGCCATCGACATTCGGCATCTACCCGTACCGTACACACAAACGCAGCACGGTTTCTGTTTGGCTCGCTGATTCTCTTCTTTACTTCCCCATCGCAATTCTGCTGTTGCCTAAAATCCCTTGCCATCTACATCGGCTGGCATTGAGTCGTATGGCCGCTTGTGTTCTTCTCCTTTCCTCGGTACTGTCAATGTCGATTTCTCCTAATACCACATATATTGGTGTCTGACTGTCGCTAAGGACTATAAAACTAGACCCAAGGGTAAGAGCCCCCGATATTGCCTCTTAAGGAGAAGATGTTTCATGCAGATCAAGAAAACTCTCAAACCACACTCCTCCCTTTTTACATTGGAGCTGCAACCTTGTGATAACTTAGATTGGGACCACTATGGGTTTGTGTCGCTTCCAGGTACCTAGGTGCGGTGTTAACCACATTCTTTGCTATGGGGAGAGGCGAGGAGTTCTTTTTACCCCGAAAATTTACTCCCTCTGGGTGTCAAACTTGAGACCTTGAAGGTGCTACTAGGCTATCTCAACTACTAAGCTGAAGGACTACATAACTATTTGATGCGGTGTTCTTCTCCACGTGAAAATCCTCATCAGAATCTATACTTATGCTCTGTCTAGTAATGATTATTCCGCCTTAGGGTGCACTGCTTTATTTTTATGTGTAAAATGTCTATATGTCCATGTGCATGATTGAAGCAAAACCTGAACCGCACGGGGGACACCCTAAAACAGGGCTCTGCTTTCAGCAGTTGTTATAGTTTGCGGTATTCTGTTTTTGAATGTCCACGAAAGACCAGCTGCCATTTGACTTGGGGCAAGTTTGATGATAATCCTTATATTTCGATCCACAAACCCAAAACGCAGACCTCACCGAATGAATTTTTACTTTCTCCATAAGCCCAGATGTATACGGTGGCACGCATCAAGCTTTTCTACATTTCTTGTAAATGCATGCCTCTTCCATGCAGATTTTGTTGCAACATTTTCGTCAGGAAAAACATCTACTGGAGAATTGCTCTTCACCTTAAAGTATGATTTTGGGACTGTTTGAGAAGGAAAACAAGAGCCAAAGCTGAGTCAAGAAGAGTTGGTCGCCACCAGGGTTTCAAAAACTACGTTTAACAGGCAAACCGGTCCGAGCCTGTTATACCGGTTGGC
This sequence comes from Chloris gayana, assembly GCA_031894775.1. Taxonomy (NCBI): domain Eukaryota; kingdom Viridiplantae; phylum Streptophyta; class Magnoliopsida; order Poales; family Poaceae; genus Chloris; species Chloris gayana. Next base: position 40,748 of record JAUNZO010003989.1, on the reverse strand, counting down.
TGGTTAACCACTAGTTTTGATTTATTTTTTTAAAAAAAATCTTGAAAATTTGTATGCAATAAAACTGATCGGTTAACCGCTAAACGGTCGGTTAACCACAAAACTGGCAAAATTGGAATTTGAAAAACTATTTCTGAAAATCTATCACTAAAACCGGTAAAACTTGAAAATCTATCACTAAATTTGACCGGTTAACTGGTCACCGACCGCCACATCATCAAATCAAAATTTGAGCGGTTAACCAGAACTGACTGGTTTTACCGGTTGAATCAGTCCTGAGTGGTTATACCGGCTCGGTCAGTAATTGAAACCTTGGTCGCCACTAGGATATGTTACTCTGAAGAGTTGGACAACTATACTTCCTATTGGATAGGTTCTGTTATGAAACCACGGTGATAAACCGGAAATCACCGTGCTTCTTGTGGGCGAATTTATTGGAGCATTGATTGGGGTAGTTGGCAGCTGAAGCTTCACTTATCCGATGCTGCCTCCTCTTGCTATAAATAAGACGCCAACGATGGCGACGGGAGGCAAGACAACTCCCGGTTGTAATTATCCAAAGTGAAATAAAACATGAGCTCTTGTTCTGCCCCTATATTCTGTGCTCATCCATTTGTGCTATTTGTGTGTGCATCAGTAGACTAATCCACGAGCTGATTCGGTTGTTTTACAACACGTTATCAGCAAGAGCCTCTACCGAGCTACTAAGGTAAGAATCAGTCTAGGTTTTTCCTACCTACTGATGCGCATGATCCTGTCATCTATGGTGAGTATGGGAATGCAAATCACACACGGACAAGGCTTGTTATCATCTGTAGCAAACATGATAAAGATTCCATGACTAATATCATGGACCCACACCTGTTTTACATTCATGTTCATCTATAATGTCAGTGCTACCAGCAGTTACCACCTAGCATCACTAATTAATGCTTACCTGTGTGCCGGTCCAGAAGACCGACCAACGGTGGACATGGCCCCGAAGCGCCATGGCCGGGACCTCCTGAAGCAGGTCGATGCGACGCCTTCGAGCTCGCAGTACCCGCAACCCAGAAGTGTTGCGGGTTGACGCACCGATGGGTGTCGTCTCCGAAGACGAGCCGTCTGCACGATGCGCGCCATCGCCGTGGGAGCCACAGCTCGTAGCGGGAGTTCCAGCGTTGCTTTGGAAAACACAGCCCCACGCTCGCTGTCGTTGTACCCCGTTAATCCGCCGCCTACAGCTGCTGTGGAGTGGCTATTACGCACCCCCGCACAGCAGCAAGGCGGCAGAACCGGTAGGGGACCCGTCAATAGAGATGCGGCCCTGAAGCGCCGCAACGGCACTGCCACGCCGCAGTGCCCATCGAGGCGCGGGCGGCCCTGAAGCGCCGCCACCTCTTGGCTCGGGGCCTAGAAGCGCCCCCATGGCTGTGCTCCTCGCAGAGCCACCGGACCGAGAACCCCACGCGGCGCTACGCCGCTGTGGACGTCGATTCCCGGCTGCCACCTGCGTGCGGCGAGCAGAGGTTCTGGGTGCATCCCCGAAGAACTGACTGGGATGGCGTGCGTTGAGCCCTTGCTCGCCTAGTCGTACAAGTTGGTCGCTCTGCTGTGCCTTGATGGCCGGCATTGATTGGGAAGGTCTAGGCGTGCCCGGCTCTAGCGAGTGGATAAGCTCGAGCAACTGCACTGTACGCCCTCTGCAGCAATAAACACAAGGTTGACTTGTGTGATGCATCGGCAGCCAAAGGCCAAAGAAAAAAAAGGGAAAAAAAGAAAAAGGTTATTGCCGCACTATTGGCCTGAAGCCACATGCGCACACTGTGATGGCATTTAAATCCCATGCGTACCTGGCCTGTAACCCACGTGAGGAGTGACATGAAGTCCACTTCCTTTTTACTTTTGTCCATTTACTTTTAGAGTCCTTGCTTATTGACTTTACTGTATTATAGTTGTGGTTTCTTTTAACTATGCAGTATTATTTTATAATCGCTAATTTGTAGGGAATTACTCTGGAAATTTACAGATTAAACCCTGAAGCGTTTAATCGTGTTATTTTCACATCTAACCCTGTTTTGTCCGTATTAAAATTATGCAAATATTATTTTGTGCTCGCTAACATGCAGGGAATTTTTCTGGGAATATTCATGACCCGCATAATTGCAATATTTACATGCATAATTTACCCGAAGTAAATTGCATGATATTGCGAGCATGTCGGACATTGCAAAGAGGGAGTTCACCCAGCTTGCCTTGGATGGCAAGCAACTACCTCACCCGGGCTCAAGACATTGTCATTAACCCGAGATCCATGCGCCCGGTTATACTATTGCCAAGCCCGAAGCGAGGCAAGGAAAAGGCTGTGGTTGATGACGCCGAGAGTGCAAAGGCTTTGCATTTCTGCGCCATCACATACACCCGGACCCGAAAATTGAATATATGATCGAGGAGGATTCGCGGGTTCGTGGGAATCCCTGAAGGATCGCTTTGACCAACAACGAGGCCATTGCACTCCCACGAGCTCAAAATGACTGGATTACCCTACGCTTCCAAGACTATTGTCGAGTCTTAAACTCGGCACTAGTACTATCCGGTCACTCGGAGCGTGGAATTCGATGGTGCAACACACGGAACACACGGGAACACGTGATTTTAGACAGGTTTAGGCCCCTCGAATCGAGAGTAATACCCTACATCCTGTATGTTATGTATTGCCTTTAGCGATTTGCTAATTGCGAGATGTCGGAGAGTTTTCCGGGGGGGGTCCCTGCTCCGCCTTATAAGTTCGGAGGAGCTAGGGTTACAATCGAGTCCTAGTCGATTACATGAATTACATATATGGAATTCTATCTCCGACTTTCTTTATTGATCCGAGTCCTAATCGGACTATAAATTGTTCAATATCTTGCTCCTCAAGTCATTGTATGCCGGTCTTAGTATCCGCCTTGTTTCCATACCGGTATACAGGATCTTCTATTATCCCGGATCGGTCGAAGACCGATCTGTTGCCTATCGCCATTATCTATATCTTCCTTAATTTGCCACCATGTCTCTGCGTATCCATTCCTTCATCATCTGTGTACCCATAAGGCAAGTATACGACAGCAGCCCCGGAGTAATTTTTGATTTAACCTTGAATAAGACTAACCGGTCTTCCGCTCGTTGGTCTTTATTCATGGCAAAATTAAAAAGAACTCCAATCTGCTGCAAACTCGTTCTTTTTTCTTCACAAGTGCTTTAAAAGAAGCCCGAAAAAATTATTGTTTTTCACCTTTTATATCACCTAATTAGGTAGTCGTAGCTTATTCTTCTCACGGTGCACCGACTAGGCGCACCCAATTGGGTATAGCCCCGACTCTTGGATCATTTGAACTCCTTTCAAATAATGCAAGAGTCCACTAGTTGATTCGTCATTATTTCCTTCAATATCCAATTTCTACAGACCGCTCCTTTCAATTTCCATCATTTTCCACTTCCCGAGATCTCTCGCAAATCGCTCTTGAACACGGTGCACCGGTCGGGTGCACCTAATTAGGTATAGCTCCCGACTCTTGTATCATTTGAGGATCGCAAATAATGCAAGAGTCTTTCTTGAGAGACTATGCTTGATTATTTTCCATCAAATCACATTCCTCTCAGCAATTTTTGCTAAGAACATATTTTCCAGACCGGTCATTCCGGCTAGAATTTCTTATCCTCTCGTATATTCTTACCAATTTCACATAACAGACCGCCTAAATCAGCCTGGACTTATAATTCGCTTATCGAAATTTCACTAAAAACCACAATTCTGGTTGATCGGACCAGTTTATTTCTTATATTCTCACAGCGACTCGAGTCTCCAAAGCCTATAATCAGCCGGATGATTAACACCCATAGCCTAAGGCATCATTTATCACCGAGTGATGTAAAATCTAACTCTCTCATACTGCTGAATTACAAAATTCTGCATGACTTTAACTTTTATCTGAAAATTTCCATTTTTCGGACTGCTTTTTCTTTCATAAAAGCACGACGGCTTATTCTTATGACCGTTAAGTCATAATTAACGCAGATAACGGATCATTAACTTCCTTATGGCCGTTAGGTCATAATTGCACGATTACGACATCCCTCGGGTCTCTTAAAAAGGCCCAATAACTTTTCAGCCCCCGGTCCCATCCCAGGTGTCTATAATAGAAAACGAAAAGTCGACCTAGGTCAACCCCGCTCCCGAAGCTCATACGCGCCGGCCATTTGCTTTTGTTCCGTTGCGCTCTCCTTCCTCATTAACCAATTCAAAGCTTTCCTTTTCCATCTCTCAAGATGGGCAAGAAGAAATCCACCGCTGTTCCCTCATCTTCTTCCTCCGTTCCTCGCGATCAACTTCCGTTCGGGGTCCAAGATCTTGGTCCCGGCAAGGTCACGAGAATCCTCCTCGAATGAAGCGAGTTAAAGATGGGCATCTTCCTCCTCAACCCATCTTAAACCGGAGTGTTCCTTCCCCGACCAAATTCCCTGGGGTATAGATCAATCTCAGCAACTTGTCTTCAAAGCCTTTTTCCTCCGCGGCCTTGACCTTCCATGCTCGTTCTTTCTTTAGGGGTCTTCTTTTCTTCTATGGATGGGAGTTAGTGAACCTTAACCCTAACTCCATCCTTCGGATCGCCTTTTTATTCATTTGTGTGAAGCTTTCCTTGGAGTTCTTCCCCACTTCAAGCTATTCCAATATCTGTTTCAAATCCGCCCGCTTCCATCATCGGATCGCCGAGCTGCAGTTGGCGGTGTGGGAATCCGATGCTTGGAGCGTGGATGAATATTTCTCCTTATCCTTGAATAATAGCATAGCTCATTGGAAAAAAGGCTGGTTCTTCTGCGACAATCCTCGGCCATCTCTTCCTGCCTTCAATGCGAAGGTGGCCAAGAATTTTCCTACCGCAGAAACCAGGAAAAAACTTAAGGAGGACGATGAAGTTCTTGCTCTTCTCGCTCGCATCGGATACCCGAAGAATGTCAAAGGTGTAACCGCCGAGACAGATCCTCCGGAGCTTCATAGTGCGGGGCGTCCAACCACTTAAGAAGCAAGAGCACCCTGCTTGGCTCTTCAATGAAGACACCGCCATGCCCTTGGATGGAACTCTCCTACCCGACAAGGAGCGGCTGGAAGTTCGTATCAAGCAAATGCTGCAGCCAAACCCGGACCTATCTGGATGCACAAGAGTGGGATTGGCTTTCAGCTCATGCAACCCTCGCGAGGTCTGTAAGTACCTTTTCTTATTTCTTCAAATTTTTACTGCTTATTGCCATCATTTACTTATAAAGACTCAATCTTTATAATTGCAGAAAATGGACAACTACGAAGTCATCCTCCTCTTCCTCCCGATGACACTTGGGGAGAGGATTACGCCAATAATGCTGCTCCGCTTGCTCGTTCAAGCCGGTCCGACTAAAAAACACCGGACCGGTCTTTCCCTCTTCCTCCCGAGCTTAGCCCCTAAAATCACAAAGTCCGGGACCGTGGTTCAAGCTCCTAGTACAAGAAAACGTACTACTTCCTTGACCATCGGCGGACCTGCTGCTCCTCCCTGCTGTCCCTCCTCGCTGCTCCCGGCGACACTCGCTCGGAGGCACGGAGACTCGAAGACCGTCGGCGAGAAGAAGAGGCCGTTGAAAGGGATCGCCGGGCGGCCCTGGCCATCCTCGAAGCTTCATTGGGGAAAACTCAAGGCACTTCGCCTCGGTTGACCCTTTGTCGAAGGTCCCCAAAAGGTCCCGGTATGGTCACCGGACCGGTCCTTCCGATGTCTGGAGATTCAGCTCCAACTCCGCAAGCCAATCCAGCGGAGAAAAGAGCTGCAGATAGCGAGTGGTGGAATTACCCAAGGCCCACCCAAGAAGGTCAAAACCTCCACCGGCTTCAAAAAAGGTTCCACGTAAGTTTTCCGGATTATCACTTTTTTTCTGAATTATTCCATCTGTCAAAACTCCTTAGGTACCGAAGCTCCTCGCTCTAATCTAATTAATATTGCTTTTTTTACAGGATTCCTTCTAACTTCCAAGCTAGCATAGCTAGCTTTCTAAGAAACAAATCTTTCTCAAAAGCTCCTCCCGGCGATGTTCCCGCTTCTTCCCGGACGTGCCACGGACCGGTTCCACTCCTGGCGCCTCCACTGCTCGCTCCTGCCACTTCAAACGTAGAAGCCCAAAGTGCGGCTCCCACAAAGGAATTCCCTGCCGCCTCAAGCTTAGAAGCTGAAAAGCAAGCCTCCAATGTTGAAAGCTCCTCTTCGACAACCCTCTTCCCCAAGCCACCTTATTTCAAATCCCTCCGGAGCTCTCACCGGGACCGATCCGGACGGAAGAAATACCTCGCCGGGCCAGGACAACTCGCAAATCTTCTAGAGAACCCAAACCGGCTAAAATGGTGGTCGGGGAAGTAGAGGTGGACAGTTCCAGCGGAGCTAGGACTTTTACCGCAACGGCTTAATGGGACGCCCTCCAAGAAGAAGAGGCCTTAAAGAATTTCTCGGAATCGGCCAAGTATATCTCTATCTTTTAATAATTTCTCCAAGCAACTTCCCTTTAATCATCAAATTTCTTACTTTCTTTTTCTTTTAGGTTCTTCCGAAAAGCTCCGAGGCCAAGACTGCTATTATCACCCGCTTGCAAGAAGAACTCAACACCAATCAAGAACGATTGGGTGAGCTAGAAATTCGGACCGCCGATCCGAAGGCTAAGGAGGACGATCTTCGAAGAGAGAGGCCAACTTGCAAAATACCCATCGAATGATGGAGGAGCGCCGGCAAGAAATCATGAGGCTTCGTCAAGTTATTCGGAGTAATATTCTCAATTTTTCCCTCCATATTCCATAAACATTGTTCAACTAGCTTCCTACCCGACCAATCCTACTTTTGATTTCAGCACTAGAGAACCTTGTCACCGCTCACAAAAAGGTCGAAGAAATTCTTGCTGAAAAAGCAGCGGCTCAAGAACAAGCGCTTGAAGAAGGTTCTCGTGTCGAAGAACAACAAGCAGCCCGGATTGGAGAACTTGAAGGTGAACTCACCGCTAAAGATAGCATTCTGGCCCAAACCCTTCGCTCCAACAAGATCCTAGAGACCGAGAATGCCGGCTTGAAGGCTGAACTTGCTCGAAGCCTTGGAAGCGGCGAAATCAGCTCAAGCGAGACAAAGAAATTGCCCTCGAAGACCGCTCAAGAATCCGCCCGACTTGCTCTCCGGGCAAAAGATCGTGAGATTCAACGCTCGCAGAAAATTGAAGCCAAGCCGATGGCGTCAAATACTAAAATCAAGGGCAGGTTCGGAGCCGCTGAGATCCGGCATAGGCGTAAGTACCGGTCTTTCTTGTTCATCTTTATGTCATCTTTCGAAAATACCGGTCTTTTCTCTTAAACATTTGCTCGTTTTTTTCAGAACTTACTGCAGGTACCATTCGTACTTTGGAATATCTCAATGGCGGTCAAACTATTGAACCCAATGAGATAGACCTTGAGTCTGCCATCCGGGCAATCCCGAGAAGGATCGGAGAGCACTCAAGGTTGGTCGCTGCTTCAGGAGGGGGACATATCGCCGCCATAATCCAATCTTGGACTCCGGTCGAAGATTGCGACTTCAATTTCATCCGGGATGGTGCCCACCCCGATACCATCGAAGACCGGTTCAATGAGCTGAGGAACTCACTCATTGGTACCGTTTCCGAATTGGTGGAAGATGTTCCGATTGATCCGTCGGGCATCCCTCCGAATGTAGCACCAGCAGCTTTTGCCCTAGATCAAGATGCTCGAGGATGCTGCAACTGCCGCCGGACAGACAATAGAAGATGCCTTCGAAGATCTTGACAGAGATTTAATTGTAACTTCTTCCGATTCGAAGAAACACTGGATGATAGGCTCGAAGGAAATCCCAAGACTGGTGACACCGGTACTTCAAGTGGTCCTGCTTAGAAATCTTTGTAATAGGGCCATTTTGTAATCGAACATCTTGACCATTATATTGTTTGCTTATAAATATCAGTCACTTTTTCTTGTTATATGAATACTGGTTTCACCAATATGCTTACTAACTTATTTACTCAAGATATGATATAGCATGAGCAAAAAAGTTAGTTTGTAAGATTTCCCAAACTGTCCTTAATACAACAGTTTACCAATCAGTATTCATAAAAAAAATGCTATACAATATCTTTTTCTGAATATACCAGTCTTAAACACAAGTTTATAATCTCAGTAGACTGCTCTTATCACAACAATCCATCAACTAAATGACTGGTCTTATTATTCAGGAATAGCAAGCATATCACGGACTCGCTCTTATCATAGCGAGAATAACAAAATATCACGGACTACTCTTTATCATAGCAGCCCCCTGGCTCAATAATTTAATTCACAATTAAAGTATGGAGACACAAAAAACAAACACATCATTATTAGATAAAATTACTTTATTATAATAAGAAAAACTTTACAATAAATACTCTTTAAGTATAAAAACGACAAAGTTGATCAATATTCCAAGAATTTGGAATTTCTTCCTCTTCCAAGGTCATAAGCCTATAAGCCCCTGGTCTGGATACCGATTTAACCAAAAAAGGTCATTCCCGGACCGGTGACAACTTATGCCTGTTCTTGTTAGACTCAATCTTCCGCAAAACCAAATCTCCTATTTGAAATTCCCGCGTGCGAAAATTACGATCATGATAGCGACACAATCCTTGTTGATATTTGGCGGCTTGAATCGGAGCTTGATCTCTCAATTCTTCCGTAGCAATCAGTTCAACCTCGACGTTGATCATCATATTTTTCTTCATCATAATACTCGAACCCGAGCTGACACCATATTCACTTCAGTAGGTAACATGGCTTCAGATCCATATACCAAAGAAAAAGGAGATTGTCCCGTAGCTCGCTAACATTAGTGCGCAAACCCCAGAGCACCCGGGGCAATTCCTTAACCCATTTTCCCACGTAAGGCTTCAATCGATCAAAAATTCTCGGTTTAAGACCGGTCAAAATCATTCCATTAGCTCGTTCCACTTGTCTATTGCTCTGCGGGTGTGCCACCGACGCATATTGCACCTTGATCCCTAAGCTCTCAAGCATAATCTTTGAAAAACTCTGAAGTGAATTGAGGCCCATTATCAGTAATAATACTGTATGGAACCCCAAAACGTACAAAAATGTTCTGCAAAAACTTGATTGCACGGGCCGTAGTCGTACTAGTAACTCGCTTCAGCCTCGATCCACTTGGAAAACTTGTCTACTGCCACAAAAATATGCGTGAATCCTCCTGGTGCCCGCCTAAAAGGTCCCACTATATCCAGACCCAAGTAGAGAAAGGCCAAGTCATTGGAATTAATTGCAACTCCTGAGCCGGAGTATGAGGTTGTCTTGCAAAAAGCTGACATCCTTGACAATTCTTAACCACTCTATGCGCATCATCCGTCGTCGTAGGCCAATAAAACTCCTGTCTGAATATCTTCCCAACCAATGTCTTCGAAGAGGCATGGTTTCCACAAATCCCCTTGTGTATGTCTTCAAGCAATTGAATACCATCGGAAACCGACACACACTTCATCAACATATTAGCTCCACGCTTATATAATTCTCCTTCGAGAATTAGATAGTTGCGGGCTCAAACTTCCAATCTTTGCTTCTCCACCTTATCCTTTGGTGTTTTGCCGGATTGCAAATAGTCAAGATACGGAGTACGCCAATCGGAATCAATAATCATAACATCTAATGGCTGAATATCACCAGTATTGAATCCGCCTATCGTCTTTCCTGGCAAACCCGTACTACCGGATCGGTTCTTCAAGACCGCTTTTTCCTCCCGACTTTACGAGACCGCCTTATCTTCGATTTCTGTAATAGTAACCTTGGGCTCCATCTTTATAGATGGTTTATCCAACACTTGAAGAAAAACGCCAGGAGGAACCGCTTGTCGCGAAGATCCCGGTCTAGCCAACTCATCCGTGAGCAGAATTATTTCCGTGCGGTATATGAGAAAATCGCAAACCATCAAATTTATCTTCAAGTTTCCGAACCTCTTGACGATAAGCGATCATATGATCATCATGAGCATCCCACACCTTGTTAACTTGGCTTATCACTAACATCGAATCACCATAGATATCCAATCGTCGGACGTCCAACGAAACGGCTACTTCGAGCCCATGAAGCAAAGCTTCATACTCCGTTGTATTGTTTGAAGCTCGAAAGTGCATTTGCAACACATATCCGAGCGGTTCCTTTTGTGGAGTGAGAAGTACCACGCCAGCCCCGCGCTCGAAAGCTGCAGGGACCCATCAAAGAACATCTCCCAATACTCCAATGCTTGAATCTCCCGCGGCACTTGTGTTTCCAGCCACTCGTTATGAAATCAGCTAATGCTTGTCCCTTAATAGCCGTCCGCGAAGAGAACGTAATTTCATACGGCCAAGTTCTATAGCCCACTTAGCAACTTGACCAATCGCTTCCCGGTTGCGAACAATATCTCCAATGGCAAACCCGGTTTTAACCTCAATAGGATGCGCTTGGAAATAATGCTTTAGCTTCCGAGAAGTTATCACTACAGCATATATTAACTTCTGCAATTGGAGATACCGTATCTTAGATTCGAGTAAGAACTTCACTTACAAAATAGACCGAATGTTGCACGAATTGCAGGTGTCCTTCTTCCTTCCGATCAACCGCCGAACCGTGCTCACCACATGGGTTGTTGCGGAGATATATAACTGAATAACCTCGTAAGGCTCCGGCGGGACCAACACCGGAGGGTTATCGAGATACTCTTTAAGTTGATCAAGTGCGGCTTGTGCTTCACTAGTCCACTCAAACTTATCTTGTTTTTTAAGTAACTTGAAGAACGGAAGTCCTCGTACTCCGAGTCTTGAGATGAAACGACTAAGAGCCGCCATACTGCCCGTCAACTTCGGACATCCTTCAAACAACTCGGGGGTTGCATGTTAACAATTGTCCGAATTTTTTCTGGATTGGCTTCAATACCTCTCCATGATACCAAATAACCCGAGTAATTTCCCGGAACGAACTCCGAATACACACTTTTCCGGGTTTAACTTCATGGAAAAGTTCCGCAAATTACTAAAGGTCTCTGCCAGGTCGGAGAGGAGATCTTCGGTTTTACGAGACTTGACCACTATATCGTCAACATAAGCTTCCGCATTCCTTCCCAATTGCGAATCCAAACAACGTTGTATGCCTCGCCGATACGTAGCTCCAGCATTTTTCAATCCAAATGGCATAGTTGTGTAGCAGTATGCTCCAAAGGGGGTAATAAACGCGGTCTTTATCTGATCCTCAATCTTTAACGGTATTTGATGATACCCTGAATAAGCATCAAGGAAACTAAGACGCTCGCAGCCAGCGATCGAATCAACAACTTGGTCGATTCGAGGCAGCGCGAAAGGGTCTTTGGGGCAAGCTTTGTTGAGATCAGTATAATCAACGCACATTCTTAATTCTTTAGCATTCTTTTTTGGTATAAGCACTAGATTGGCAAGCCAATCTGGATGATACACCTCCCTAATGAACTTAGCGGCTAACAACCTAGTTATCTCTTTCTTGATAGCTTCCTTGCGGTCTTGAGCAAACCTCCGGAGCTTCTGTTTCACCGGCTTCGCATCGGGACGCACCAATAGTGCGTGCTCAATCTTCTGCCTAGGAACACCCGGCATGTCGGAAGGTTGCCATGCGAAGATATCCCTATTTTCCTGGAGGAAAAGAATGAGCGCACTTTCCTATTTATCCCCCAAGTCAGCCCCTATATGTGTAACCTTGGAGGGGTCCGACTCATCGAGCTGGACGAGTCTTGGAAACCACCGCATCCGCCTTCAATTTCTCCTTTGCAATCTTTTTGACCGGGACTTCATCCTCTATCCTTGCCTCGAACTTCCAAAGCTTCAGCTGCTTCCCTGATTTCTCGACGTTCAACTTCCGAATTGGCTCGAGATGCCAACTCGTGCTATGCACCTCACAAGCATAAGCGGTCTTGATATCACCCCGGAATGACAGGACCCCGTTTGGCCCGGCATCTTCAACATCAAGTATTGATAATTTGGGATGGCCATAAACTTCGCCGAGCCGGTCTTCCGAGGATAGCATGATATGCTGAGTCTATGTCGACCACCCGAAAGATGATATTCTCCCTTCTATAGTTTTCCTTCGTCCCAAAAGTCACCGGCAGAGAGATCCGCCCCAAAGGGTAACTATTCCGCCCGGGTATTATACCATGGAACGGAGAAACACTGCGCTCTAAATCAGCCACGGTCGAGGCCAAGCTCGAGCGAGTCTTAGCAAACAAGATATCCAAGCAGCTTCCCCCATCAATAAAAGTTCTCTTCGATCGCACCTTCCGAACAATGGGGGCAAGGATGAGTGGATATTTTCCAGCTTTTGGTAATACCTCCGGATGATCCGCCCTGCTAAATGTAATGGGGACCTCGGACCACCGAAGATATTTAGGAGTTGCGGGAGCAACAGCATTAACCTCCCGGAACGCCAATTTCTGCTTCCGCTTCGACTCATATGCGTCCGAGCCTCCATAGATCATGTTCACCTCTCGGGCTGGTTCCTGAAAGCCTTCGTCATCCTCATTGCCTTCACGATCTTTATCCTTGCCCTTGTCATCCTTCCGATTCCCGTAGGCGGACCGAGGTGCGACCTTTAAGGCAAATTGAGCAAATGGCCTTAACAGGAAGCACTCCTTAGCTTTATGATTTCCATTATGAATCATACAAGGGCCATCCATAAGTGTTTCAAACGACAATCGTTCTCTTGGACCTCTCTTAGGAGGTGCCGGCCGATCTCCTCCATGAGACCGGTCGACAGCTGCAACAAGGTGATCAGCCTTGCGCTTCTTATCGTTCCTGGATCCGGACTGGTTGCCTTGGTCATGCTTCGGTTCCTTTCCTTTGTTCCCGCGCAAATTGACTACATTCGATTCTCCAGCAGCGTAATCATCCGCTATCTTGAAGCACTCGACGCCGTCATGGTGAGGTTTCGATTTCGTCTCCCAATCTTGTGAATCAATGCTTCACTTCGGACGCCGACTTGAAATGCAGCAATCACTTGCTGATCGGGAACATTGGGGATTAAGGCCTTCTTATTGCAGAATCGCTCGATGAAATCGGTGAGGGTCTCGTCGGGCTTCGCTTCGACCTATTGAGGTCGAAGTAATTCCCTGGCTTCTCACAAGTCGCCTGGAAGTTTTCTACGAACTTTTTGGTGAGGTCTCCCCACGAAGAGATGGATCTCTCGGGGAGGGATTGCAACCATAAGCGTCCAGCCTGCTCCATGCACATCGGTAGATAATTAGCTAGCACGAACGTGTCTCCTCCTGCCGACCGAATAGCCGTGGTGTACATACGGAGCCATTCGGCCGGAGGTGGTTTGCCATCATACTTGTCAATGGCCCCGGGCTTAAATCCCCTGGGGTATTTGTAGATGCGTAAATCTCGCGTGAAAGCAGGGATTACGGAGTATTCATCATCTTCCGGACCGGTCCGGATCGGTGACGGAGATCGACGACTAGGACGATGCGGATAATTACGATCCCCGTCATCGTCGGAATAGTCGTAATAACGGTCATCCTGGTATCTATCTCCCAAGCCGCCCTGTCCATCGTTATTCACCGGCTCCGCGTGCCGTGAAGGAGGCGGAGGTGTCGCTTGACGATCATTGTTTGCTGGTTCTTCACGTTGCGATGGAGGCGGAGGTGCCGCTTGACGATCATTGTCCGTGCGCCGGGGTTCAACATCTCTGTCCCGGTTGTCTCGCCCTCTTCGGTCTCTAGTGTCGCGGCGATCATCCCTTCGGGTCGTTCATCTCGATGAGCATGCCTACTACCATGCCCTCGATGATCGTTGCGCGGATAATTTGCATTGGCGGGCGGCGCCGAAGCCGTCGGCCCGTGACGCGGAGAATTGTTCAAACGCGACCGGGGTGGGGCAAGATCCCGAGGATGATCATCGACATGTCCGGTCCGTCGTCACTCATCTTCCTCATGTCTTGTTCGCTCCTCCGCTCTTTCCGCATGACGATCAATCAGCACGTTCCGAGCATCACGGTTCCCGTTGAGCGGTACACGCAAATCTTGGTTGGAAGCTCATTCATGTGCATCTACAATCGGGGTATGCCGGGGTCCAAGCCTTCCTCCGGAAGAAGCTCCGTCGGACCGGGCCCTTGTCGGTCGTTCCGAATGGGAACGCGAGCGACCGGAAGATTCCGCTCGATTATGGACGAGCTGGTTTGTTTGCAGAGCCGCCGCGTCAACCAAATTCAGCGCACGTCGCAATCCCGGCGTAGCATTGAGGACTTCTTCTGGTATTGTTTCAAGAATTTTCTTCACTCCTACAATATTGTGGACCGGCGATGTGAATATCCGAGCGCCATTCATCTCTACTTCCATGGAACTTAAATCCAAAGCTCGCTGGAAGATCGATGGCGTCTCCCGCCGCGACATCCCCGTCGGTTGTTGTATCCTGGAGATTCGTCCGGGTCTCCGGACTGGTCCAGTAGCGGGCCCGTGGCTGGGGAGCGGTCGCAGGGCGCTTCCTCCGGTCGGAGCAGCAGCACTTGCGCGCGGATCCGCGGCTGAAGGTGACGGAGGTTGTTCATCTCTATTTGCTTCTTCCGCTTCACGGCGATCGCGTTCGGCTTCAACTCTCGCCATCCTTGCTTCTTCTTCGGCAGCTTCCTCGAAGTGAGTTGTCGGATAACTGGTCCTGTCATGAATACTTGGAAGAAGACCGGAGCGTCTTCCTCGGAATCAATATCCAGCTCGGGAAAACAGCTTACCGCCGCAGCCCGGGCACCGTTCGAGGCATAAGCGTAGGGAGTCCGATGTTTCGCGCTAAAGCTGCGTCGGACCCGCTAAGTCCTGAATCGGAGGTGTCAACCGTGGCCCGGCAACGAGTCGGATTCATCAAAGACAATTTCCCGTCCGAGTCGGCTTCAAAGTCAAGGGACCCGAAGCGAATCTTGAAGCCGGGCTCGAAGTCGACGACAAACGAAGTGGCCATCGAACTCGCTAGGAACTCGCCAGGACCCCTACTCGGCGCGCCAAATGTCGAGTCTTAAACTCGGCACTAGTACTACCCGGTCCCTCACGAGCGTGGAATTCGATGGTGCAACACACGTAACACACAGGAACACGCGATTTTAGACAGGTTCGGGCCCCTCGAATCGAGAGTAATACTCGAAAGTTGCCTAGAGGGGGGTGAATAGGCAATCTAGATAAAAACCTGAAATTACAACACTTAAAAGCAAATGGATCAAATTCGCCACCGACGGAACTTCCGTCGTGGTGGTGAGATGAAAACTTTAGGGAATGGAAGGGGAGAGGAAATCTCACGATTCCACTTGAATGGAAACCTTCCTTTTTGCCTTGACGAGTGTTATACCCGCAGGGATTCAATAGACACGCAATACACAAGTAGATCGGGCTAAAACACACCCGAGAGATGAACAAGCAAACACACAACAAAAAACAAACAAGAGAGGCGCGGAGATTTTTCACCGAAGTTCGGACCCCTCACAAAGAGGTTCCTACGTCTCCGTTGAGGAGCTCACAAAGAGCCGTGTTTCTTTCAACCCTAATCCTCCCAAGCAACCACAAAGGTCAAACTTGGTTTTCTTCTTCTTCCTTGGATTCCTTTCCTGCGGAGGCGAATCCCAACCTTCACAAACTTCCCAAGGCTCACCACAAGCTTGGGAGCTCTAGGGCAACACCTAGCCAATCTAGGAGAACGAATCTCCAAGAGTAACAAGTGAAGAACGAAATTAATTGCTAGGGAAGATGTGCTCTAGGTTGGGTTGGTGCTATCAAGCTTGGAATCAAGATGGGAGCTCACTCCAATGGCTTTGGATCTCAAGAGGAGTGGAGAGGAGTGAGAGAGAAAGCTTGAGCAAGATCCGAGAGTTCACAAGGCACCAGCAGCCTTTCTCACGGGTCGGGTCAAAGCTTTATATAGTGTGGGCTCTAAAAGAGCCGTTGCTCAAGTCAATGATTGGACTTGACGGAACTTCGTGGGTGACGGAACTTCCGTCACCCTATTAGGTCAATCTGCGACAAGCCCAGGACGGTACTTCCGTTCAAGTTAGAACTTCCGTTCAAAACTCTCTCGGAACCGACGGAACTTCCGTCGCCCTGCACGGAACTCGCCGTCGAGCAAGATTTGAATTGGAAACCCTAGGAACGGTACTTCCGTCACGTTTGAGACTTCCGTCTCAAACTCTCGGAACCGACGGAACTTCCGTCGCCCCGCACGGAACTTTCGTCGAGCAAGATTTGAACTGGAAACCCTAGGAACGGTACTTCAGTCACGTTTGAGACTTCCGTCTCAAACTCTCCGGAACCGACGGAACTTCGTCGGACTGCACGGAACTTCCGTCGGTATGGAGAAGATAGGAAAAGATAGGCTTTTTGATCGAGGTTGAGTTGGTATTTTGGTTCCAAGTTGTTTGAGAATACCTAGAGCACATTCTTCCCAGACACGTAAGATCGCTTCACCCCTCTTAATAGTTTGGCACACCTATAGTCAAGAAGCTATAAATCTAAACTTGTCATCTTTGCTCTTTGAGTACTTCATCACTTTTTAATTGAGGGGTTTACTTTCTCACATTGTGGATACTATCATTTTGTTGTCCCGCACAACGACTCAATAACCACATTAGAGCTTTTAATCATTTGTCATATATCACCAAAACCCACTAGGGGGCCTAGTGCATCTTCAATCTCCCCTTTTTGGTGATTGATGACAAACAATTAAAAGGGATAAACGATATCGAATACGAAAGGAACAAAGAACAAACAAAATATAGCGGAGCTCCCCCTAAAGCGATGCATGGGTCACACAAACATGTTAGAGAGCTCCCCCTATATTTTGTGCTTGTGGGGTGCCTAAAGACAAGGTGCACAAGTGACAAGTTTAAGTGTGAACAAGAAAAAAAGAGAAACAAGCACAAGCGCGAATAGCTTCACACCACATAACGCAAGCCACATATATCAATGAACTAAAGAGCACCACATTAAAGCATTAAGCAACCATCATCCATCATTCAAGCATACAGTTTGCGAGGAATTAAAAAAAAACTAGCCCTATTACAATAGAGCACAAATCACATAGTTCATTACAAAAGTTCCCATGAGTTCCAATACTAAGATAGATAAAGAACACAAAGATAAGTAGTGATCCCTTTTCTCACTCTCTTCCCCTTTGGCATCAAGGCACCAAAAAGGAAGAAAGGAAGGAGAGTGAGATGGGAAATCACTCGTCGCCCTCCTGCCCGCCAAAGTCCTCCTCCTCTTCTTCTTCATCTCCTGCATGGGCTGCATGGGAGCTTTGACCGCCATCACCACCAAAGAAGGGAGCATAGTCCTCGAGCTGCCACCGATAAACGGGAGGGGGTGCATCCTCCTCTTCCTCGGATCCCGGAGGGGAGACCTCGGCACCTCGTGACCTCATGAAGTTCTTCATCCTTCTAGCATTCTTTTTGACACCCTGTCTCGTTTGGTGGATATCAACAGCATTTGCGGTGCACACATTGAAGATAGACTTGAGGGCGCTCAAGATGCGAGAAGTGGGAGAGCCTTCCCGGCGTGGAGCTGCACTCGCTAGAGGTACCAACTCGGGCTGGGGTGCTGCGCTTCTTCTTTGCTCCTCCTTTTAGCTTTAGCTGCAGTGGACGATGCTTGCATTCCTTCTCAAATGTCAGCTGGGTAACTCCCTCAATCATAGCCATAATCCAAGGAGCATAGGGAAGTGTCATCCTAGTATTCACGCTGCGCCGCTAATCTCCTCAAAGATAAATCCCATGACACAAAAAGGAGCAGCATCGGGTGCAAACCTCACTAACACATTCCTTGACCAAGCAGCAATCTGTTCATTGTATCCATCCTTGGGCACAATGGTCTAGCGAAGGATCCTGTTAAGGTAAAAGTAGTAGCGCTGAAGTCCCTTTGTCCGCCCATAGACACATGGGCCATCCTCATACATAAAGGCCAGCTCGGACTCGGGGATGGTTTGCTCATTTATGATGGTCTCATGATCATCATCTCTCGTCGGACTCGGCAGGTTGAAATAAGAAGCAAACACTCGCCAGCTGCACTCATAGTGCTGTCCTTGAGTCATCCAAACTATCTTGTGGCGGCCGGTGTCAATGTAGAGTGTGGCATAGAACCGACAGACAATTTCTTCATTCCAATCATAGCGAAAAGCCATGAGATCATACACTCCACGGGCCTTGCACACATCTATCACTTGATCAAAGATAGCATCATTCTTGTTCTCCATGTACTGCCAATCAATCCACCGATGTGGGTGCAGCCTTTGAGACTTCTTCCGCATGTCAATGAAGAACGTGTAGTAATAGTCCTGTTGACCCCACAAGTGAAACCTCGGATCCGATGCCTCTTTCTCCCGTACACTGCGGGGGTCCGTCCTTCTCAGCGCATCCAAGCACATTGGGATGCCTCCTCATATCACATCGGCTGTGGGAGCCAATGTAGACCGGTAGCCTCACACGAACATCACCGGTTGCAACACCTGCAGCGGCTGCCCCTCACCGATCACGTGCAACTCCCTTGCCCTTGCCTCTACCGTCGGGATGCGGTGTGCGCTTGATCACCCTCTTGCGCTTGAGCCGTGATCGAGGCGGCAGCTCCTCCTCACTCTCCGACGAGGGAACTTCCTCCTCAATCTCCTCATCACGGTTTGGTTCCCTAATGGTTGGTCCGCCGCTCTTCCTGCCCGTGTGCTTGGTACGAGTCATACTCCGGCAAGAAAGAAGGAATTGATAAGAGATTGGTCGAATAGAATAGGTAACGTGTCAATGTGGGCAGCTTCATGAGCGAAGTTCTGCCGGGACGGAACTTCTGTCGGGGACGACGGAACTTCCGTCCCGTCAGGACTGCGCCCATGGAGTTGACCAAACCAACACAAGATCCATTCTACCCACTAGTGCTAGACAAATACTTGAGTATACTAAGATGCTAGACGCTATTCTACTCAAGATAGACCAACAAGCTACTAGCATTGACCAAGATTTGAAAAAAGACATTTCAAGATCCATACCAAATCCACGCGAAGGAGAGCGCGAATCCACGGAAAAAGTTGAGGAACGGAAGTGCCGTGGGATGGGGAAGCTTTCCCACGGATTACTTGAGCTTTTCCTTGGTTGAAATCGCAGATCGCCTCGGGTACTCACGAGCTAGGGTTTGGGAGGAGAGAGAAACTGTGGAGAGTTAAGAGGAAGAAGAAGGAAAAAGAAGGGGTCGGGTTCCCCTTAAACCCGCACATGACGGAAGTTCCGTCAAAACCAGAAAGTTTTGCACGGAAGTTCTGCCGGGGAACGGAAGTTCCGTCCTGTCTCGGTTCAGCCCGTTTTGGAAAAATTTTGAGAAAAAGTTTTGAATTTTAGAGACCTAAGTTGGAACTTGAGATTGCCTTCACTTGTGGATAGCCAGCAATCAATCACAGAGAACAATATCCACAAGATGGGCAATATGAATCTTTTCTCATCTAATGGCTTGGTGAAGATATCGGCTAGTTGTTTATCGGTTCTCACATAGCTAATCTCAATGTCCCCTTTCATTGAATGATCTCTCAAGAAGTGGTGCCGGATATCTATATGCTTAGTCCTATTGTGATCAACGGGGTTGTATGCAATCATGATGGCACTCTCATTATCACATAGGAGAGGAACTTTGGTCAAAGAGTATCCAAAGTCCTTAAGAGTTTGTCGCATCCATAAGAGTTGTGCACAACAACTACCGGCTGCAACATACTCCGCTTCGATCGTGGAAATGGCAACCGAGTTTTGTTTCTTGGATGACCATGACACAAGGGACCTACCCAAGAATTGGCAAGTCCCGGAGGTGCTTTTTCTATCTACCTTACATCCGGCGTAGTCGGCATCGGAGTAGCCAACTAACTTAAATTTGGCGCCCTTAGGATACCACAACCCTATGTTTGGAGTGTGAACCAAATATCTTAAGATTCTTTTAACGGCCACCAAGTGGCTCTCTTTTGGAGCGGCTTGAAATCTTGCACACATGCACACACTAAGCATGATATCGGGCCTAGATGCACAAAGGTAAAGCAAAGAGCCAATCATGGAGCGATATACCTTTTGATCAACCGCCTTCCCATTCACGTCCAATCCTAGATGACCATTTGTCTTCATTGGAGTCTTGCTTGGCTTTGCCTTGTTCATATCAAATTTCTTGAGGATGTCTTGGGTGTACTTGGTTTGACTTATGAAAGTTCCATCTTCTAGTTGCTTGACTTGAAAGCCTAGAAAGAACTTCAACTCCCCCATCATCGACATCTCAAATTTCCTAGTCATAATCTTGGCAAACTCATCACGTAAAGATTGGTTAGTAGAACCAAATATTATGTCATCGACATATATTTGGCATACAAATAAATCACTTCCAACTTTTCTAGTGAAGAGGGTAGGATCGGCCTTGCCCATTATGAAGCCTTTGTCAATGAGGTATCCCTTGAGGTGTTCATACCAAGCTCTAGGTGCTTGCTTGAGCCCGTAGAGAGCTTTGTGAAGCTTGTACATGTGGTGAGGTTTCTTCGGATCTTCAAAACCCGGTGGTTGTTGCACGTACACTTCTTCTTGAATTGGACCGTTGAGGAATGCACTCTTCACATCCATTTGATATAACTTGAAACCATGATGTGTAGCATAGGCGAGCAATATGCGAATTGACTCAAGCCTTGCTATCGGTGCATATGTTTCCCCAAAGTCCAAACCTTCAACTTGTGAGTAGCCTTTTGCAACAAGTCTTGCTTTGTTCCTCACCACCACACCATGTTCATCTTGTTTGTTGCGGAACACCCACTTGGTTCCCACAACATTTTGCTTGGGTCTCTCCACCAATGACCACACCTTGTTTCTCTCAAAGTTGTTCAACTCTTCTTGCATAGCCACCACCCAATCCGAATCTTGCAACGCTTGTTCTACCTTAAGAGGCTCCAAAGAAGAAACAAACGAGTAATGATGGCGAAAGGTAGCGATTCGGGATCTAGTGGTTACCCCTTTTGAATGTCACCAAGAATGTTATCAACGGGATGATCTTTTTGTATGCTTTGGCGCACTCGGGGTTGTTGGGGCCTAGGTGCATCTTCTTCTTGTTCTTCTTGTTGTTCGTCTTGATGATCTTCACCTCCACCATCTTGTTCTTGATCTTGGTTGTTGCCTTGATCATGATCGTCACCATGATCTTGGGCACCACCTTGATCTTGTTCATTTTGTGGATCTTGTGGAGGATCTTCATCTTGATTTGGAGAAGATGGATCACCTTGCACTTGAGTTGGGTCTTGTGGCCTTATTTCACCAATTGCCATGTTCCTTATTGCTTCACAAGGAGCTTCATCACCTACATCACTTGGATTAACTTGCTCTATTTGAGAGACGTTAGATTCATCAAATGTTACATCACGCGTGATCTCAACAATGCCGGTGACTTTGTTGAAAACTCGGTATGCATACACATTTGATCCGTATCCAAGTAAGAAACCTTCATTGGTCTTTGGAGCAAACTTAGAAGACCTTGGCTTCTTGTTAAGAATAAAGCACTTGCTCCCAAAGACACGGAAATACGACACATTAGGAATTTTACCGGTGAGGAGCTCATAGGGTGTCTTTTTCAATATCTTATGAAGATACAATCGATTTGTTGCATGGCAAGCGGTGTTGATGGCTTCGGCCGAAAAGGTGTCGGAGTCTTGTACTCATCAAGCATGGTTCTTGCCATCTCAATGAGTGTACGGTTCTTTCTCTCGGCTACACCATTTTGTTGTGGGGTGTATGGTGCCGAGAACTCATGCTTGATGCCTTCTTCATCTAGGTACTCCTCGACTTGTGTATTCTTGAACTCGGTGCCGTTGTCACTTCTAATCTTCTTGATCTTCACATCATATTCATTTTGTACTCTTCTCAAGAAGCTCTTTAGAACACCTTGTGTTTCACTTTTATCCTTCAAAAAGAATACCCAAGTGAAACGGGAATAATCATCAACAATGACTAGGCCATATTTGTTACCGCCAATGCTTAGGTATGTGACCGGTCCGAAGAGGTCCATGTGAAGCATCTCCAATGGTCTTGTTGTTGTCATCATCGTCTTGGATGGATGGTTGGCTCCAACTTGCTTTCCGGCTTGACATGCGCTGCACACTTTGTCCTTCTCAAAAGCAACATCCTTTAGTCCAACGACATGGCCACCCTTTAGAAGTTTATGTAGATTCCTCATCCCAACATGAGCTAGTCGGCGATGCCATAACCAACCCAAGGTGGTTTTTGCTATCAAACAAGCACTTAGATTTGGACCCTCTTTGTTGGTGAAATCAACAAGATAGATCTTATCCTCCAAGTACCCTTTGAATGCAATTGAGGAATCCGCTTTTCTAAAGACGGTCACGCCTTCGTCGGTAAAGAGACAATTAAAACCCATTCCACAAAGTTGTGATATGGACATTAAGTTGTACCCTAAACCTTTCACAAGAAACACATTACTAATTGAAAGGTCATGGGTGACTTGAATTCCACCATGACCAATTACCTTTCCTTGTTGATCATTTCCAAAAGATATACTCCCACTTGGTAGATTGTCGTTGTCAAGTGTGGAGAACATCTTCTTCTCCCTGGTCATATGATTTGAGCACCCGGTGTCGAGTACCCATATTAAACCGCCCGAGGAGTATCCCTACACACAATTAGACACAAGATTTAGGCACCCAAACTTGCTTGGGTCCCTTAACTTTAGAAACAACACTTTTGGGCACCCACACACAAGGATTCCACCTTGCATAGTGTGGCCCAACAAATCTTGCAACTACTTTCCCATGAGCACCATAGGTTAGTTCATATGTTGCATGATCATACACATAGAAGGATACGGGTGGGCTCTTCTTTTTGAGCTCTTGTGTTGTTTTGGTCTTCTTCATGTGCTTGGTTTGAGCAACTTGCTTTGGTTGATTCAAGTTGTTGCTCTTATTGTTGAATCTCTTCTTAGGTTGCTCCTTGAATCCAATACCTTTGTTGCCATTGAACTTTCTTTCCTCACTAACAATTTTCTTAGCTAGCTCAACTTGAGCCGCTCTCTCAAGATTCTTGACCTTGTTAGTGAGATCCTTGATTGTCACCTTATCGGTAGCAATGTTGTCAATGTCAACACCTTCACCTCTTGTACACTCTTTGCTTTTGTACGTCAATGTGCTACTCTTGAGGACTTCAATCTCTCCTTCCAACAACTTGTGATTTTCTTTAAGAGATTCACACTTTGTTTGGAGTGAGAGGTTGATGTCTTCAAGCTTAGCATTTGACTTGTTTACCTTAGTAAGGCAAAGAGTCAACTCCTCGTTCTTCTTTCTTTCTTCCTCAAGCAAGGCCTTCAACTCTTTAACCTCATCAAGCTTCTTGATAAGCATGTTTTCTTGTTTGTCCACCATCTCTTCGCTCTCTTCAACCTTCTCTTGCATTATCCCTAACATTTTCACCATATCTTGCAAGGAGGGAACTAGCTCCTCCTCATTATCATTGTTAGAGGAATTGACAAGAGGTTTAGTTTGTACCTTGTTTTCTTTGGCCATGAAGCATTTGGGGTTGTCATCCTCATCGTCGGTGAGGTTGTTGAAGAGTGATGACTTGGCCGGTGTTAGGCCATATGCAAGATTGGCGATCCCTCCTTCTTCATCTTCATCAGCATCTTCATCATCATCGGAGACATATTGTTGGCCAATATGAGCTTGACCCTTGAATGGTTTCTTGAAGTTCTTTTTCTTAATGAACTTCTCCTTCTTCTCTTCTTTTCCATTGAGTTGAGGACACTCCGCAATGAGATGCCCCGGGTCATGACAATGATAGCACTTTCTTGTTGATCTTCTTGCCCTTGCTTTGTCAAAGCTCTTCTTGGTAAACCCGTTGTTGATCATGAACTTGCCAAACTTCTTCACAAACAAGGCAAGCTCTTCATTGTCTTCTTCAATCTCAATTTGGTCTACCTCCACAACTTCTTTCTTTTTGGCCTTGAGTGCCACATCTTGCTTGCTTGTGCTCTCATCTCCAATTAGCACACTCACTCTCTTTCCCTCGTCGTCACGGCTTTTGTGAGCAAGGATTCTCCCAATTACTTCATCCGTGGAGAATCCATCAAAACCTTCCTTTTCTTCAATGATGGTGCAAAGTGTGGAGTTCCACACTCTTAGTGACATTAGAAGCTTGAGATTCACTTTTTGTTCGCTCACGTCATCTCCAAGTGACCTTCGCTCATTCACAATATCCAAGAGCCTATCATGTGTTTGTTGAGGGTCTTCGCCCTTCTTCATCACAAAGAAGTTGAATTGATTTTTCAGCACTTGCATCCTTGACTTCTTCACCACATCGACTCCCTCATGAACCGCAATGAGCTTGTCCCATATAGCTTTGGCATTCTCTAGTCGGGATACCTTGGAGTATTCTTTAGCACTCAAAGACGAGAGCATTGCCGACACGGCTTGCGCATTGCGATGTATGTTGATGTTGTCCATGACGGTGTGTCTCTCCTCATCCTCAATCACATATCCTTTCTCAACCACTTCCCACACGGGCGGACCAATTGATAGCAAATACATCTTCATCCTATGCTTGTACCAACTAAAATCTTTTCCATCAAACCACGGTAGTCGTCCACTACCACCACTATTCACATTTGCCACATCATTATAGTTGAAGTTGTACCTTGAGTCCAACTTCCCACCACTTGTTCCATCCTTGGCAAATGGATTTCTTTTCTCATCGGTGTCCCCTCTCTTGTCTGGGACTTTTGTCCCCTCCAACTAATTCCCCCAACATCTTTTCTTCTCAAGCGGTTAAGCTCTTCTCGAGAAGACCGGCTCCGATACCAATTGAAAGTTGCCTAGAGGGGGGTGAATAGGCAATCTAGATAAAAACCTGAAATTACAACACTTAAAAGCAAATGGATCAAATTCGCCACCGACGGAACTTCCGTCACCGACGGAACTTCCGTCGGGGTGGTGAGATGAAAACTTTAGGGAATGGAAGGGGAGAGGAAATCTCACGATTCCACTTGAATGGAAACCTTCCTTTTTGCCTTGACAAGTGTTATACCCGCGAGGATTCAATAGACACGCAATACACAAGTAGATCGGGCTAAAACACACCCGAGAGATGAACAAGCAAACACACAACAAAAAACAAACAAGAGAGGCGTGGAGATTTTTCACCGAAGTTCGGACCCCTCACGAAGAGGTTCCTACGTCTCCGTTGAGGAGCTCACAAAGAGCCGGGTTTCTTTCAACCCTAATCCTCCCAAGCAACCACAAATGTCAAACTTGGTTTTCTTCTTCTTCTTTGGATTCCTTTCCTGCGGAGGCGAATCCCAACTTTCAAAAACTTCCCAAGGCTCACCACAAGCTTGGGAGCTCTAGGGCAACACCTAGCCAATCTAGGAGAACGAATCTTCAAGAGTAACAAGTGAAGAACGAAATTAATTGCTAAGGGAAGATGTGCTCTAGGTTGGGTTGGTGCTATCAAGCTTGGAATCAAGATGAGAGCTCATTCCAATGGCTTTGGATCTCAAGAGGAGTGGAGAGGAGTGAGAGAGAAAGCTTGAGCAAGATCCGAGAGTTCACAAGGCACCAGCAGCCTTTCTCACGGGTTAGGTCAAAGCTTTATATAGTGTGGGCTCGAAAAGAGCCGTTGCTCAAGTCAATGATTGGACTTGACGGAACTTCCGTGGGTGACGGAACTTCCGTCACCCTATTAGGTCAACTGCGACAAGCCCAGGACGGTACTTCCGTTCAAGTTAGAACTTCCGTCCAAAACTCTCTCGGAACCGACGGAACTTCCGTCGGCCCAGCACGGAACCGCCGTCGAGCAAGATTTGAACCGGAAACCCTAGGAACGGTACTTCCGTCACGTTTGAGACTTCCGTCTCAAACTCTCTGGAACCGACGGAACTTCGTCGACCCGCACGGAACTTCCGTCGAGCAAGATTTGAACTGGAAACCCTAGGAACGGTACTTCCGTCACGTTTGAGACTTCCGTCTCAAACTCTCTGGAACCGACGAAACTTCCGTCGGACCGGACGGAACTTCCGTCGGGTATGGAGAAGATAGGAAAAGATAGGCTTTTTGATCGAGGTTGAGTTGGTATTTTGGTTCCAAGTTGTTTGAGAATACCTAGAGCACATTCTTCCCAAGCACGTAAGATCGCTTCACCCCTCTTAATAGTTTGGCACACCTATACTCAAGAAGCTATAAATCTAAACTTGTCATCTTTGCTCATTGAGTACTTCATCACTTTTTAATTGAGGGGTTTACTTTCTCACATTGTGGATACTATCATTTTGTTGTCCTGCACAACGACTCAATAACCACATTAGAGCTTTTAATCATTTGTCATATATCACCAAAACCCACTAGGGGGCTTAGTGCATCTTCAAATACACTACGTCCCGTATGTTATGTATTGCCTTTGGCGATTTGCTAATTGCGAGATGTCGGAGAGTTTTGGGGGGGGGGTCCCTCGCTCCGCCTTATAAGTCCGGGGAGCTAGGGTTACAATCGAGTCCTAGTCGATTACATGAATTACATATATGCAATTCTATCTCCGACTTTCTTTATTGATCCGTAGTCCTAATCGGACTACAAATTGTTCAATATCTTGCTCCTCAAGTCATTGTATACCGGTCTTAGTATCCGCCTTGTTTCCATACCGGTATACGGGATCTTCTATTATCCCAGCATCGGTCGAAGACCGATCGTTGCCTATCGCCATTATCTCGTATCTTTCTTAATTTGCCACCATGTCTCTGCGTATCCATTCCTTCATCATCTCGTATACCCATAAGGCAAGTATATGACAACTATAAGTCCGTGGCAGCGTATAACTCTGCCATTCATCGAATCGTCTCAATGTTGCGTCTCTATGGCCAGCAGATCACGTACGCCGAGATGATCGAGAAAACCCCGAATACCTTCCACCCGGGCAACATCGTTCGGCAACAGCAGTACAGGTGTCGAAATATACGAGATATTCTCAGCTCGCTCGGACCTCGTTAGTTGCGGAACAGCAGAACGAGGTTCTCATGCGGAACCACTCGCTCGACCCACTGGGTCGATGGGTGTGCTCGAAGCACACGCCAATGTTGCCGGGAGTTCCGATGGCCCGAAACATGGCCGGAAGAAATGGAAGGGTAGGAAGGGTGGTATGTTCAAAAGCGAGAGGAAAGGGTAAGCCCCGAGGTAAAGGTGACAAGAAGGTCACAGGTGAATCATCCGGGGGAGCAAGAATGCATGTTATAGATGCGGACGTTCGGGGCATTGGTCTTGCAACCTGTCACGTCCCTAGACACCCGATTGACGCTCGTCGTCGTTCTTCCGAAGTAAGAACGAGGGCGGGCTGAGTCCCACTTCACCACCGAGCTCGAAGCTCACGCCAATGACATGGTCATTGCGAGTGGTGAAGACGTCCGGAAGGACGACAGCGGGGACGACCTTCTTGATGATGACTTTGACATATTCGGGGACTGTTGGCATCTCTTAAGGTCACGCGGAAAGAAACACGTGACCGCGGGAGAGCCAAGGGTTTAAGTCACTTGCACTATTTAACCAAATAATCCACATCCGGTACAAGTACTAGATATGTATTATAAGGTGGGTCATGAATATCCGCAAGCGGACGGATAACCCGTTGTAGCATTTCACCCGAGAGTATTCAAGGGTATCGTATTTATATTTTCCCAAAGGAAGACATGGTTGATAAGAGTACTTATGCTCATGGTGTTACAAAAGAGTGATGAAGTAATCACATTCCAATGCAGGGGTTAGGAGCAATAAATTGAGGATAGTGTGACACACACCAAGGCAATGCATTCTCTAATGAAAGGGATAGAGGCAATCCTAGATAAAGCTAAACTAGACTAGCGAGACCACTACTCCTAATGATACAACATTCATATGAGTGCGCAGCTTCTACCTAACATCCAAGATCATGCAAGCGCAAGCAAGCGTCTAATGCCTAGGCATCATCGGGAGATCCGTCTTACGCGAGGTCCGCCTCGCGACTCCGGCCTTTTAGACTCCTATGCCATGCCCGAACGTGGAGGATTACTTTGGATGACAAGGCTGTCACTTCTTGTCACCTACCTCTACAAACCGTGGGACACGAAGCACATTCAAAGGTGGGTAGATAACCCCGACACCATGCCGGCGTCACTAACCACAACTCTAGATCCCTCGAGGCACCCCAATCCTACGGATCGACATGGTGGTAAATCTAGAGCACCCTTGCGGGACTGATGAACCCGAAGCCTATTCATAAGAACACTAGTCTAACTAGCATAAGCCGGACGAAAGGATCAAAGCTAGCACTAAGTCATGCAAAGGCGTTCGTCGCTCAAGAATGAGCGACGAACGGCAATCAACCAAGTAAGATCAAGAGTAATCGATGATCAAGTATGAACGAACGAAGAACATTCGATATGTGTTCATCTTCTATTAATGAAGAACGAAGAACGAACGATGAACTCATATGAACGAACGATGAACGATCAAGCAAGATCATGACTACTCTGTCAAGCTCATGACAAGGATATAAACGAAAGTATTCCATATATAAAAGATCAAGTCTTACAAAGAGAGGATACAAGAGCTATACCCAATTCTCCACAAGACCTTGGGAGCAATGAGGCAGCCCACTACTAAGCCTAGCACTACCTAGAAAGCCTCTAAACTTCTAGTGTGAGGAGAGAATGATCCTTGTGTTGTTGTGTGTGTGTTAAGGAGGGGGGGTACCCCTCCTTATATAGGCTTGAAAGGTCGGCTCCTGGAGGCGGTTTCGTAGGTCGGTGGCATTTAATGCGCGTGGAACCGACCTCCGGAGGCGGTGGGCAAACCGCCGAGAGAAAAGTGGGCCGGGGGGCCACCGGACCGGTTCGGCCGAACCACCCTGGTGGGTTCGGCCGAGCTAGTCCTGGCCCCTCTGGGCTGGGCTTTGGCGATTGGCTCCCCCAGCTGGATGTTGGTCTTTGTTCCGGTTGCTTGTGGCCTTCTTTGTGTTGGATTTCGTGGTCATTGGCCTTTTATCTTGGAGTTGATTCCGCGGCGAAATGGAAGTTTTGTAAAAGTGTTGATTTGTCGCCTCGGGGCACTGGAATTCATCATTATCCACCTGCACACTAAAAATCTAGAGGTACAAGTGGAACTAGGTTATTTCTAAGTAAAATGCGTGTAAGACATGCCTAGTCCTTCTCATTTATTTGACTAATTGACGGTCGAAATTGGTCGTAACGACCGTCAACAAGTCCCCCAAGCTTACCCCTTGCTCGTCCCGAGCAAGTAGTGGAACTTTAGGTTGTTGATCGGGAGTTGCTATAATGCCTACTTCTTAAAGGTACCAAGTGTATAACAAAGATACTCATCCTTGAGTTGAATAAGTTGGCAATGGTAACTCACCCTTCCCCTTAGTCCTCATGGGGCTTTGTGCTTTTCACTTTACCTTGGGCGGTTGAGAGAGAGAACGGTGTATAGAGCATTTATTTTCTCTTCCCTTGTCTTGCTTTTTATTCTCCGGAAGTTTTCAAAGGATTTTTTTTTCAAGTAAAACCACGTTCCACAAGTGATACTCTCGAATCGCTCTAGTGGTGTTTGTATTCCTCACCAAGGCATGTGTATTGCCTCATCCTACATCTAATAGGCTTTTGTGGAGCTCAAGGTAGGATATGAAATGAGGCATACTTGCATTCATATTTTGCAAAACCAAAAGAGTGGATCCATGGAGATAGCAAGTCATACAATCGTAGATCAAGATGTGCAAGTGTGAAAATGATGGTGGTGGTGTATGTGACTACTCCTCTTTTTGTTTCACCTCTTTTTATTTTGGATTTTGGGCATGGCTATCTTTTCTTCTTTCTTTTTCCATGCTCGAAATGAGAGCAGCTTTTTTTTTTTTTTTTTTCTTTTTCTCATGCTCATCTTTTGTGAGCCTTATTTTCTTTTTCTTTTGCATAGCCATGCCTTCTTTTGATATTTTAAGAGAGGTGATAAAATGTGAGGAGTGTCTTTATTTTGGTGGATGGCATGACATGTTGCTAACTTCCGGTGTAGAAGTGTAGCATATGAGGTGGAATGTGTACGTGATCTTGATCATGAGAGTATGAAAAGCATCTCACTAGGGTCACACAATTTTGATAAAGCTCAATGAAGTAACAAGTAGCAAATGAGTAAGGTTTTCAAAGGAAATTTGCATATGGCTTTGGTAGGAATTTATCATCACTTGGGAACTTATAGATTTTGCAATTTTTGGGAACAAAATTCCGGAGATTTCAAGTTCAACTTAGGACAAGATCATAGCAGCTCTTTTTACCATATCATCATCTCACAACAACTTAGGTGCAGCTCAAGCATGTGCAGCCCACAAGTTTCAGGTTCTAAGCAAGTTTTGCTAGCCAACAAACTCAAAACTAGGAGAGTTCTAAATTATAAACTAGGCACATGAGAGAAATAAAACAGAGCAACTATTCATCATCTCAACATAGAAAGACTAGCAACATACTTGCAGCGCATAAAAGGAAACTAAGCTACTTCTTTTTGTTCTTTTTAGTTTTATCATTTTTATTTTGTTTTTCATATGAGAGGCAAGAACAAGCAAAAACAGGAGACAATAAAGGATACAAGTTGCGATACATGATACCTTAGCGAGGGTGCTGCCCCCCCAAGCTTGTTCTTGCTCATGGGTTTGGTGGAATGAACCCCATGTGACGGAAGTAAGCCAAAAGATCGGCTCGTTGTTGCTCCGTCATGTTGGTGAGGGCGGTGAGCTGGGTGTCGGTGCGCTCTTGCCATTGATGAGTTTGCAAGATGTGTTGGTTGAGCGCATACTCGGTGTCTTCCGCCGTGGTTTGGAGTCTTCCCATTTGTGAGGAGAGGTTGTTCATCTCCTGCTCAAAGTTGTAGCCTTGGGCTGATCCGGAGTCGGTGGAGTGTTCCTCCCATTGT
Source organism: Chloris gayana (assembly GCA_031894775.1). Classification (NCBI taxonomy): domain Eukaryota; kingdom Viridiplantae; phylum Streptophyta; class Magnoliopsida; order Poales; family Poaceae; genus Chloris; species Chloris gayana. The sequence goes on along the minus strand of JAUNZO010003989.1, from coordinate 9,740 downwards.
TGTTGTGGAGAAAACAGCCCCGGGCCATATCCCGGAGTTTGCCACGCCGATCCCCGGCCATGTGAGGTGGCGGGGCTGGGTACCCACGGGAGAAAGCCCGGGGTGGCTGTACCCCGGCCCGCCATGAGCCGTGGGCTGCGGTGTGGGCATCTCGGAGGTAGATGGCTGTTCCGATCTGTGCGCCCCCTGCGAGAAGATACACTCCTGCGAGACCGCTCCGCTTCTTGGAGCTCAATGGTTAGATTTTTGAGAGTATACAAACGAAGGTCCGGGTTAGGTAACCGAAACTCGTTTGTATATCCCACAAAATAATATATGAGGGAATCGTTCGGACCATTCTTAAGAGAGTGACCATGAATAAGATAATCTTTATTTATAAGAGAGCGAGGTGTAGCAAGGTATTCAACATTAGCATCATGTAAAGCTCCCACCCGCATGGCAATTCGTGTCACTAAAGAGGTACATTCAATTGGTCCTATCGTCCCAAGATTTTCTATCCATTGGCGAATCATGGCTTTCACGGGAGCAATCTTAATCTTATCAACCGCAGCAAAAAGAATTTTTAGCTCATCCTCGCGCACAATTCGAATATCACTCCTTGGAAAAAGAGTGATAGCAATCCACATGTGCATAAAACGCAAGGTAGGATGATGGATGTGATTAGCTCTAGGTCGCACGCAACTAGGAAGACCCGTAATCCTCTCCCAAAAAGCATGCTTTGAAAACTGAGGAAGGGCACCATCCAAGTCGGTATTGCAGCGAGTATTAAAGCCAAGAAGAGTGCTAAGTTCTTTCCAAGTCAAACGGTAGGATTCACGGAAAAACCGAAAAGAAATTCCTTCATCTACCGTTCGTAGGGTGCATAAAAACTGAAGTGTAAGCAAGCGGGAACCCGGCTCATCTACACTAGCAAAATCTGTCCACCCTAAGGCTTTAAATACTTGAGCAAATTCAGCATCCATACCTATTTTGTGCAGCAGCTCCGTGTCAAATGCTCGCGTAGGAGCAAAGAGGCGGTGTTGGAGAAGCGTGTAGGTGTGCGTCTCGTACTCGCCCACTAAGTCGAGGTCGGTGTCGGTGAGGAGACGATGCTCGATGTTGCCCTCTTGCCCTTCTTCCTCGACTTGTGGTGGTGAACTTGGCGGTGACTCGACTACGGGGCGTGCGCGGGTGCTTCGACGTGAAGAGCTTGAACTTGAGCGTGAGCTCAAGGACCTCTTGATCGACCCGAACAGCTTCTTGGCACCGGTCATGGCTGCACACAAAGAGAGCAAGAACACAAGAACAACAACTCCGAACGGGTTATGTGAGGGAAAAATCAAATTGGCGACACCGTCGGTTGTTCATGTGAGCAAGAAATCGCAACTCGAGAAAACCAAACAAAAACAAATCAAACCAAAAACTAGAAAGCACACCAAGAACAAAAGATTTCTGCAGAACTTTTAGGCAATGAGCAAGTGAGGGCAATGGAAAACTTGAGAGCAATGAGAATGAAGTGAGTGAGGAGTGGAAATGATAGTGTGAGAGGGGAGAGAGTTCTGGCCCGGCCACCTCTACTTATAGCTCACGAAGTAGCCGTTTTTGAACGTTAGAAGGGGCATATGACCGTTGGAAAAAAAAGACAGACCGAGCAACGGTCATAGCAGTTCGGCCGAACCAAGGAGGTGGGTTCGGCCGGCCTGCTTGTGGGTCCCTCTTGCTCCCCCTTTTGGCCCATAGCCCCCAACGGCCAAATGATCATTGACCATGGTTGCTACGTCCGGATATTCCTCAGAAATATTTGCTCAATAAGAAATCCAAAGAAAGTTGCCTCAAATTCAACTTTATTCGAAAAATCAAATCTCGAGAAAAAGTGTTGGAGAAAATTCCAACATGCAAAATTGTTTTTGGGTTTTGTATAAGGATACAAGGGTTGTCCAAAAGTTTCAAACAAAAGTAGGAAAATTTGGACGTAAAAGGATTTTGGTTTTCAAATTTTATATGCATGGCGAGTGAAAAAAAAATCGAATATGCTTGGCGGAAAATCCAAATAAATGAAATGAAAATTTTCTTGTGATAAAATAGAGTATGCAGGGAGGTTTTTATTATTATTATTATTATTTTTTTTTTTTAAATGCATGTGGTGGAAAACAAAATCAAAAAGAAATCGAAAGATAATGCCGATTTATCCTGTCGGCCGGGGCTTCGCCATTTTAAGTGCGGCGAGCGAGGACTTCTCCATTTCTTTTCATCCTTGTGGTGCGAGGCCCTTTCCCTGGAGAGGAGGATGAAGATGGCTGCACCTTCTTCACTTGCCACACTTGGTTGGTCTTTGTTGATGTAGGTGGCTTTGTGTCTTGAAGGAGCTGGCTTCTTGGCCCATAATCCCGGCCTTGCTTGTTGCGAGGCTTCTTGGGTTGGTACCATGACGGATTCTCAATTTTGTCAAGTTGCTTCCAAAAGGCGATGAGACTATCCGTCTTTCTTGGCGTCACTTCAACTTCACGGATGTTTGAGGGATTTGGCCCATACTTGATCTTGATCATTGAGCATTGTTCTTTTCTTGGTTGAAACTCAAACTTTTCCTCCTTCCCATTGATGTGGAATCGGATTTCTCCATTCCCAACATCAATTTGGGCGTTCGCGATGCTGAGGAAGGGACGTCCCAAAATGAGGGCGTGTTCTTGTCAATATCCATCTCAAGCACCACAAAGTCCACCGGTATGAAGTTGCCTCGAATTTTTGCTGGCACGTCTTCGGCTATTCCCGCGGGGTAGCGGACCGAAGAGTACGCCAATTGCAACCTCATTGGTGTAGGAGTCAAGGTTGTGTAGCTCAAACGATCAAAGACTTCTTTGGGCATCACGGCGACGCTTGCCCCAAGATCACATAAGGCTTGGTCGAAGTGGTGTGCCCCAATGGAACATGATATTGTGGGGCAGCCGGGGTCCTTCTTCTTTTACGGAAGCCGATTGAGTATAGCTGCGCTACACTCCTCTGTGAGCTTGACCATTTCCTCGTTGGGTAATGGTCTCTTGTTGTTGAGGATGTCTTTAAGGTAACGTGCATATGTGGGCACCTGCACCATGTCCAACAATGGCACGTTGACATGAATCCTTCGGATGGTCTCGACGAATCGAGCAAATTGTTCATCCTCCTTTGGCTTCCTGTTTACGTGAGGGAATGGCAAGAAGCTTGTGTCTTGAAATTCAATTCCATTCTTCCCGTCACTTGGCTTCGGTTCTTCTTCTTTTTCTTTGGTAGTAGAAGGGCTTTCCTCCTCCGGTTCGTTCCTGTTCTTCTTTGCTGCATGGTTAGGATATGGCGGATCCCGAGTGGATTTTCCTCCCTCGTGGTAACCGCATTAACATTTTCCAAAGAAGACTCGGGTTGCCCGGGATCTTCCCGAAATTAGAACCGGGAATAAGAGCAGCTAGGCTGAGCAACTTGGGTTTCAATCATTTTATTAAAGCTCGGCTGATTTTTGAAAGCGAGAGGAGAAACCTTCTATTTGTGCGATTATGTTTTCTAAGACTTTGTCGTTGGCAGCAAGCTTTTTGTTGATAGATTCGTTGATTTTAGCTTGGCCATAAACCAAATCTTTCAAGGAAGGCTGATTATTGTTAAAGCCGAGAAAAATTGTTACCTCCTTGATATGATGGTCGGTTTTGGTTGTACCCTTGTCCTCCGTTTGGACGATACCCGTTGTTGTTGTTCATGTAGAATGCTTCTTCATGGGTATGGGGGCAATCCTTCCCCATGTGGCCGGTGTTCCCGCATTCCTCACACGTCATGTGTGAGTCCAATGCATGAACACCACCATTTGCGTTGTGTTCATCCAAGCGTTTTATGAGGAGGTCAACCTTGGCGGACGGCATGTCCACCTCCTTGACGGGGTGTACGCCTCTTGAGCGTGTTTGGAGTCGATCATCGCTCCACCCTTGATTGGAGACCATCTTCTCTATGAGTTCTTTTGCTTGGGCAACGGTTTTGGAGAAGAAGGCTCCTCCGGCAGCGGCATCCATATGTCCACGGGTTGTTGGTGTCAACCCGTTGTAGAAGTGTTGAAGAATGAGCCATTCCTCCATCCCATGGTGAGGGCAGGCAGAATGTATTCTTGAAGCCTTTCCCATGCCTCGGGCATGGATTCATTTGTCGCTTGCTTGGAAACTTGCAATTCTTCCACGAAGGGCATTGGTTTTGCCCATCGGGAAAAACTTGGCGAGGAACGCCGTGGAACATTTGTCCCAAGTGTCAATGCTTGCACGATTGGCATAAAACCACTGTTTCGCCTTCCCAAGGAGGGATAGGGGAAACAGGCGAAGTACGATAGCATCTTGGTTGACTCCGGCCGTGGCTGATGTGTTGCATATCTCCGGGAAGCTGTTGGAGATGAGAGTTGGCGTCCTCGGAGGCCTTTCCACAAAAGGGAATGGCTTGCACCATAGTGATGAGGCTGGACTTGATGTCAAGTCCTGCGGCACCGGCGTCGACGTTGGGCCCAATGGGCACATTGGCGACGGAGGGCGCGAGTAGTCACGAAGGGTCCTTTCAGCCATGAGTGTTGAGGTTGATGGTGCGGAAGATGCGGGCTCGCTTGTCGTGGGTTCTTGAGGAGAGACAACGACGCGAGGTCGAGTCTTTCTCGCAAGAGACTCGGGATTATCAACGAAGTTTTTCGGCAAGTTGAATCCACGCATGCACTATCCTGTTTTCACATTGAAGAGAAAACGGATCAAGGTTAGCTTGCAAAGGTAATGATTAAATCATCATCAAGTGTAATCATGAACATTCATTGTATTCTTATTAACCAATGTCTTCCCCGACAACGGCGCCAGAAATGCTTGTTGGCATCTCTTAAGGTCACGCGGAAAGAAACACGTGACCGCGGGAGAGCCAAGGGTTTAAGTCACTTGCACTATTTAACCAAATAATCCACATCCGGTACAAGTACTAGATATGTATTATAAGGTGGGTCATGAATATCCGCAAGCGGACGGATAACCCGTTGTAGCATTTCACCCGAGAGTATTCAAGGGTATCGTATTTATATTTTCCCAAAGGAAGACATGGTTGATAAGAGTACTTATGCTCATGGTGTTACAAAAGAGTGATGAAGTAATCACATTCCAATGCAGGGGTTAGGAGCAATAAATTGAGGATAGTGTGACACACACCAAGGCAATGCATTCTCTAATGAAAGGGATAGAGGCAATCCTAGATAAAGCTAAACTAGACTAGCGAGACCACTACTCCTAATGATACAACATTCATATGAGTGCGCAGCTTCTACCTAACATCCAAGATCATGCAAGCGCAAGCAAGCGTCTAATGCCTAGGCATCATCGGGAGATCCGTCTTACGCGAGGTCCGCCTCGCGACTCCGGCCTTTTAGACTCCTATGCCATGCCCGAACGTGGAGGATTACTTTGGATGACAAGGCTGTCACTTCTTGTCACCTACCTCTACAAACCGTGGGACACGAAGCACATTCAAAGGTGGGTAGATAACCCCGAGCACCATGCCGGCGTCACTAACCACAACTCTAGATCCCTCGAGGCACCCCAATCCTACGGATCGACATGGTGGTAAATCTAGAGCACCCTTGCGGGACGATGAACCGAAGCCTATTCATAAGAACACTAGTCTAACTAGCATAAGCCGGACGAAAGGATCAAAGCTAGCACTAAGTCATGCAAAGGCGTTCGTCGCTCAAGAATGAGCGACGAACGGCAATCAACCAAGTAAGATCAAGAGTAATCGATGATCAAGTATGAACGAACGAAGAACATTCGATATGTGTTCATCTTCTATTAATGAAGAACGAAGAACGAACGATGAACTCATATGAACGAACGATGAACGATCAAGCAAGATCATGACTACTCTGTCAAGCTCATGACAAGGATATAAACGAAAGTATTCCATATATAAAAGATCAAGTCTTACAAAGAGAGGATACAAGAGCTATACCCAATTCTCCACAAGACCTTGGGAGCAATGAGGCAGCCCACTACTAAGCCTAGCACTACCTAGAAAGCCTCTAAACTTCTAGTGTGAGGAGAGAATGATCCTTGTGTTGTTGTGTGTGTGTTAAGGAGGGGGGGTACCCCTCCTTATATAGGCTTGAAAGGTCGGCTCCTGGAGGCGGTTTCGTAGGTCGGTGGCATTTAATGCGCGTGGAACCGACCTCCGGAGGCGGTGGGCAAACCGCCGAGAGAAAAGTGGGCCGGGGGGGCCACCGGACCGGTTCGGCCGAACCACCCTGGTGGGTTCGGCCGAACTGGTCCTGGCCCCTCTGGGCTGGGCTTTGGCAGTTGGCTCCCCACTTGGATGTTGGTCTTTGTTCCGAGTTGCTTGTGGCCTTCTTTGTGTTGGATTTCGTGGTCATTGGCCTTTTATCTTGGAGTTGATTCCCGCGGCGAAATGGAAGTTTTGTAAAAGTGTTGATTTGTCGCCTCGGGGCACTGGAATTCATCATTATCCACCTGCACACTAAAAATCTAGAGGTACAAGTGGAACTAGGTTATTTCTAAGTAAAATGCGTGTAAGACATGCCTAGTCCTTCTCATTTATTTGACTAATTGACGGTCGAAATTGGTCGTAACGACCGTCAACAGGGACCTCGAGTAATCCCCTCCATGTCAAGTGCAATGTTCCGCATGCTTTGTCGGTTACGATCTAGAAGTACTTGTAATAAAGCTCCTGAAGAGCTAGAGGTTCCTGAAGAACCACGGTTATGGGTCGTGCTCCCGAAGAGCACACGGTTCCTGAAGAACCGTAGTTGTAAATAGTGCTCCTGAAGCAGCACGGGTCATGAGTATGCTCCTAAAGAGCAAGCTGTTGTAAAGCCTGAAGTCTTTACAAACAGTCTTCCCGAGTTGCTATCATTTTATGTGTTTATATTTCCTGCATCTATATTTATCATGTCCAGGATATTTGATACAGGTTCGGCTCGGTCCCATGGCGGATGAGGAGTGTTGTCTCGTAGACAGCGCAACCACCAATACCATATTAAGGGAAACTAGATATTTCCACACTTTAACCAAGAAGTCCGGAAATATTATGACCATTGTCGGAAGCAATGCTCATATTGTTGGCACCGGAAGTGCCACACTAGTTTTCCCTATGGGTATGCGGATACTTGTGAGGAACGCTATCCTCTATCCAGAATCCAAGCGTACCCTTGTGAGCTTTAAAGATATCCGGGCAAACGGTTTCCACTCGAAATCGAGACCGAGCATGGTATTGAATACTTGCTCATCACAAAATTTGATGGATATCAAAAGCACGTGGTTGAAAAACTCCCTTCATCGCCATCGGGTTTGTACCGTACGTACATTAAACCCGCCGAGGAATATGTTGCCATGAAGACAGTATTCCGTGACCCGAATGCCTTCAAGTCATGGCATGAAAGGCTGGGTCACCCTGGGTCGGGGATGATGAGAAGAATCATCAACAATTCTGCTGGCCATGAAATTGAGCCAAAGAACTTCCAATCCTGAAGAATTCATTTGCACGGCTTGTGCAAAGGGGAAGTTGATCACTAGGACATCCCTCCTGAAGATTAGGGATGAGTCACCTGTTTTCCTGCAAATGATACAGGGGGACATATGTGGACCTATTCAGCCCCTCTCGGGGCCATTCAGGTATTTCATGGTACTGATTGATGCATCTGCGGATGGAGTCATGTGGACCTGCTGTACACAAGAAATCATGCCTTCTCTAAGCTCATTGCTCAAATCATCGGATTAAAGGCAAGTTTCCCGATAACCACATACGAGTCCATTCGTATGGATAATGCTTGGTGAGTTCAGGTCGAAAGCCTTTGATGATTATTGCATGGCTATGGGTATTAAGGTAGAGCATTCAGTACCACATGTCCACACTCAAAATGGCCTAGCTGAATCCTTGATTAAAAGGATAAAGTGGATTGCTCGTCCACTGTTGCAGAATTGTCGGCTGCCAACCGGTTGTTGGGGCCATGCGGTGCTAGCAGCACCGATCCAACTCAGAGCCAACTGCATATAATGAGATATCCCCCTTGCAGCTAGTGTGTGGGAAAGTACCAAATATTTCCCATCTGCGAAAATTCGGCTGTGCGGTATATGTGCCGATACCACCTCCTCGAGCGTACCTCAATGGGACCCCACCGGAAGTTGGGGATATATGTTGGTTATGAGACTTCGTCCATAATCAAATTCCTAGAGCCTATGACTGAGGGATCTTCATACGGCTCGGTACGCTGATTGCATATTTGATGAGGACAATTTCACAGCATTAGGGGAGACCGGCATCCTGAAGAATTTCGGGAAATTGAATGGAATGCAAGCTGGGATGCAGTCCTTAGACCCACGCACTAGCGAGGCTGAACCGGAAGTTCAGCGGATTATAAATTTGCAAAATCTTGCAAATAAGCTGCCGAGATGCCTTCACCGATCACAAGGGAGTGACAAGGTCGCATATACCTGCGATAAATGCGCCGGAGAGAGTGCAGATAGCCCCGAAGGCTACCGACTCTGGTGTCCCCCCCATCCTAGGAAGAGGGGAGACCTCCGGGTGCTCGGGACAAAGCCCCACGGAGACGTCCGCGGAGGCACGACCGCGAGCCACTTGTCCCACTCGAGGATTCGGTTGAAGAAGCTCAACCTCGAAGTTGAGAATGTCCCTGAAGGACACCGTCCTGAAGACGGAGCCCCGAAGAGGCGACCCAACCTGAAGTTGGGATGGTCCCCGAAGGACCCCATCCTGAAGATGGAACTCCCGAGTGCATCGCGCGCGCTTAAACGCAGCTGGGAAATCGGAATACCCTAGCTCGGTCGTTACGGGAAATCACGACGAGCTAGAGGATATGGATGAGATCTCCACTAATTATGTGCACACGGGAGAGTTATTCAACGGAAAGACCACCATTGTGAATGTGAACTTTGCCTCAAAGATTGCTTGCTCAATGGATCCGGATCCGAGAACCAAAGTCCATGGCGAGTGCCGAAGGCGCTCAGATTGGGATAAATGGAAAGCAGCAATCGAGGCAGAGTTGCGCTCGCTTTATAAAAGAAGAGTGTTTGGGCCTGCAGTCCCAACACCCCCAAAGGTCATCCCTGTGGGATGCAAATGGGTGTTCCTCCGGAAGAGGAACGAAAATAATGAGGTGGTAAGATATAAAGCGAGGCTGGTGGCACAAGGGTTCACGCAGAGACCCGGCATCGATTATGATGAAACATACTCTCCCGTCATGAGTGGGATCACGTTCCGATATTTGATATCTATGGCAGCTAATCTAAATCTCAATATGCAGTTGATGCATGTCGTGACCGCATACTTGTATGGGTCACTGCATTCGGAAATTTATATGCGAGTCCCTGAAGGAGTCAAGATCCCTGGTCCGAATCCAAATCGCAACATGTATAGTGTACGCCTGCAGCGTGCACTGTACGGGTTGAAACAATCCGAAAGGATGTGGTTCAACCGTTTGAGTAACTATCTCCTGAAGAGAGGTTACACAAACAATGATGATTGCCCTTGTGTGTTCATAAAGAAATCTCGGAATGGATTTTGCATCATCTCGGTCTATGTCGATGATTTGAATATCATTGACACCACGAGGGACATTGAGGAAGCTATGGCTTACCTCAAGACGGAGTTTGAGATGAAGGACTTGGGTAAAACCAAGTTCCGCTTGGGCTCACAGCTCGAGCACCTCCCTGGGGAGTGTTTGTGCACCGGTCTACTTACACAAAGAGGGTACTTGAAAAGTTTCA